>OX346711.1:17144042-17744042 GCA_947063395.1 Hemistola chrysoprasaria
TAGCCATGTGGGCATTGATTGACCATTTGAGGACCTTCGCGGGTGGGAGAACATCCGCTCGTGGGGAGTGGTGTTAGTGGCTGTGCATAATAGAGATCGCACAGAGTGCAGAGCCTCAGTCAAAACTGTCTCCCATCGTGTTATAGGTAGGTCACGGCTTTTTAGTGCCAATTGAATTGTTCGCCAAATTATACCATTGTACCTTTCTGTTTGTCCATTTCCCTGTGGATTATACGGCGTTGTATAGCTCGTGGCAATGCCCTTCTGGTGAAGAAACTCTTTCATTTGTTTCGATAGAAAAGATGTGCCTCGGTCAGAATGAACATAGGTCGGCATTCCAAATACAGAGAACAAGTCCACTAATTTTTCGATAACCGTATTTGTGCTCAAATCTGGGCATGGATATGCGAAAGGAAAACGGGAGTATTCGTCCACGATTGTTAAAATATATCGGTTACTTCGAGTTCCATCTGAAGGAAGCGGTCCCTTAAAGTCTATAGATATTCTTTCAAAGGGTGCCGTCGCTTTGATAAGTTTCCCGACATTTTGTTGAAAACGAGGTTTTACTTCAGCGCATACAGAACAATTCGAAGTTATTCGTTTGATTTCGTCAATGGAAAACGGCAAATTTTTGCTTCGAACCCAGTGAAGCATCCTTGTTATACCGGGGTGACACATAGTTTTGTGTAACTCCTTCAATTTGTTCTCATGAGACGGTCCATTTGTAGAAGCGACAAGTGGTGTTCCAGCCCTTGATAACGCGTCAGCTGCTACATTTTCTCTTCCGGGGCGGTATACAATATCAAAATTGTAGGATGAGAGTTCTAACCGCCAACGTTGAATCTTATCATTTTTAATCTTTGACGAATGTCGCTGATGAAACATAAAAGCGACCGATTTTTGGTCAGTTATTAATTTGAAGGCTCGTCCAATGAGAAATTGTCTCCATTTCCGAAGGCATTCGACTATGGCTGCAGCTTCCTTCTCTATAGCAGGGTGATTTCGCTCACTGCTGTGTAGGCTTCTAGAAAAAAATGCCACGGGACGGCCATCTTGTGATAGAGTTCCCGCAATGGCGTTATCAGAAGCGTCCGTCTCCACAACGAATGGTATTTTGTCGTCGATGGCGTTCACTGCTGACGATGATATTTCTTGTTTTAGGGTTTCAAAAGCATTCACAGCGTCAGATTCCAATGGAAATGTTTGCGATAGAAGAGGCTGAATTTTCTGCGAGAATCTTGGCACCCATTTGGAATAATGAGCAAAAAACCCCAATGCACGACGCAGCGATGTTTTGTCTGAAGGCAATGGTAGCTCTGATAGTGGACGAAGACGGTCTGGATCGGGTTTCATTACTCCATCACATATGTTGTAGCCTAAGATGTTTATATTTTTTATTGAGAATTCGCTCTTATCAAGGTTTAGGGTAAGATTATACTTCTTGGACGCGTCCAGGAAACGCTTCAGCTTTTGGTCATGATCTGCCTGATCTTTTCCACATATAGTAATATCATCTAAATAGGCGTAGACACCATACAGATTTTCTTTGGTTATGATTCCGTTGATTGATCGTTGAAAAGCTGCCACTCCATTTGTTATGCGGTGTAGATTTTCTCTTTATCAAGTATGGCGCTTTTTAAGTCTATTTTGCTGAAAACCTTGTGTTTGGCAATATTAGATACCACATCTTCTATACATGGCAGCGGATATGCATCAAGTTGTGTATATTTATTGATGGTCTGTGAGTAATCTATACACATTCTCCTCTTATGGTTCTCGTTTCTCGTCACTAATACTTGTGCCCTCCATGGCGACAAGCTGGGTTCTATAATCCCGTCATCTAAGAGTTTCTTTATCTCTTCCTTAATAAATTGTTTGTCGCTATCTGAGAATCTTCGTGATTTGGCAGCTATTGGCTTGCAGTCTGGTAAAAGATTTGGGAATAAGCATACTGGCTCAATATTAGCACGGGAGAATGTGATGATTAAACTCCTTAGTTTTCTTGTATAATTGAAAACCTATGCGCCGACGTAATAATCGGTCATGATATTTTGGAAAAGCACAAGGCATTGGAAATGGATTTCGGCGGATTTAGAGCGCCTTTGAAGTTGTGTGCGTTGACGCATGCTAATTAAATTGTAATAAAGATAAATACCTCGTATTTAGGCTTTAATTAGCAAAAATGTACACTACATGATGACATCTTAATGACAGTTATCCATAAAGAAGTATAATGATTTGAAAACTAAGGAGTTTAATCATCACAGTAATTAATGTCAAACCTTAATTTATGTAAAAAAATATATATTTATGTTCGGATAATATTATGCAAAAATATTTAAAATATAATCGACTTCATAGTTTTCCATTCGAACAAAGCGCTGTTGTCCATTTTATGGTGTTTAAAAAATTAAAATAAAATAGAAACACGCAATGTGGATATATAAATTCCTAAAATTATTGTAAATACATGCCTAAATTATGAAAAGCTATCGCTTTCACGCACGTATCTGTTGTTATTCGGTTAGCTTTTTACCTAACACTGGCATCACGCGGTCGGCCTACGGTTGCCATGCAACTAACCACATAGTACCAGACTATATTGTGGCGGTACCAGACTCGCGGCTTGGAACAGATTTTTGCACGACTGGTTCTCTTTGGTATCCTTACTCTGAGCAAGACTGGTATTCCATGATTTATTTGGGAAAATTGAACTCTTATTAAATTATGGCAACAATAGAAATTGGAAATGTCTTGCAACTTGCGCGGCGAGTTTGCGCAGAAAAATAAAAAAATAGTAGAAGAAATGGCAGTTACTCGAGAGAAAGAAAATTGTTCAAGAAAAATTAATGGAAATATACCAGCCTTATCCCTTAATAGTGATAATATGTCGACTTCCACCGATAGCGACGACGTGACGGACCCAATAAATGAAATTAGGAATATTCAAAGTATTATAAACGTAACTCGGGATAACATCGATGCGCTGAATGCTAAATTCGCTGGTTTGAAGCATCCTCCTTCGATGTATTTGACTGAATATCAGGAGTTGACATCTAAGTTGCACAATTTGGAGCTGAAGGAGCAGACGTTGAGGGAGCTGCTGCAGGAGGAGTCGCCGGATCGGAGCGAGGAATGTTCAGTGTCAATACAGGAAGAGTATTATAAAAAGTTTGATACATTGACGCGGCAGCCGAAGTTGTTCCTGAGGGCGCACTTGCCGAATCAGCAGCGGACGAGTGTGCAGGTGAAAGAGGGAGTGACGTTGCGTGACGCGCTCTTCAAGGCATTGAAACTGAGGAACTTAACATGCGAGATATGCGAGGTGGTGCGTACTGGATACGAGCAGGTTATACCTTGGGACATCGATATCACACTCATCGATGCAGAGGAGGTAGGCTAAATACTAGCACTTTCTTTGAACTTTTGCAAATAATAAATCTATTGTTCGTCTACAAGGTGACTTCATGCAGAATGTAAATTTATTTTATAATGATTAGTTTATTGAAAAAGTCAAATTTCCTCACAATTTAAACTTTATGACTGCCTCGGTGGCGTAGAGGGTGCATGCTCGACTGCTAATCAAGAGGTCCCGGGTTCGATCCCCAGGTCAGGCAAAGTGATAAATATTGGATAGGATCGGGACAAAGGTGTGAATGTATGTTATGTTAAACTTTATGTCAATGAAACAGTGATTAGCCAATCAGCTGATAAGTTTTAATAAAATATAAATCAATGTTACTTCTATATGCATAGGGGTGGTGTGATATATAGACACTGTGATTCATTTCTATGCCTCCTTTATCCTATTCATCATCATTATCATCTTTACCATTTCTATGATTTAAAACTATCGTGGTTGTAAGCATTAGGATCACTTATTACGGGATATTTACTATAGTAGTATCATTTGTCAGAGTAAAACACTAAAAAAAAAGATTTATTATGGACCAATAAAAAAATTTCAACTCGCCAATGCCTGTCAGTTCTTCCGTGATCATAGCGCCTGCAACTGCATCGTAATATCGGGAAACTCGAAAAATGGTGAATCATGGTAAATATCCCGTAATAAGTGATCTTAATTTATACCATATGTTATGAAACAATCGAAAAACTCATCAATATTTCAAATATGCAAGCCTTAAAACGCTCTTAAATGATTATATTATATATATCTACTTTGCATTTGGTTCAGAAGGATCTTGTTGGGCTTAATTAGTTTTCAGCAATTCAGTTTAGATTTGAATTTGAATAGGGAAATAGGAGATGCCCGGAAACTCAGAAATTGAGCCTATGGATTGAGCACACAACCTATAATTTTTCACTTCAACATAATAATTGAGAAAAACTTATTTGTTAGTATAAATTATTTCCTTGAGCCCACTTGCAAGAAAATTAGTGTTTAATAAATAATTGACAGTTTATTAACTCATATTTAAAATGTTAGGAGTTTTGCTACTAACCCTTGATGACCCGAGATAAATAATTTATTTATTAAACCCAAGATGTTGCAAGTGGACCTTAAATAGTACATAATAAAGTTGGTTAGATAATTTAAATTACACAATGGATTTAAATGTGGTTGGTTTTATCAATAGAAAGAGTGCTTTAAGAGAGGTTTATATGCATAATGGTACCCAAAGTGAAGCGAGGGTGGGTCGCTAATAATATAATCATAATATGGGACAACTTCCACACATGGTCATCTGGTCCCAAACTAGGCTAGAAGCCTGTACTATGGGAACCAGATGACTGATGTACATACTTATATAGGCTTATAACACCCAGACACAGATCAAACAGACATGCTCATGCACGCAAATGTTTGACCTGGCCGGGGATCGAACCCGGGGCCTACGGCACAGAAAGCAGAGTTACTACCATCTGTACCAACCAGGCTGTCAAAACCAGGCTAATAAGACTATATAAAATAGACTTATTATTGTAATATAACTCTCTATAAAGAATTAGGTATATTGTAATAATACAGATGACAATACAGAACTTACAATTAATTTGAATTAATTAGGATTTAATTGAATGAATGAAAACTCTATTGGTACCACAATATAACAGAATATAACAAAGAAGAAAAACTTAAAACAAGAAAGGAGTAACAACTTAACACAAATGTCTCACATATTTCAAAACTCAAACTCAAAGATGAACAAGTAGATTTAACATAAGATTGATGGTTATCCACCAGGTAACAGTCCGGACACTGGACAAGCTGCCGATAATGTCGCACATATCCCATCAGTTTACACGTAAGACATTCTTCACGCTGGCCTTCTGTGAGTGCTGCCGCCGGCTCCTCTTCAATGGGTTCTACTGTACACAGTGCAATTTCAAGTTCCATCAGAGATGTGCTGATAAAGTGCCCAGCATATGTAATCAGGTAACTTACCAATATCCTACTATTGCTTTTACATTTGATTGCCTCATTTGTGTAGTCCTCGCGAGCCCAACTGCAGAGTATGATCATGTGTGCTGATGATGATGAATTTTCTCAGTTATTGACTATGGTGTTATATTTGTATTTCATAACATAACATACATTCACGCCTTTTTCCCGAAGGAGTAGGCAGAGGTGTACCCAGGACTCAGTCCCATAGTAGATACACCCACATTTCGCCAGTATGTTATTGGTCCCATGTAATAGGGGGCGAGCCTATTGCCATATACCAGGCACAGTTGTGTCTACTATTATTAATGCGATAATTGTCTGTGTGAGTGTGTATTATATGTTGGTTGCCTCTTCATAAAACCACTTTACGGATTGGGCTGAAAGGAATTTAAATACACCCGTGTATAAAGCACGGCTGGTATAATCCTACTTATATCATAAATGCGAAAGTTTGTGAGGATGGAAGGATGTTTGGTACTCTTTCACGCCAAAACTACTGAACCAATTGGGCTGAAATTGGGTATGTAGATAGTTTAGACTCGGGAATAACGCAGAGTACTTTTTACTGCCTCGGTGGCGTAGTGGGCGCATGCTCGACTGCCAATCAAGAGGTCCCGGGTTCGATCCCCAGGTCAGGCATAGTGTTAAATATTGGATTTTTCCATTAGGAATTATCTCAATAGCTGCCTGGAGTCTGGAACTGTGCCCGGTATATGGCAATAGGCTCGCCCCCTATTACATGGGACCAATAACATACTGGCGAAATGTGGGTGTATCTACTATGGGACTGAGTCCTGGGTACACCTCTGCCTACCCCTTCGGGAAAACGGCGTGAATGTATGTTATGTTATGTTACTTTTTATCCCGATATTCCCACGGGAACGAAGACTACGCTGGTGAAGCCGCGGAGCACAGCTTGTTACACAAATACACTTTTGCAACAAATTAATAGAGTAATGCCAATTCTCTTATTCCCAGGTTCGCATGACGGATACATACTACGCCGCGTTATTAGCACAGAACCCGGAGACACAGGCCGGCATACTACACTACCCGCCAAACTTCGCCTGTCATCATCTCGTCAGGGGGGAGGATAACAAGTCAGTAATTTAATAATTATGAACTCACAGCTCTGTGAATGCGCCAAATGTTCCATTTATTACCTATAAATGGAACATTTGGCTCATTCTCATCGTCAGGTTCAGGCGGCATCCAATCATGTTCCATTTGTAGGTGAGTTATCAGAACGGGATGAGATATGATACTTTTATTAAAGAATAATAACTATTACAGTCAACGAGGCAGTAACGCCTGTACGCTCGCACACATGCGCACGCGTGGACACACGTTAGGTTTTCTACGTAGTAGTAGTCCATTGCGCGCGTCCGATTGTATGGAGTTACGGGGGTCTGCTTATTATAATAATATAATAACTAGATAATAATTATGCAAAAGCCTTCCTTTTATCGCCTTTCATGAGAGTGTTGTCCCAGTCTCTACAGCCAGGAGTCCAGCTCGTTCCGTCAATTCTTTCAAAGCGCAGCGACGACATTTCACTTTGTTTGGTTACCATTTGGTGGTTTATTTAACCCACCGACTACGAATAATAGACTTATTATTATTCGTAGCCCACCGATCATCTTTCATGCGACAGATGTGACCAGACCAGTCTCATTTTAAACTTTAAAACATATACCTATAGTATCGTAAATTATAGTGAGCAAGTTAACGTGCAATAGTAAATAAAGTGTCATAAAATCGATGTTTTGTATTCCCCCGTTTAACCTATTTGATATATTTATATTCTGATATTTTAAAGTTGAATTAAAGTATTTGCCTATCATTTTATTTTTGTTTATAAACTACTTTTTTTGTAGTGAACGTCCAATCACGCGTGTCAAACTGGGATTTTTGGAAGTTCACTATGAAAAAACCAAGGATTTATAAGAAAAATTAAAATGAAAGGGACAGGTTACTTCACTATAAAAATATCAAGATTAAAATTCATAGAATGGGTTTATTATATTCGGAGGAAACAAGGGAATACAAATCAATCAATTTGGTAAATTTTTCATAGGATTGTGTCCAATTCCTAGAAGGCCGTGTTCACTCTTATAAGTATTACTACACCTATTATAGCTATATTTACAAGCTATTATAGCTATATTTACAAGCTATTATAGCTATATTTACAAGCTATTATAGCTATATTTACAAGCTATTATAGCTATATTTACAAGATGTTAGTAGACCGCGAGGTGTAAGCTAAAGGTCATATAATGTGCAGGTCTGAATCTCCCGCCAAGAAGAAGGATTTAGATGACAACTGGTAAATCTTTTAGTTGCTTGTTTGTCTTGCATTTGCACATTTCCTTTGACATAATGTATTGTAATGGAGTCAATATTGTTGTAAAAGAAGTATACAACAGCAAAATATTCATCCCGCACTACTAATAGTAGTTTTGGATTATGCTAGTTTTTATTTATTAGTTTAATGTGGCTTAATGCACATTTTAGTTATGTCAATACACATTAAAACAGTTGCAGCACTTGATTGACTGTCAGACTGGCTACTTGGAGATTACCTGTAAAAGAAAAGAAAGACTACCTTCTTCAAAGAATGAATTATTGATTTTGAATTGATTCAAAATTTTATTGATTTAGAATGTAAGTTGCAATAAAATGTTAGATATGGCTTAAGGCGAAGCCTGTCATGTAACAACGTATTACTCTCCTTCTCACCTTCCGTTTCACTATGGAGCAGCAAGAGTTGTAATTAACAAATGCTACAGGTTACCCACCTTAAAATACTTAATAAGAGCACGCCGTTTTTATAAGGCGCTTACGACGCGCCTTAGTTTCCCGAAAAACGCTGAACTTGCAACATGCAACGCCTCTAAGAAATGATATACTGAAATTTTCAAGTAATATGTAGTAGCAGGCTACGTAAATAATAAGTCAAGAGTATATCTACCATTAACTACGATGTTACTGTGTTATAGGCAACAGCAACACCCACGAACACTGAATCCGCAAGACAGATCCAACTCGGCGCCCAACGTCTGCATCAATATGGTACAGAAACCCGTCACGTTTACTGAACATCACACGAAAAACAATCAGGTTAGTGTGAATACTGGTCGTTTATTATTTGTGGAAAAAGGAAGGAGCGGTCTAAGTTTGTCGATTCTGTGTGTATGTCTGTGCCTTTGATGCTGTTTTTAAATTTATTTTAAGCGGTTTGAGATATTTATAAGATAAATATTTTATTTGAGCTAAATCAGACTTTGCAGAGTGAAGTAAATATTCTGTGGAGTTAGAGGGTTCTGTGATCTCGGTTTTCTGCAAGTTACTTGTGATTATTATCCCAAGAGACCAAGCCTGGTAATTATGAAAATTTCATTGAAAATCGTTGTGTTTTCCAGCAGTGCAGCAATTGTCAATCATCCAACTATCTGACCTCACACAGTCACAATAAGGAGGACAAAGATAAATGCATCGATCCACAACACAGTCACAGTACACAGGTGAGTTGCAAAAAAAAAAGGCTAATATGTGCATAACTACTAGAGGCTGCCTCGTTTGTTGGTGTATTAGTCGTAAGCAGTTCTGGTGAGCATGCGGTCCTAGGTTCAATTCCCGGGTAAGACCAAAAGTGTTATTGGATTTTTCTATTAGGAATTTTCTCAGCCTGGAGTCTGGATTTTACGGGTTTTAAGTGTACCTACGATGCGACTGGGTCTTGACTATACCTCTGCCTACCCCTCCGGGAAAATTGGCATGATATCATGTATTTTATGTAATTTGGCGAATAGTGTGGTGGAAAGCCGGACAGTATTATCGACTGAATCACAACGAGCACCGTAGATAAGGAGGGAGTAGCACTTGACTCTGGATCAATCCTGCTAGCTATTAGCTATCAATGGAATAGAATTGAAAAATAATCCGCGAGCTGTGCGTGGAGCATTAACGTTCCGTCAACAATTTTCTATGAGAATTGTGTTGAAACGCTCTAATGGGCAGAATAAATCGGTTCGTTCTAGTGTCTAAGTGTCTAAGGCTAAGTGCCTAGTCCAGTCCAAATAAACCGTGCCACCGAAATGATATCAGGAGCAACTTCGGTGGCTCTTGTAACTGGTATCACAAATACATAATAGCATTATTGTTAATTATTACTATAACAGAATGGGTTTCCCCAATTACACTGCTCGTGTCTATTCATGTGGGTTACGAATGGAATATTGAAAAGTCCACATGAATTGAAGGTTATTTCGGGTAGGCCATGGACGTTACATATATTTATTTATTTATTTAGATCACCCACATCATTTACATCTGCTATTATTGTTTGGCTACATTATACCTATATCTTAATTCTAAATGTCATAATATTTACGGATGAAGACAGCATGCATATAACAAAAATCATTGAAAAACAAAAATTGTAGCGTCCGTGGTCTAGCGGGAATATACCCGGCTTTAAATCCGGAGTCCCTGGATCGAATCACACCATGTGGACTTTTCGCCTGGGCGCTACCGTGTTTCGGATGGCACGTTAAACTGTAGGTCCCGGCTGTTTCCTATAAGATATGTAGGGAGCAGTCGTTAGGTCATGTCGGAGGCCTTGTAGGAATCTTGGCGACCTTAATCTCTGACAATATGGGTTGTCCACATAACCCATATGAATTGACTCGAGCTGTGTAATTGGGGTAATCCGTTCTGTTAGAGTATAAATTGAAATAATGATTATAAACAATGAGTATAACCCGTGGTCGTGGTCGGAGCAGGCGTCGCCGACGGGCACGCTGCGGCCGCGGCGCGCGCGCGCCCGCTCGGCGGACGAGTCGTGGAAGCACGCGCTCTCTCCGCGCGAGAGCTACGACGACTGGGTCATACACGCCGACGAAATACTCATCGGACCTAGGATAGGTATGTTGCACGCTTCTTACACCTCCCACTTATGTTATGAACGACTGCATCTGTGGGTTACTCATTACTGCTCAATTAGAATAAGTGTTTAATATTGTAACTGATCTCAATTTGTGAAGCTGATATTAATATGGACCCAGTTGTCTGATTAATTTGGTAATAATAATCATAATATGGGACAACTTCGACACACGGTCAGCTGATCCCAAACTAGGCAGAGCCTGTACTATGGTAACCAGAAGACTGATATACATACTTATATATGCTTATAACACCCAGACACAGATCAAACCGACATGTTTGACGTGACGCTGTTTACAGCGTTACACAAAGAATCCTGCACCGTTTATTACTTGACATACACAAACGTCCATTGTAGCGGCGACGAGATAACGCGGGTATGCGACTTCTACCTACCGTGTTATTTAGATCTATGCTGCTAACTAACAAATTTTATCAAATACTAGCGGCCCGCCCCGGCTTCGCACGGTAGCAGAAGTAGGTATAGTGAACGTTTAACAGGAGTAAATTCGTGATACTTTGTATTTTAATAGATATAACTCTAATGGTTTACGCAGCGCACGCAAATTAATGACTATTTCTGTTGCAATGACCTAACCTTAACACATGTATAAATTTATCGTGGGCTATTTTGAAGATATTGATAAGTACTACAAACCCCTAGTTTATTACTTTCCTCTACCACCAATAGTTTTCACACCGCATGAAAAAAAATCACTGCTTCGATTATTGTAACTAAACCAAAAAAGATGGATATAATCTATGTATATTGTTTTGTAGATATTGATAATTACTACAAACCTCTAGTACATTACTTTAATCTACCACCGATAGTTTTCACACCGCATGAAAAATAATCATTGCTTCGATTATTGTGACTAAACCAAAAAAGATGGATATAATCTATGTATACTGTTTTGTAGGTATTGATAAGTACTACAAACCCTTAGTACATTACTTTACTCTACCATCAATATTTTTCACACCGAATGAAAAATAATCACTGCTTCGATTATTTTGACTAAACCAAAAAAGATGGATATAATCTATGTATACTATTTTGTAGGTATTGATAATTCTTACAAACCCCTAGTACATTACTTTATTCTACCACCAATACTTTTCACAGCGCATGCATATAATGTATGTTTCGATTATTGTGACTAAACCAAAATAGATGGATAAAATTTCCGTGGACTATTTTGTAGATATTGATAAGTACTACAAACCCCTAGTACATTATATTATTCTACCATCAATGGATTTCACAGCGCACGCAAATTTATGAATATGGTAATTATATTATGTGACACCTTGGTTCACAATATTGCAGTTTTCTTACGGATCCCTATTTTTTTCAAAATCTCATGTAGCCTATGTCACTCACACTGAATTGAGCTATCCATAAGTGAAAGAATTTTTAAAATCGGTCCAGTAGTTTCGGAGCCTATTCGTTACAAACAAAAAAACAAAAAAACAAAAAATCAAAAAAACAAAAAAACAAAGTTTCTCTCTTTATAATATTAGTATAGAAGAACAATTTTGTGATGCTAGTTAACCACTATATATTATAAAATCCTAAATGGCTCACTGACTGACGTGCAACGCTGAGCCCAAACCACTGATCCTAGAGACATGAAACTTGGAATGTAGGTTCTTTTCGTTGTCTGGTCGTGTGCTAAGGATAAGGTTCTTGTGTAAAGGATTTTTGAAAATTCACATTCTAAGCCACTTTTACACTCTTTATTAAATAAATGTGAGATGTGTACAGGTTCAGGCAGTTTCGGTACCGTGTACAAGGCGCACTGGCACGGGCCGGTCGCCGTGAAGACGCTCAACGTTAAGACTCCCACTCCCGCACAACTGCAGGCCTTCAAAAACGAGGTATACATTTTGTTTTTTATGATAGAGAGTGACAAAACGAGCAAATGAGGTGCCTGGTGGTAAGCATCATGATTGTCCATATCAGACGTCAGACACAGTGCCACCCAGTGTTTTAATATTCAAAATTCTGCGTGGCACTGTACTGCGTCTGTCACCTCGAGATAATAGTTGAAGAAATTCGTCATGCCCAGTAATTTCGCTGGTAACATTGCTCTTCAGACCGGGGGTGGTATTACGAACATGCAATCGCGTAATACCAGAAGTAAATTTTGCTGTCAAACGTAATTTTTTGTATGCCTTTTGACAGCAGACATTAAGCAATTAAACGCTTTCCACACTTCTACTGCTGTTCGTAATAATGGGGCCGAACACAGTAATGTTTGCACATTACTGCTTGGCGGATGAATAACTGGCAAAGGTGTGGGGTATCCCTAGGCGGCCCCCTGCATAAGAGGCCTACCAGTGTAGGCTATCTCTAGGCGCTTTGTTTTGAATGGATAAACACTGGCTTCACTGGGTTCCACGAGGTAGGTATTCATCCGGGATGCGAGAGAACTGGACCACTACAAAAAATCTAGTTGTTATGTTGGCTACCCGAAAAACGGCATTATTCTAGACTCTAGATAGCTTCTTTATTATTCTTAAAACTCAGTGGATTTTAAACTAGATTGAGCAAAAAGTACTCACTAAAAAGCAGAGGGGGAAAATTTTTGTTTAAGGTGTGTTTTTTTTTGTTTGTGAGCTATTTGATTAAATCTTTTGGTCTTTTTTTGGATTGTTCCACTCTGCCCCACCAAGCCGCCCCACTGGTGGGGCATAGTGGAATGCTATAAATTTAGTAGCGGAATATGCTCCACTAAGTTGACTCGGTTTTGTCGGTCGTGGTCCACAGGTGGCAGTGCTGCGCAAGACGCGGCACTGCAACATCCTGCTGTTCATGGGCTGCGTGTCGAAGCCGTCGCTGGCGATAGTGACGCAGTGGTGCGAGGGCTCCTCGCTCTACCAACACCTGCACGTGCTGGAGACGCCCTTCCCCATGCTCTACCTCATCGACGTGGCGAGGCAGGCCGCGCAGGGGATGGACTATCTGCACGCCAAGAATATTATACACAGGTCGCTGCTTACCACGCTCCGGACGCTCCACTCTATCCTACATACTAATAACTACCTACTACACAAACACCACACAAATGGAGTTTTGTACACGTGCTAGAGTGTGCGTGAGGTTATTGACGAATCGTTATTGACGTGCAAAAGTGTTAGATTATGACCTATTTGAATAAATCTGTTTGAGTTTGAGGTGATTTCCCATAGAAGCGGGGCTCGTCGAGAGCTCAATCTCGCTCGCGAGGTGAAGAAGGCCGATTGATGGGCTGATGACAGTGTCCATTCTATACGTAGTATTATTATCTGTTCTGTGCTATTTAGTCAGTGGACACACGAAAAGGGAAAGGGAGTGACTTTGATTCCATAGACTTACCTCTATATTTTGGTCCGAACAGATTTTTTAGTGGTATAGTTTTTTTAAGTAAAATGTTTTTCACTCGAAAAACCATAGAATATATCTGTACACGACATCAAACTTAAAACTAAAAAACTAAAAAAAAACATCAAACATCAAAATTTTCTCGACATAAATTATTTTCCCTGCAGGTCCTTTTTCGTGTGACCACTCACCAGTAGTATAATTAAAAAAAAAGTGTATGCAGCAGCGGTCTCTGTGTAAAACTATCGAAATGCTCGTTAACTCGCCAAGCGTGGCGAGTATTCCCAAAAGCCCTCTTAAGGGAATGCCTACGTTATACGTCCAACAAACTGAGCATTTTAATCAGTCAGGACATTGATTTTAATAAATAGAGAAGGTATTTCGAACGTTGAACAATAACTTACCAATGTTTGCAGGGACTTGAAATCGAATAACATATTTCTGCGCGACGACTGGTCCGTCAAGATCGGGGACTTCGGTCTCGCCACTGCTAAGGTTCGGTGGTCAGGTTGGTACTAACATATTATATTATTGTCTTTTAGGCATCTAATCATATTTTTGTAGACTAAGCGGTCTATTGGTTGCCGTAAGAGCCGGCTAAGGGCTATAGGATCCAGAGGACGGGCAGCAGCGTCCTCTGCGTAAATCCATCAAACTGCGCTCGCCAACCCGCCTGCCAAGCGTGGCGAGTATTGGCAACAACCCCCCTTATGGGGGAGGCTTATGTTCAGCAGTGGACTTCTAACGGTTGGATGATGAAGCGGTCTATTTCTCCGTTTCCAACTGTTCCAACTATCCAACGCAATCACCAAGCCGCACAACAAGCGTGGTGATTGCGGCAATTTTTTCCTAATGAATAGTTTATGGCGTTCTGAGGAAGGCCTGTGTTCAGCAGTGGACGTCTTCCGGCTGATGATGATGAAGCTATCTATTCGCTAGAAATAACAAAACATACAATCACGCCTTTTTCCCAAAGGGGCAAGAAATGTACCCAGGACTCAGTTCCATAGTAGATACACCCACATTTCGCCAGTATGTTATTGGTCCCATGTAATAGGGGGCGAGCCTGTTGCCATCTACCGGGCCCAGATCCAGACTCCAGGCAGTTGTTGAAATAATTCCTAATGGAAAATCAAATATTTAACACTTTGTTTGACCCGGGGATCATGATTGGGACTTAAGCTTGTGTCCACTGCGTCACCGAAACAGCCATAAAAAGAAAATTTGTTGTATATATTTCCTACTCAATAGGCCTTCTAGGAATTTGACACAATCCTATGAAAAATTTACCAGATCGATGTTTTGTATTCCCCTGTTTCCTCCGAATATAATAAACCTATTCTATAAATTTATAACCTGATATTTTTACAGCGGAGTAACCTATGTCCCTATTATTAAAAAATTTCTTATAAACCCTTGGTTTTTTCATAGTGAACTTCCAAAAAACCCAGTTTCACTCGCGTGATTGGTCGTTCAATACAAAAAAATTTAGAGTTTATAAACGAAAATCAAACGATAGGGACATACTTTTCTTCATCTTTAAAATATCAGGATATAAATATCGGATATAATAGGGATATAATATTCGGAGGAAACAGAGGAATACAAAACATCGATTTAGTAAATCGATTTTGCCGTGGGGTTACCGGCTTTAGAATAGTACCTCACCCTCTCTACCCGTGGTTGCCGTAAGAGCCGGCTAAGGGTTATGAGATCCAGAGGACGGGCAGCAGCGTCCTCTGTGTAAACCATCAAACTGCGCTCGCCAACCCGCCTGCCAAGCGTGGCGAGTATTGGCAACGACCCCCCCTTATGGGGGAGGCCTATGTTCAGCAGTGGACTTCCAGCGGCTGAATGATTTAGTAAATTTTCCATAGGATTGTGTGAAGCCGCTAAGAGGTCCTGTATCCAGTAGAGCATGTTGTATGGTTACAGAGACGTCAGTGTCGGGCGGCGTGCAGTGGCAGCAGCCGACCGGCTCCATCCTGTGGATGGCTCCCGAGGTCATCCGCATGGACGAGCCCGCGCCCTACACCTTCCATTCTGACGTGTACGCCTTCGGAATAGTGCTCTACGAACTGATGGCGGCCGAGCTGCCTTACTCCAACCTTAATAACAAGGATCAGGTAATATTTAATTAATTATTAATTAAATTTTATTAATTATACCGCTCGTGTCTACAGAACATTGTACGAGATTATGTTTCTTATTCTTAACTGCTAGTTTTTTTTTTTTTTTTTTTAACTTCCACACACGGTCACGTGGTCCCAAACTAGGCTAGAAGCCTGTACTATGGTAACCAGATGACTGATATACATACTTAAATACGATTATAACACCCAGACACAGATCAAACAGACATGTTCATGCACACAAATGTTTGACCTGGCCGGGGATCGAACCCGGGGCCTGCGGCACAGAAAGCAGAGTTACTACCGTCTGCACCAACGAGGCTGTCAACTGCTAGTGTTTATATTGTATAAAGTAGGACTAAATCTTATGATGTATTTTAAAAGTTTGACACATAAATTGATTTTATAAGAAATAAATGAACTATGAACTAGGTATTTATATCAATCCATGATCATGAAGGAATTTACGTTTCGTGTGTGTGTGTTAAACGGGTGAACCGATTTCGTTTTAGTGTTTTCGTCTTGGAAAAGGTGACTTGAACTAGTGTTTTGTTTTTTTTCTAAGAATCGTTTCAGTTGTTTTATTTGCTGTTTCCTATTTGTGTGTTGTTTGTTGCTGTGTCGTCTGTAGAAAAACGATATTGGCAACATTCGATAGCATGTTTACGGAATAGTTTTATCCTTTGAGTTAACATTTACTAAACTGCAGAATACGTTAATTTCCGTTGTTTTTCCACCGTTTCTTCCGAGAATAGTAAAGGAGCAGAAGGGACACTCCTCATAATCATTCATTCTTTTTCTATCGGTTCTCTCTGTCTAGGCCAGAGAACTTTTCTCCTCAAGACGGACTCCCCGGCTACTTGTAGCTCCATACCTCTAATGCGGAGTGTCCCAAGCCTCCTCTCCAGGACCTGTCGTCTTCTTCTTGATGGACCCACACGAATGTATTGTGCTGTGCCAGTGTTAAGTTGTATAAATTTTCAAGTTAATATGGTCAATTAGTCAATTCAGAGTCAGGACAAGCCGGCGCCCCTATTATGCATGGTCAAGCGATAGAAGTAAAAGTAGCAGAAGCAGTGAAGTAGCAGTAGCAGTAATTGCAAAATGTCACTTTGAATTCGAATTACGCATGCTTTCTGCACTGCTGTTTTGTCGCTTTGGCACACTAGCGGCCTAATGGAATATTAGCAGTAAATGGAACTAATTATTGCGGTTTAATTTTTTTTATCTGTGGGAGGCTGCTATAGTCTGTTCTATTTTTACCTTTGATTTCATCAAATTATTTATCTTCTATGGGCACGGGCCACTAAATCAATGAGACAGAAGGACGGTTACTATATCACCAGATATTCGAGTAATATATTTTCAACTTGGAGTAAGCGCACTACATTTATTTTTAAGTGGGTGCATAAATGTTATGATTGTTTTAGTTAAATATTATTTATAGTATAAACTTCATACAGAAGTCCGCAGTCTGTACTACATTAAAGTTCATATTACCTATTAACATCCAATCTATTCATATCAAAATACGGACACAATATTATGTAATAATATCTTCGGTGCGGGGGAAATCTCCAATCCCCCAAAAGTGGTTAGGTCAAGTTAAATGGATTAAAACAAAACATAACTTTAAAAATATACCTTTTCTTCTTTTTCCTTACCCTTTCCCCCTAAATTCGTGGCTTGAGTCACAGTAGCGGCACAAAAATAATATCTCTTCGGCAGATGGGCGGGAAGGGTAGGAGGTAATCTCCCTTCTCCACATACTAGTCAATTTTGTGCTATTCGATTCCAATTTCTATATTTAAATATACATAAAAATCGAAGCCCTGGTAGAGCCGGCTTTCTGTTTGATTATATTATGTGGCAGCGTTGATGGATTACCTAAATTCTAAATCTGACAACAATAAAGTTATCCATTCATAATAATGTCCAGTCATAATTAATTACTTATATCCTTGTTTAATATGATAATATCTCACTTGAACTATATTTCACCCATATTAGCTGCGAGAGAAGGTAAGTTACGAACGCATAGATTGCATATACCTACTCCAACTGTTGTTGTTGTTTACATATTATCGAAACTAATATTACTGCTTGTTAACAGGCCAAACGTAAAGCTCCAGTAGCCAGATGGAACTATATACAGAAGGATGAGGCAGAAACCAGGGGCCGATGTCGTACTTATCACCGTCGTACTGTGGCGGAACGTAAACACCTACCTACCCAGTCTGAGAGGTTGTGGCATAGGCCTCGCGTTTGATTTGGCTGTAAACGTGCTAGAAATAGTGGCTGTGACGCATACCTACTAACTATCTCGAAAGAGAGCACCCTAGGGAACTAATAAAGTGTGCAAGTAACTCATTGAAACTGGCCCATAATAAAACACATATAAAGCTCCAAAATCTTTTATTTTCTCCTACTTAGGTGTGAGAAACAGATAAGTACGCGCGTGTAATAATAAATAAGTGTATTTTTAGTTAGTGTGATCATATTTTAACATAACAAGTAAGCATAATAGTATGGTGGCCCTGGGTTCAATCCCCGGGCAAGTTAAACAGGTATGAGCATGTCTGTTTGATTGTGTCTGGGTGTTAAAAAATATGCATATATAAGATGCGTGGTCGCGAGCGCTACTGTTGACCATGAGGTCCCGGGTTCGATCCCTAGGTCAGGAAAAATGTGTTATTATTAAGTATGAATTTTCTCAATGACAGTCTAAGTCTAGAGTCTGGAACTGTGCCCGGTAGATGATAATGGACTCTGGAATTACGCTAGTTATTTTATGTTATTGGCAATAGTAGTTAACTACATGTAAGTAGGATTATAAATCCTACTTCTTACTAATACTGCAAGCTATTCCTACCTTTCACTATAATACAGCTTAGACCCTGAAATAACACATAGTCTAGGGTACTTTCCAGCGCATAAAACACAGGTAGTATAAGTATATTATATTCTTACTTTCCTTTTTATTATTCTTTTAATGACAATAATTATGTTGAATAAATCTATAAATTCTATAATAAGTAAAAAATAATATGGTTATTATCAAAGAAATTCAATTTATAATAGCAAAACAGAATAAACTATGAACAGCTCTATTGATAGTCAGTAATTAGTTCTGGACCCTCAATCCCTAAGTACAAATTATGGGTCTGACGAGTCTTCTTAACAGTCTCTTCTCTCATGTCTACTTGTCTCCATCTATTAAGTGGACATCTCTTGTAGCTGCAAAAGTATAAAATTTTACTAAATAAATAATATTTAAAACAGCCCGATAGCCTGTTGGCTCAGATGGTAGTTACTCTGCTTTCTGTTCCGCAGGATCCAGGTTCGAACCCTGTCCAGGTCAAACATTTGTGTGCATGAACATGTCTGTTTGATCTGTGTCTGGGTGTTATAAGCTTACATAAGTATGTATATAAGTCTTCTGGTTAGCATAGACCAGCTTCTAGCCTAGTTTGGGACCAGATGACCGTGTCTGGAAGTTGTCCCATATAATTATTATGTATAACATGGAGATAAAATAAGAATAATAAATACCTACACCAGTCACTGGGTGGAATTAAATATAAGCTGTGTCCAGTTGCATCGAACCTACACAAGCACAAGAAAGAATCGAGTGGCTGAAAATGAAAGAGATTCTTAGACCTCCTGTATGGATCTTTGAGGATGTTATTGATTGAAAGAGAAGTTGTTGTGTCGAGTGTTATATAATTGTTTAATAGGTATACTAAATGAGTCGCATGTAAATGATGAAGTGATTGATTGCGAACTGGTAAATTTAGGCCGCAGCAGTTTGATTTGCAACCGCAGCAAGACGCAGGTTTGGTTTGACCATACACCTCGAGACATACTTATTCAACAGAAGGATATTTTATGATATTAGGTAGGTACATATCTAGGCTGAATGAAGATAATTTATTAGGTACCTGGTAAGTTAGTGTTTTATCACAATAAACGTTTGCATGTTATGAATTTAATCATTCAATAATAATTATTTATAGGCACCTACCTAGACACATTAAAACAATAAAAAATAAGGCCAAATTACCTTTCTGATGTGTCTTGAGATTCAAATACTTAATTTCTCGTTAATCCTCAACTTTCACAATGGGTAATATTATGGTTTTTGAAGCTGTAAACACACCAATAACCAAAATAAGGTGTTTGAGTTCGACTCAACGACTTGGACTCTTGTTTTATGGGTCTTGTAAATAAGTTTATGCAGGTAAAACATCACGATTTTGGTTAGAGTTTTTTTGATTTGGTTAACAATCTGAACAACAATCAGCAAATAGTAGTCGCCTTCTGTCAGTCCCATTTCGCGCTGCTACTTCTATCGCTCTGCTGTTGAAACGCTTCGGTAATTCCGAAAATTCAGCCTTAGCAGCAATTTCTGCCACAGACCACAAAGATTTCTTCACTAACGACCAATTTTTGGTTCCTTTCCCGACGGTCAGAGGGCGTCTTGAATCGAGCTAGCAATCAATTGCAAGTTTTTTTGGGTAATTCGAAACATGCCGTTTGACAGCAGAAATTGAGCAATCTTAAACGCTTTCCACACTTCTGTTGCGTCCGTAATAAGCCCGCCGGTCAAGTCACAGCTCTAGTAAAGTGGTGTACTTTACAAGAAGTTGCCGGGATTTCGGCGGGAACACGAAAAATCACATTTTAACTCTCGCATCACTCGCCGAGAGACTTGTGTATCTTCGAAAACACTCAACACGTAATATTCCACCATTATTACAGGTTAAACACTCGAAAATGCACCGATAATTGATAAAGATACGGGAGCCAAACTGTACTCTCACTTATAAGTACCTATATTAAATTGTGTATCTATATATTATATAATCTGTATAATATTATTATAGTGTTATGTATGTATTTATATAATCTAAGTATATTATGTATTGGTATATAGTCTACATAATATATATTATAGTATTACTACTAGGTATATATATTGTTAAGTATTTGGTATGTATTTTATTTATTTAAGTATAATGTGTTTGATACCACCGTCCCTTCATATATGTATATCCTTTCCCTGCATGGTTGCCTGGAAGAGATCGCTCTGAGCGATAAGGCCGCCAGTTGTTACTTCTTTCTAGTTTTAAGGTTTTCTTCTTTGTTATTTTCTGTTATATTGTGGTAGCAATAAAGAGTTTCATTCATTCATATTCTTCGGTCTCCCGCCATATCTCGAATCGACTGGTCGTGTCCGGCGCCAGTCTGTACATTTGCTGAGTGAGTGGTTGCGCTGTAGATCCTGTGGATGGTGGGTCGCGGGCTGCTGGTGCCGCAGACGCGCCGACTCCGCGCCGACGCGCCGCGCGCCCTCAAGCGCCTGTTCGAGGACTGCATCAAGTTCGACCGCGACCTGCGCCCTCTCTTCCGCCAGATACTCGCTTCACTCGAGGCCATGCTCAGGGCTATGCCTAAGATCACCAGGTATTTATCACTTCAGAATAGAATAGAATAGAAATAGTTTATTGCTCAACCATTGAGCCTTAAGTAGCCAGTTACATATAATAAAGCTTAGTACCTATTTGACTAATTTACAAATTTTTTTATCACTTAAATCTAATGATTAGCAAAAGCAGCAGCCTCTGCTTATAACTATGAAGACCCAAGTTCTACATAGTTGCTGGTTTTTAGGCTGCCCCCTCGCTCGAACTTGGTTGTTAGCCGAGATTAAATCTATTAAATTAATTATTCTATTAAAGGGGTTCTTCACATACTGTTCGCGCCTAAATTTGCTACCTGTCCTTGTTTTGATCTATTTTGTATTTCCTTTTTTCCTACCACCGTATACGAATTCCTATTCTTGACCCTGATAATGTCCGTCGACATTTGACCGCGACGTAGAATCCACGTCTTTCGCATCCCGGACGAATACCTACTATTCAAAAGAAAGCGCCTAAAGATAGCCAGTAGTGGTAGGCCTCTTTTACAGGGGGGCCGTCTGGGGAAGTACCACACTTTTGCCAGTTATTCATCCGCCAAGCAGCAATGTGCAAACATTACTGTATTCCGTCTGAAGGGCAATGTTACCAGCGAAATTACATGACGAGTTTCAACAACTCGTATCTCAGGGTGACAGGCGCAGTGCAGTGCCGCGCAGAATTTTGAATTTTATAACACTGGGTGGCACTGTGTCTGATATGGGAAATCATAATGCTTAAGATCAGGCACCTGATTTGCTCGTCTTGTTACTCACTGTCATAAAAAAAAGATAATAATATTGTGAATCGTGACCTGAAGCTTCAGTTGGATTGAATGAACATTGACTCGACGGTTAGACCCAATCTTTACCCATCTGTTTTCTACCTAATTTTCATTAAACTGTCAAAATTAATTAAAAAATACGACTTGTTTTTCAAATAGTCAATGGTTGTTGTGTAGGAGTGCGTCGGAGCCGAACCTGAGCAGACAACTGCACGACGACGACTGCCTCAGCTACAGCTGCGCCTCGCCCAAGACTCCCGTCAACTTCCAGTTCAACGCCGACACTAACTTCCCCGCCTTCTATGGGTGACTATTACACATATTTTTACTCTTATACATATAAAGCTTGCAGTGTTACCAGTATTGGCATTATTTAAATTTTATTACCTATGGCCACAGAACTACGTATAGAATGGACATTGTCATCCGCCCACCGTCGGGCCTTCCTCACCCCGCGAGCGAGATTGAGCTCTTCACGAGCCCCGCTTCTATAGGACATCACCTCACGCACACTCTTGCGCGTGTACAAAACTCAGTGTCTGTGTAGTAGGTTGTCCGGGTCTCCGGGGTGTGGAAAAGGTGTTATGTTATTACATTCTATAATATTGGGACTTACGCCTGAATAAAGTAATATTATTATTGCAACTAAACTCGTAATTTTGTACTAGTCAAAATTAGCCATCAACTGATAACTTTATAAAAAAGAACCATCTTTTTTTTCAGTATCCCAGTACCGAACCAGCGGCACGCGTAGCCGGTGGAGCCTGTGGTCGCTTGAAACACGACCTTATTGCAATAGTAATAAGGCTCGTTTTGTATATTTGACTGAGTGAGAATACTTACTAGGCTATTCGACTACCCTCTTACGCTTTACTTTATCAATTGTTCGAGAACTTCATGATGCAAAATGTATAAACGCAACAAATTATAACTAATTTTGCTAGTTCAATCATAGTTAGTGTGGAATTGTCAACATTATGATATGAATATACAAAGTTTAGTAATAACCAAAAAGGTGTAGTAAGAGGGTGCATATATTATATACTCGACAAACTGAACGACTTTCAAAAGAAATTATTGTGAAAGCTCAGTGTCCACTCCAGGCCACAAATGAGTAGCATGCTGGCAAAAAGACAATTATACCAAAAAATCGGTCTTTTCAACAAACTATTTTTCATTTAATATTTTTGTAACCAGCCAAAGGATAAAAAAGTGATAAATTAAAAAGTATTTTCAGTAATATTCGCTCTTAACTACGATAATATGAGCCAACATGAGTTTTTATTTCTCAATAGCAACTATGGAGTTTGTTGAAAAAAGGTTGGTCATAATAGCGCTCAATTAAAAGTTAACAAACGAATAAAAACTGTTTGGTTGAATTGATGTATGTTAGAATGGCGTAGCGCGAAGTAACTCTGATAATGTCGTTTGGCATTTAATTTTAAGATTTTTTCGGTTATGTACTACTTTTGTAATATATTACCGGTTTATTTTATTTAATTATTAATATTCATATACGTCACAAGTCTGTTCATTCGTGGCCGAATGCTCATAGAAAGAAGACAGAAGCCTTTGCAATAAATATATTAATTTCGATAGATCCATTTTATGTGGGAATTGATATGTTTTTGCCAATTTCTCAATTCTTTCTTCCGAAAGTTGCTGAATTTAAGGGGTTGATGCACCCCCTTAAGTTTTAACTACACCTTTTTGTAACTCTGTCTATAAGAAGACATAGTGACTGGTCATTGCAATATTAAAATATGAATAATATTCTACTAATTCGTATGTTAAACTTATCATTGCGAAATCATCCTAAAATAAGGCCACATTTTGGTTACGAGAGCAGGGATGTGTGTTAATGCATTTTCATCTTTATTGCGTCTGACGAAAGCACTGTTTGCGCTGATGATATAAACGATATAAGTTCCTGAGTTTGTACGGGTGTTGTGGAATTAATACCTTATTTGTGCGACGGTCGAAAATCCTTTGAAAGTGTTGAAATTATGGCACTAAACTAGTCTAAAATAATACTGTACCCATTAGCAGAAATCGCAACAAAGTTACCTATAGAATTATCGTCGGAATGACGGGTGTATTGTTGCGGAAATGAATATGTTTTTATATGAAAAGAATGTACCAGAAATGTAGCGATGACGAGTAATTAGAGCGTATCCTACCTACGTGAAATTGACACAATCCTATGAAAAATATACCAAATCGATGTTTTGTATTCTTCTGTTTCTTCCGAATATAATTAACATATTCTATAAGTTTATATCCTGATATTTTTTATAGTAAAATAAACTATGTCCCTGTCATTTTAGTTTCTCTTCTAAACTCGCGTTTTTTTCATAATGAACTTCTAAAAATCCCAGTTACTCGCGTGATTAGACGTTCACTACATAAAAATGAAGAGTTTACAAACAAATATAAAATTATAGGAACAAAGTTAACCTCTTCTGATCTTTAAAATATCTGGATATAGATATATCACTATTTACCACATTCGGAGGAAACGGTAATACAAAACATCGATTTAGTAATTTTTCCATAGGATTGTGTCAAACTGCTAAGAGGAGGTCCTCTTTCCTATTAACGAGAAAATCTTTTTAAATCAGGTTGCTTAAAAAGGTCATGGTAATTCTTGCGTTTTATAGCCAAAAGTACAGTGTACGCTATCGATCGCGATCTCCGAATTCTTATTTATTTAAATTATTAATAATGATTGCATAATTTATTTAGACAACGATATTTTGACGATAGACCTTGTGCTCGACGCTAAGGTTGAATTACCAAAAAAGAGGCACACTATGGACATGCAAGGTTTACCGTTTGCGAATTGTATTATAGGTCATTATTTATTTATGTATTAAGCAAAGTAATTTATTTCAATTATGGCAATATTTTTTCAAACTTCGAGTTGGAATATAGGACTTATAACAATAGCGTTTTGTTACTTGTGAATATTTTGTATACTTGCATGTTACATCGAAATAATCTCAGGCTCTTATTTTTTAATATCATCTCAGGTTATATTTATTATTATATTCTATATGGTTGATAACAAAAGTAATTAGTTTTTATTTAAATTGCGACAATTCACAATGTAAATAATGCATAAAGTGCGAGCCAAAATAATCATTATGAAACTCGAAATAATATTTAAATCATGTAAAAATAAAACATAATATAAAATCTTGCCTTAAAGAAGTATGATTAATAAATTGGTTATTTTTCTGACGAAATATTTTTGTATTATGTCGATACTTGCATAAATTATGTAAGTCTCACATACCGAAGTAGGTAACAAAGTATTATTTTATCTGTCCAGTTGTATCGCGAGGTTAAATTTATTTGAAGTTATTGTAAATAATTGATTGTATTTAATTTAGTTTTACGTTGATTGAAGATGTGTATACAGTATGACTTAGTTTTAACGCGTAACTAATTAGTTAAGGACACAATAAATTATTGTTTCAAAAGTTATGTTTTTGCAATATTTACTATTTCCATTTTAGGTCCTAATCAGAAAGTAGTGTGAAAATTTCGCTTGGATAAATAAGTTTCCGTGGTGTAGCGGTTATCACATCTGCCTAACACGCAGAAGGCCCCCGGTTCGATCCCGGGCGGAAACATAGCTTTTTGTTTATTTTTTTTCTTTTTGTGGATGTAAACCTACTCATTTCAAGAAAGTTATTCTGCCTAGCAATTAGCCAGGATCTGCTTTTTAAATAGTTATTTTCCCTACACTTCGCTCGGTATTGTGTATCTTCGTTACACAAGTCCCTTATGACATCAAGCCATCGCTTCGTACCGTTGCGAGTTCTTCTCCCCACTTGATAACATATACTCATCTCAGGCGACTCTCCTGGAATTTATCCGCTACGTCAACAAGAACGTTATGAACAAAAAAACAACCAGCTCAAATCAACATTTAAGTATTATATTTCATCAAACCTAATATTAATACACAGTAAAATAACATTCAAGAGGTAATAGAACAGGAGTAAGAAAGGTTGTTGGATACATAGTTACTTTTATAAATACTCGTACCTACAACCTATTAATATACTTGCTACATAACTGTGATAAAAAAATTAACTCTACAAAAAAAAATTAATCAACTTTCTCTATCTTTAACAAAACATAATATTACATTTATCCATACAAAGTTTTCACAGTTTTAACATTTATACCAAATTGAAAAGTCTCATTTTGTTTTTGTTGGTACATAATGGAACAATAATTGCGTTCAATGAATACAACCCTAGCTGAAATCTTCATTGTCGGCCTCATGGGGTTGATTGTCATTTGTTATAGGTTTAGGTTTCCTTCTAGGCTCAAACCTAGATACATGTACCTTCTTTCCTCCGACCTTGATATCAGTGGCTAGTTGCAACGCGCGCTCCGATGACTTCCGCCCGTCAAACTCTATAAAAAATGTGGCTGGAATACAGAAATAATAATTAATAAATTCATTTATCCGGCCAATTGTTACCATATTTTTGGTAGTTAATTTTTTCTTACATATTGTGTTAGTACTTAAAAGTAGGTACATTAAATTTTTTATTATAATCGAATAATCAGGGAGATTTATGTTTGGCACATAAAATAATTTTAATGTATTAATTGGGATAACGTGTTTTTTGTGTTTTTATATATAAAATTAGCAACTCTCAAAAAATACTGGAAGTTAAAGGTTGTAAGGATTTTTTAAATATGTATTATTATAGAGAAGATTACCTACTTAACCAAGAAAAATCCCTTAATTACAAGTATAGGTAATATCCCAAAAATATCACGGGAACGAAGTCCCACAGAGTATATAGATAAAGACCAAACCAAGAGCCAACCACTAACAATTTAGTGAAAAATGACTCACTCTCCATATATGGGAAATTTCATTTTGTTTAGAAGAGCAATGCCTTAAAAGCATATCGAAGGCCACCATCCCAGATCTAGAGGACTTAGTAATAAATACATACCCATAGAATGTTTGCCTTTAACCAACTGGCGTATATTCCTAATCCTGCCAGCGGCGTTGAACTCTGAGCTGATGTACTGAGGAGTTAGAGGCCCGTAGGATCTGATCACGAGGGTTGTTTCAGTAGGAGGGAGGGTTGGTTGCACACGGATGGTGCTGCCTTCGAATATTGTCTTGTCTTCTTGTAGTGACTGGAAATAAATAGATTACAACTAGTAGTTATTCATATACCTATAGCATATTATGACTATGTGCTGTGGGATATGGGCAGGAATATGTTGATGAGTTTGAAGCATTCTAGTGACCAGCCCTCACTTCGCTCCAGATACCATTAGTAGGTATATATAAACCTGCCTCTTTTCTCCGTTGCATAGTTTAAGATCTAAGCGTAGATAGTATAATAAGTACTACCTACTAGAAGAACAACTGTATGTCTAGATGGAGTAACAATGGGGTGCAGTATGACAGAGCGGACACCCCCCCTGCTCGCGACGCCTGAAGTAGTACTTGCTGGCTTCTATTGCACCCTGGTATGCTCATTCAGGTTGCCTGAACGTTGACCTTCCACTAGGTAGTAACTTATTATTATACTATGGCGTAGGTAGACTACAGACAGCGAGAAGCGACTTTGTTTATACACCTATGAAAGCTTCTATTCTATTAACAAACCTTAATTTTGTAGTATGTTACAATGTTCCGTTAGAGTAATATTTTTCAGCAATTTCTAAAGAAACATTGAAAATAGATGAATGTAGAAAGCAATACCTTATATTATACAAATTTTAGACTTCTGCTACAGGAACTTTTACTTTTTAGTTCCGATTTTTAATGTCAAAAACAACATGCACACTGCCCTCCCGCCCGCACTACTAAAATCTAAAGATTCTTGTTCCAGAAGTCTAAAATGGAGTTCCAAAAAGTAACACCAAATTCAATCAATTAAATATTATCTGCCATCAGTCTTTAGACTTTTACCAAATTTATTGTGATAATCAATTTGTTTTTATGTAAAAATAAACAAAGAATAAATTACCTCTTTAGCAGCACCATCACTATAGAAATGAATAGTGGTCGTGAACACAGGGTGCAGTTCTTCTGTTGGATACATCTCTGCTATACTGAAAAAGGAACATCCTATGATATTAAGTTAGAACTAGAATGGAATCATTGATAAAGAAAAAGGGAGATAGGGTAAATTCTCTCAGAGCTTACTCAACAATTGGCATGTGCAATTTGAAACAACAAAGATAGAAAGATGTACCTAAGCCTGAAGTGCGACCAAGATAATTAACTTTACTGATATACGTGGACCTAATGGGACCTAATTCGCGCTTTCCATTTCCGAGAAGCCAGTTACTCATCTCCCCTTTTCTTTAAATCAACGTATGGAATGGATCAACTACAAATTTGACACAAAACATGATACAAAATTGTCTACTCTGCCAGACAATTTCAATGCTATTCCCATATAAAATGTTTGATGGAATGTATGAGGACATGCAACATATGTGTGTTAGGCTCATACATAGCATGCTAGGATTGATAAATAATTCTCATATAGTTCTATTATGTTCTTATTTCCATTCTGTTCTAGTTCATGAGTCCTACTAATATTTTATGTGAAAGTTTATGAGGATGGATGGATTTTTGTTACCCCTTGCCTGCCAAAACTACTTAACCGATTGGGCTGAAATTCGGTATGTAGATAGTTTAGACCCTGGATAACCCATAGGGTACTTATTATCCCAATATTCCAATGGAAACGGAGGCTATGCAGGTTATAGCTGTTAATTTATAAATGAGTAGAGTTTGATCTTACCCTACACTCTTGATAAGACCATATTTAGCAAAATGCTCAGCCAAAGTTTTCTTGTAAGTAAACAGTATAGAAATAGGTAGGTTCTTCACTATGACAGTATTTTCGAGATTGTCTACAACATCAGCTTTGCCTTCCTTATTCCACTTCTTTTTCCATTTTTTCTTTTCTACCCCGTTTTCTTTTTCTGAATCTTCCTTGGTTGGAACATTTGGATTAGGTTTTTTCTTAGGTTTGAGTTTCTTACGTTTCTCCTTGTTGACAACAGTCATTTCATCAAGTAAGTTTGAGAGTGTGTGTGCATTGTCACCTATACTCAAGTTCTCTAGGTCTGTGATGACGTCTGGTTTATCATCCTCCTTTCGTGACTTGGCTGCTGGTTCCTCACTTTCAGTGTCGTTATGTTTCTCTTGGCGTTTTTTCTTTTTAATTTTTTTTACCTTTTCTACAGGGGGGCCCGGCTCTGAATTTGTGTCTCCAGATTCATTATCTTCTATTTTTTTTACTTTGTTCAAGTGTTTCCTTTTTTTCTTACTTTGAGTGTTATTTTCAGTTTCAGTCAGTGATGAAACTGATTCTGATGAATTCTCCTTTTCACTATTGCTCATTGATTTTTTGCCAACATTTTCTGCATTATCTATAGACATATTTACTTTTATCTTATTCTTTTCCTTTTCATCGTGGGTTTTCTTAGCTTTTTTTAAATGTTTCTTAGTTTTAAAAGTCAGTGGAGAGCTTTTTACTACTATGTTAGATGCATCAGATTTTGTCTTTTTTATGGTAGTTTCTTCATTATCTTCTAGTAAGAAACTGACAGATTTATTTCTCTTTTTGGATTTAGAGTTGGAGACATCTAGTATGGATCCATCATCTGTGAGGCCTGGACTAGATGCTACTTTCATTATTGACTTTACTTTTGGAGACTTTTGGTTCCTACAAATGCCTATAGGCGTAGAAGTTACCTTAAACTCGTCTCTAGGAGTACTATCGCCAACGCCATCGTTCAAGTGCGGTCCTTCGATATTAAGATGTGTAATTTCAACAGGTTCTCGTTTCTCCTTCTTCTTTTGCCTATGAGGCGATCTTTCCGTTTTAGATAGTGATTTCTCTGTTCCATTATGTGTATGTTTTTCAGTCCAAGAAGTGCTGGTGTCTGCAGCACTTTTGTACAAATTGATAAAATCAAAAGTCTTATTTTGCATAAATTTGTTATCACTGTGCTTATCACCAGATCCTTGGCCTAAATGGAAGGACTTCGATTTCATGTTATTGGGCTGGTATGATTTGTTTTGACACACTGGACAGCACTCGATGCAATATTTTACATAGAGAGAATAAAAATTGTGTAGACTGATATTTCAACAATTATTTTTACATAATCAAGATTCAAGATCTCAGTGTTCAAGATACATTAAATAGAATTGAATAGATTAAATCCATATCCTTATTAAATAAAATACCATAAAACATATGGAAAGAAATGTCAATTTTTTAGGTTAGGGCCAGTGGCAGTGATCAGATCACCCCCTAATCTGTAGCCAGTGGCCAAGGCCAGTACTGATTATTCTGTGGCACCTCTCATCCACACTTAAGTTTTAATTAACACCATAATTAAAGCAAGAAAATTGCCTTTAAGTATCGTTTTGTTTAAAACTTTAGTCATAGAGTAATAGACCATTTTCCGTGTTCACACAAACCAAGTGTATTTGTGTAGTGTTGCCAGCACAACGCCTTTTTATCTACATGGACCGGAAGTTGATTATTTAAGGGCCCAGTTGCATTAGTCCAGAATTTGTTATTTTAGTTAGCGACTTACACTTAATTCTTAATGCGTAACAAAACTGAATGGAAATCTGTGGGGGAGGTCTATGTTTAGCAGTGGACGTCCTATGGATGAGATGATGATGATGATTATGATATGACGAAGTAGTAGGTACAGATTCTATTTATTGTAATACTTCTATATTATTATCGTAGTGTCAGAATTTAGATTCTATTCTGGGTTTAGAATCCAAATCTGCTGCCTAATTAAAACTTTAGGTATGGATGAGCCTGTACTGCCAATAAAAAATCCTTGATCCCCGCCACAGATTCCCCGTCGGTGTAGTCGATTTCCCGGAATTCCCCGCTTCTTTTTGATTCCACAAATTCTCCGAAATGATATTTTTTAAATAAAAGCACAGTTTTACACCAAATCTGTTTATTAACTTGGCTAAAACTTTTATAAAATACTATATATACTTTAGCAAAATTAAATACAGCTACAGATTACTGACTACAACCATACTATTCAAAACACAGTGAGAGCCCCGTGCTTATTATAAGGTATTATATGATAATTGCTCGGAGTCTTCCTTGGAGTATTGTTTGGCCGCAGGTCAGCATTTACCAGTTTCACGTATTCTGGTTATCTTGTCCAACTAAATTCTCTTCTCGTTAGAATTTATAAATAAATACGTCGTAAATAATTAGGTTCCAGGTTGCATGGTTGTTGCATGCAATATTGCAAGTCGCATCGCCCGCGTTTGCGACCGATACACGACATATCGTTGTACCTAACCTCGGAGCAATTATCATTGCAAGAAATTGTTACGTGAGTAGTAGAGTAGTAGAGAGTAGTGCTATTGCTGTAATTTTGGCTCAGTCGCAAGCGCAAGTGTACCGTGGAGTGAAGCGCACCTACCGTATGGCGTATGCAGAAAAAATGGTGTGGACATAAATTATAGACGTTTACACTGTTTTCATATTAATATCCCGTTGTGTTCGCTGCCTCGCACGCGCAACGCGATTCGTGCGCAAGTGTGGAGAGCCCATATCAGTGTTGCCAAGATTAAACAGCAAATAGACGATCGAACATGGTACAGCCAGTCACCGTTCACCGTCTTTTACAATTTAAGCACCGCTGTACGCCCGTACCACGAACACGTAGTGATTACTTGCTCAGTGCCACGAACTAAGTTAGCCACCATGCATCATAATATCATTCATTATATTATGCTCAGTGATACCAAGTCCGATCGTGTGGCGCACTGTCCGGCGAACATTGTTACTCACTTATTATTACTCAGTACTGAGGGTATTGTACAATATAGTTCTAACTTCATCGTGTTATTACATCGTACAATACATGCACACCTAACTACGTTAGGTTGTCGATGGAGTGAGGTCTCTACCTGATGTGAGATAATAATGTACGAAACCGAAAATGATTTTGAAGATTTACTTTTATTCATCATCATCTCAGCCGCAGGAAGTCCACTGCTGGACAGAGGTCTCCCCCATCTGGGAATGGGGGTTTCCCGACTCGCAACACTTGGCAGGTGGGTTGGCGAGCGCAGTTCGATGGTTTCACACAGATAATACTGCTGCTCATCTTTATAAACCCTTATTGAGCTACACTCACAAATTTCAAATTGGCGCCAGTATTATTTTTTTCCATGGCTATAGATATTTAGCCTCTATACCGTTATACGTACTTATATGTTACCGATTGAACAACACTACCTGTGTTGTTCAACCGGTAACGATATTAATCGATCAAAATCGTGTATCACTGCCAATAGTCGCCAGTAGCCAATTGCCACTTACTTAGGCTTATTCACATCACTTGACACCAAATCAGCTTCAGTTTCAGCAGGGCTATTGGCGTTCTTCATAATCACCAGTCGCTATCAGGCTTATATCTCTATGTTCTGTGGTTTGAGTTAGTTACAAAGACGTTTTGCCTTTCTAACAAGTCTTTACGGTCAAATTTGGAGGAGAGAAAAGGAAAAGGATAGACACTGCGAGTGGTTCTCACTCGGGACCGACACAGTGCACAGTCTACTTAGTAAGTTTATCATAATGTCTTTGGTTAGTAACCAGACTTTGACATTTGTAGTTAATGTCAAATCAAGATATTAGTCACTAAAGTGATAGTCACCAAGAACGCCAATAGCCCCCCTGCTGTTACCTTCATCGCTATAGCGGGCGTCATGCGGGTATAATAATAACAGTTGTGGCCTGTGGGGCTATTGGCGTTCTCGGTGATCACTTCGGGTGGCAGGCGCCTGTCGCCCGTTTACGGCTACCTCCGTACCTATACATGCCGGGCTATTGGCGTTCTTGGTGACTATCACTTTAGTGACTATTAACTTGATTTGACATTAACTACAAATGTCAAAGTCCGGTTACTAACCAAAGACATTATGATAAACTTACTAAGTAGACTGTGCATTGTGTCAGTTCCGAGTAAGAACCACCCGCAGTGTCTATCCTTTTCCTTTTCTCTCCCCCAAGTTTGACAGTGCACAGTCTTGTTAGAAGGGTACAAGGTCTTTGTTACTAACTCAAGCCACAGAGCATAAAGACTCAAGCCTGATAGCGACTGGTGATTATGAAGAACGCCAATAGCCCCCATGGTTAATAGAATGGTATGCAGTGACGTCATACATTTGTTTTGATCACTGGCAACTCCAATAACCTCACTTTTTAATTTTTTTTAATATGGCGGATGCGCTTGCGTGATGCCGGTTTCGTGTTATTATTGCTTTTAGTTGGCGTCATTTCGTGATATTGTGAATACCAGTGATTTTGTTTCCTAGAACTTGAACGGTAAGTCCAATAAAATATATATTATTATTTAGTACAGTCAGATTGTCCAAAACTACTTTTGAACCAATGAAGCTAATCGCAGTGACGCGGAGTTCGTGAATTTTCCACTCGCAAAAACCATGCTTCATGGCGCGTACGGGTTGCTGTGAACTATTTACCGTTATCACCACGACGACGCGTCGCTAAATTTATCCTAAAAGCATACAAAACTAATGCGTAATTTCAATAATCGTACGTAATGAATGGTTTCGCGCCCTACAACTTCGTCCTTGAGCATGTGAATAGGCGCCAAGCCTAGTAAATTTTAGTCGGGAAATTATTATAGTGAGGCGGGAATTGGGGACGACAAATTTTTTTTTAAAAAATAATTTACTTATAAATATATCAATTAAAATATGATTAATCCTATTAGCTCCCATTAAAGGTTCATATTGACGTATAGATAATAAAAAAATGATGTTTCGTGCGCAGCATAAGTAATCAGTATGGTGGCCCCAAAGAGAGGTCGCGGCGCTAGGAATCAGGCGGCGAAGGGCAAAGCAGCGCCTGCTGAAGAGGTGCAGCAGACAGAGGCGGAGGCGGTGCCCGACCCAGCACCAGCTGACGATAATAACGGAGACACTGAGCCCATGGAACAAGGAGACGACTCCCTCGCCCCCGCCGACACCACTGATGTCACCGAAGCCGGCGATGAACAAGCTGAAGCCGATCAGTCCAATGTCGAAGGTGAACCTGAACCTGAGGAAAAAAAGGAGGAGAAAGTGGAATCTGGTAAACTCCTCGTTGAGAACCTGCCCTCGAGCTACCTCTTTGACTACCAAGAGAAACTCAGGGAGCTGTTCTCCAAACACGGGGAGATCCTGAATGTCAAGTGAGCATTGCTTTTATATTGAAACTGTTTTGTTCTTTAGCATTATGTTTGTCAACATTCAAATATCAGTCGCTGAGTTTAATGATGATCTTTAGATGAATATTAAATTAATTTGTTAAACATGATGTGTTCTCGAGTAGTGAATAGCACTCGGAACACGGAAGTGCCTCACGGAGTATTAACAAGAGAATTGTTTTCTTTCTTTTTAGACGTGGTCCAATCATAGTAACAGAACTGACCACAACTCCGACATTATCGGCTATAGTCGAATTCAAAAACAAAGAGTCTCTGGACAAGGTAAACAAAAGTTTGATTAACTTTCTTTTATTTTAATTAATTGTGAGATGTAGTTGTTAGTGCCGTGGAGGTTGTTTAAGGCTATTGTTTTTCCAAATTGCCACTACCCTGGAGTCAGAATGAGTGACTATTTGAATGTTAGAACAGGCTGGTCTCCTATGGAGCACATGCACCTATTAGGCTTGTCTTGTTTCTTGTAAGTTGTCCAAATTATCAGAGGCTGTGTGATGTAGGTGATCAGCTGAGAGCATTTCCATGTCCCTTACCAACATGATCTTTAATGAATGTGGTTAAAATTGGAACTATATTTTCGTTATAATGTTGCTGACAAAATGCCTAAGCACAAAGGACATTAGCACCATCAATTACATTCAAAAAGATCCTGTTTGGAGTGTACTATTGTTAATAATATGTATCACAGGAATGTGTCTCTTGCGGAGATGGCAAGTAAATCAAGTGGCCATTAAGATGTGGATATCAAAAATGAACACAGACATTAATTTTGGTTTTTACACTATAATTCCTCTTAATGATTATAAAGGCTTCATTTTTCTTGCACACATCTGAACTATGTCAATACAATATCATATTTTTATACCAAAAGAAATTAACTCAGTTTTTCTTACAAGGCAAAGTGGAAATTAGATTACTATAGAGAAAGTTTGATTATTATTAAATATTTATTTACTAATTATCAAACATTTACATACATTATACATTAATATTATTCTAGAGTTATTAATTTGTTACTAGAATGATATAATACAAACACAGTACTTGTTGAACCATTTTCTTTTAAATCAGTCTAGTTAGGTATGTATTTAATGTAGTCATGAATTTTACGTGTTCATGGTAATTGAACATTGCCTATTGAGGTCAAGGTGTTTATTAAGAACTACATCTAGTCTTTTGTTCTCATATGTTGCAGGAAATACCTACTTGCTTAGTCAATATTTGTAAAATTGGACAAAATTGTTTTTAAGATTCTTTAAAGTATAATTTGTAGTCACTATGAAGTTGGATTGATTATGTTACATTTTATCTGATTTTTACTTTAAATTGCCACTATTTTGATGAAATTGCTTGATGATTAAAAAAAAAAGTCACCTATTTATGAGACAAATTATAATATAAAATCCTTGAATATAATGAGAACAGTCAATACAGATATTTCAGTAAGATCTTCTAAAATTATATTAATTTAAAAAACTTTTTATAACAAGCTTTTCGTCGTCCTCTCAGCAAACCATTTTATTTGATACCCATTATGTCATAGGCGTGCACAAATTAATTTAATATTAACTAGACCGCCATCTTGGGCCATCCGCCATATTGGATTTAAAATGGTGTCACTTAGCTAACCATGTCGTCCAAACTAAAGTGCAAGTTATAAAAAGCAAAAAATCTTGTAAAAAGCAATGTCGATTCCAATATGGATCTCACCATAAATACCAAAATGTAGAAACAAATTAATTTATCAAGCACTTTCATCCTCCCAAACGAATTATACAGATAGTGGTATCCACAATGACGAGCTCACTTCTGCAAGCGTTCCTAATTTGTTGTGAGCACAATTACTCATGTCTTCTATTGTATAAAGGTTGCTTCACACTTCACAACGTCAACGCAGGTGCGGGACGGGACGCGACGCGTTTCCTTGTATTTGACATCTGACCGGTCTCGCGCCGCTCATGTGTTTTAACCGTTAGATTGACCTAATTTACTGATATCATGACAAAGAGAGAACGCGTAGTAAGGGAGAGCAGTGATATCGTGGCCGCCACTATCTATACACAAACATAACTCCACACTCGTAATCCAGGCGCTGTCAGAAGAGGGCACCGTCCTGGACGGGAATCCCATCGCGGTGGCGATAGAGTCCCGCGCGGAGACCGCCGTGCTGGTGGGCGTGCCTTACGAGGCCGGCACGGACTACGTGCGGCTGCTGTTCACCCAGTGCGGGGAGGTGGCGCATATACACGAGTTCAGCAAGACCAAGTACAAGATATGTGAGTAAACACTGGATGCTCGGTGGATCGGATTCGTGTGGCATGAGCGCATCTCCTTGACGTGATTATTGTGCAATATTATCTCAGTAAGACGGACTTCTCGGATCCGCCGATAATGTGATCAGTGTCATATAAATTGTACTGCCACTGATATATCTGCCTCAGAAAACACACGGTATGTCTTGGTGAGAACAGGCATTTAGTGTTTATGTAGAGTATTTTGGCCATGTTCAAAGCCATTAGTGGCTTTTTCAGCCTTATGCGCTCTAGCGCATAAGATAGCGGTACCCGCGTCCACTTGCCAGTTAACATACAATCACGCCTTTTTCCCGAAGGGCTAGACAGAGATGTACCCAGGAGCTGTTACCAATTTTTCCAATGGGAATGAGAAGGGCGGGCGATGCTGGCTCTATGACAATAGTTTCATTTAGAAATACATATGAATGAAGTTATGAATGAAGTATATTGGCTACGTTCTTGCACTTGGCCCTTATGGAAGTTTAGCTAACGTCAGTGGACGCGTCACGCCGTGTCGCCCGGAGATTAAAAATCCAGCTTTTGGCACAAAACGCGTTTTATTTGGAACACTCACAATGTCATGTTCAAACTAAACGTTGTCTTTTTAGATAATATTATTTATCTGCACCAGACAGAAACTTCGGGGCCTTGGTTCTGTGACATCTGTACGGTGTGCCGCACAGCAAGCATTTTCGTCAATTCATCATTTCTAATACATGACACAATTAGCAGAACAGTTAGCGATCAGACACGGTCATTACCGCGCGTACTCTCTCTCTCCTTTATAATCACGTACTATCATTGTGGTCTATCAATAAATCACTTGTTTCATCTTATTAGCATTTTATCATTTTCTATATCATAATATCAATCATCAAATATGTGGGGACTCGCACAACATCCTAAATTCAAAGATGTCTAATAGAAGTAGGGTGTCAATGAAGTATCTGTTTTAAGTCAATTTATATACATAGTCACGCCTTGTCCCTGTTGGGGTAGGTAGGGACTATTGCCCTCCACTTGCACGCTTCTGACATTCGACTTGCTTCTACTTTCATCAAGTTCTTCATACACGATCGTCAGTTATGGGTACTTTTGACCTGGCCTTTCCTTAATGTTAGAATATCAGCTTTATCTTGATAAGTATGAGCTCTACCAACTTGACAATTCACATTCTCCTTATAAATCTACTTTATCAATCAGTTTTGGCCTTAGTCCACCATATCGAAATATTCGCCTGTGGGTGAATTTTTTCTTTCCATATTCTAATAATATTTCAAGCGAGTAGACCGCTTAGTCTATAAAAATATAAAATTAAGAAAAAAAGGAAGTATTTTATCAATTTCGATATGAATTCTAATTGTAACATTAGACTTGTCGGTGGGTAGATAGTATAGATAAACATACGCCTCTATAGGCGTAGACAAATGTCGGTAGAAGGGATAGAAAAAATTCGCCGTCGAAGTACCTCCACAGTAGCTCAAGTGGTAGAGTGCCCACCTCGCGTAATGGTGCGGAGGGTGCGTCGTTCGAATCCCGCCCGTGGGTGAAATTTTTCTTTCTATATTCGAATGGAGATATAATAATAATATATTATAATATAGATTTTACATATCATTTTGTATAATTTATGAGTAAAGCACATGGTCCGAGCCTATACTAACTGATACATATAGTACATGACTAACTGATGGTTAGTTATAAAGTCAATGATCTTATGACCTTGAAGTAAGTTCAATCTGCGTAAACCTGTTGCTGCCGAATATGTGTAAAACTATTAAGTCATTCAAATGAATACATAGAAAATACTACTTGTCCAAGCCATTTTGTTGAATGTGCCTCATATGAACTATGAACATACATAGAATGCCTTGTTTTGGTGGGAATAATTACCAAGCGTTACAAAAATATGTAGTTTTAGTGGTTATATTCTATGATATTAAACTGGACATTACATAATTTGACTTCTTATACAAAATGGAATAAAGTTAGGTATCTTGAAATGCTTATCCCAAGTTGTTCAGTTTTATGCGTTAATGCACTCATCTTAGTATTTCTACGCTTTTTGGTTAACACCTGTATTAATACGTAGTAGGATACGTTCTATTTGTCTTTGTAGAGACTACACTATCGATAATTCTTTTTCATACACAAATATATCTTATCTACTGTCTCTTTTGCACGTATATCGTGCGTCTTAAGCCAATGACATTTTATGGGTCTAAGTTGCCTGAAATAAACGCATTTTATTTTATTTATTTATGTAATGGCTTAAGACGTTAGACCGTTTGAGGCAGCCTTGAGGATGCGAAAGTGGAAACGAGTTTCTTTAAGCGCTAAACTCGACACTGCACTGGCAGCCTGTGAATGAGTACGCGGCTTTTAAGCTTTTGTAGTGGTAGGCCTCTTTTGCAGGGGGCCGCCTGGGGAAGTACCACACTTTTGCCAGTTATTCATCCGCCAAGCAGTAATGTGCAAACATTACTGTGTTCCGGTATGAAGGGCAATGTTACCAGCGAAATTACTGGGCATGATGAGATTCAACAACTCCTATCTCAGGGTGACAGGCGCAGTGCAGTGCCACGCAGAATTTTAAATTTTATAACACTGGCTGGCACTGTGTCTGATATGGGCAATCATGATGCTTACCATCAGGCACCTAATTTGCTCGTCTTGTTACTTACTATCATAAAAAAAAAATTAAAAAAAAAGCTGCATATCCACTCGAAGCAGTCTCGGGCCGAGCGCTTGTCTCAACCAGTCTTGCTAGCACAGTGATTGAGGGAAACTCCAGGGTTTAAAAGGAGACAGCAGATGTGTGTCATGCTAGGGCTGCTGATCCAGCTCATAATGCCCGGTTCCTATAAAAATTACATAAAACGGTTCGTTTCAACTATGGACAGTTAAATAGGTTAACCAGGCGTAATTGTAAACCGCTTCTATAATAAACGTCTCGTAGTTTAAACTACCAATAGTTTGTTACTAACAGATAGGAAGGTTATCTGCTCTGTAACTCTGTAACAGCTATGTCTGGAAATAACACTTAAAGGTTAACCGTCACCCATACAAAATGTAAATAGGTACCCAGATATGAAGAAATAGGGAATGTTTTTCCACTCGATTGTTTGTGGTTACTTACAGTTTCTTCGTATTTATGAAAATTGTAAAATAGTGGTTTTTAGGCTATGTTAATGTTTTTTTTAAATAGCAATAAAACATACGGTTTTCTTTAGCAAAATATCCAACCGTTAGAAGTCCACTGCTGAACATAAGCCTCCCCCATAAGGGGGGTTGTTGCCAATACTCGCCACGCTTGGCAGGCGGGTTGGCGAGCGCAGTTTGATGGATTTACGCAGAGGACGCTGCTGCCCGTCCTCTGGATCCTATAGCCCTTAGCCGGCTCTTACGGCAACCACGGGGAGAGAGGGTGAGGTACTATTCTAAAGCCGGTAACCCCACGGCAAAATATGTTTTCGCGCAAATAAAAGTCAGATCGAGAGCCAACCACAAAGAATTGAGTGGAAAATTATTCCCTAATTCTTCATATCTTTGTAATTTCATTTTGTATGGGTGACGTTTTAACCTTAAGTGAATAATTTACGTTCTAAGGTGCAATGTGATAAAATGTTGTCAGTGCGGGTGACATTCCACGAGAAGGAGTCTGTGGAGCGCGCGCTGAAGCTGGACCGCGAGCTCCGCATCAACGGCTTCCTCGTCACCGTCTCCAAGTACCGGGATGATGACGAACAGAAGGCGCACAACGCCAACGCTAACAAGGTATATATTACTCCATTTCAAAATTTATTAATGTAATATAAATATTTTTTTATGATAGCGAGTGATAAGACGAGCAAATCAGGTGCCTGATGGTAAGCATCATGATTGCCCATATCAGACTGAGTGCCACCTAGTGTTTTAAAATTCAAAATTCTGCGCGGCACTGCACTGCGCCTGTCACCCATAGATATGAGTTGTTGAATCTCATCATGCCCAGTAATTTCGCTGGTAACATTGCCCTTCAAACCGGAACACAGTAATGTTTGCACATTGCTGCTTGGCGGATGAATAATTAGTAAAGGTTTGGTACTTTCCTAGGTGGCCCCCTGCAAAAGTGGCCTACTACTATTATTACTCTAGATACTTTTTATTATTATATCATCATCACCATCTCAGCCTCCCCCATAAGGGGGTTTTTGCCAATACTTGCCACGCTTGGCCGCAGGGTTGGTCGAGCGCAGTTTGATGGTTTTACGCAGAGCACGCTGATGCCCGTTCTCTGGATCTGACTATCCTTAGCCGGCTCTGCCGTAAGCGGCAATCACGGGTAGAGAGGGTGGGATACTATTCTAAAGCCGGTAACCCCACGGCTATTATATTCAATATGTTATATACTCTGAAATAGCGACAAAATCATCTGTTCCATTTTATATTAACCCTTGTAATTAGTTGGCATCCTCTTAAAATCTAATACTCTTACGCCAACTCTTAAACCGCGATAAAAACGTCACTTTGTTTAATGTTAAAGAGTACTTTTTGTGGCAAACATTTGTAACATGAACTTATAATATTGCAGAACAAGCGGCAACACTCGCAACAGCAACAGAACCGCAACAGCGCCAACAACACGAGCAACAACACGTCGAGTCCCAACAACAACCGCAACAACAGCTACCGCCCGCGCGGTCCGCAGCCGCAAGCCAACGCTTATAACGCCAGGGGGAACTATAGAGGTGACCACTTTATATAGCTTGTGTACGAGCAACAACACGTCGAGTCCCAACAACAACAGCTACCGCCCGCAACCGGTGGCAACCGAGCACAAATACAGACTGCAAGCCGTTATTGAGAAAATTACTAATGGAAAAATTGATAACGCTTTGCCCGACCTGGGAATCGAATCTCGGCCATGAGGTCCAAGATAAGCGCTTATCTACCAACGAGGCAGTTGTGTGTCGAGCCAGTGGGAAAGTGGAGTTTTCGCCTGGGTCAGGCCTGGGACACTCCGCTGAAGCTACAAGTGTAGCTGGGCGTCCATCTTGACGGGAAAATTTCTATGGGCTAGACATAGAGATACACGATAGAAAGAGAGGCAGGTTGTTTGTTAATAGAACGATGCGACCTGAATTGCATTTTATTGCGTCGTAGCTAGAGTCGCTATATATTTAAATGATTATAAGGAGTGTCCCTTCTGTCCCTTTTTTATTCTGTGCCCGGGCGTTAAGGATGATCTGATCTGATGGGAGTTCGTTAGGTCTCGGCGACCTGACACTCTGACATTTGGGCTATTTTGATGTAATCGTGTATATTGTTTAGGGTCCCGCGGTCGCGGAGGGTTCGGCGGGCGCGGCGGGTCCTTCCCGCGCGGAGGGTTCGCGCCCGTCAACACATACATGCCGCCGCAGGGCTTCATGGGCCGCCCGGTAAATATATACACACTATCAACGTTCTAATGTACCATGCGCACCTTTATCAAACAATACCAACTATTACTACGTAAAGAAGCGCCACTCGCCACTTTTTGAAAAAATATTATATGGCTACTGGACAGTGGAGGGGAAATCGTTGGATTTTTCTATAGTGGTACATATTTAAAGGACGAGTAAGTGTCTTTTCCATAGTGGTACATATTTAAAGGACGAGTAAGTATCGTCTCGACCACGAAAAACGGTGCGCATGGCACGCAAGGCCTGGTGAACCAAAAAGATGTCATTATTAATACTAAAGGTTTGTAACTAAAGGACTTTACAATACTTAAGCATGCAGTCTGTGATAAAGTTTCCCAAGAATCATATTGATATGCACTTGTGTATACAAATCCGATATTCAGCCGGATTGTGTCTGCGGCATATATGTGTAGAGTCCTTTAAGAAGTTTCTTGCTATGACTTATTTCTTAAATGACATCAATCATGATATTCGACGACAGGTTAGCTATCAAACATAGCTGTGACTGTGACAAAACTGACAGCTAAACCTTCAGTGTAATGAACATCTTAAACCTTACGGTAGCACAATAATGGGAATCTCTTCATGGTATAAAACAAAGTAGCTTTCCGCGTCTGTCTATATATTCGCTAACTCTTTAAGAGCGTACGCGGCCTTCTAAGAATTTGACACAATCCTATGAAAAAATTACCAAATCGATGTTTTGTATTCCCCTGTTTCCTCCGAATATTATTAACCCATTCTATAAATTTATGTCCTTATGTTTTTATAGTAAAGTAATCTATGCCCCTGTCATTTTAGTTACTCTTATTTAAACGCTTGGCGTTTTCATGGTGAACTTCCAAAAATCTCAGTTTCACTCGCATGATAATCCGATCGATACAAAAATGTAGTTTATGAACAAAAATAAAATGATAGGGACAAACTTTACTTCATCTTTATAATATCAGGATATAAATATATCAAATAGGTTTACTGTATTCGGAGGAAACAGGGGAATACAAAACATCGATTTAGTAAATTTTCCATAGGATTGTGTCAAACTGCTAAGAGGTCCTCTTTCCTGTTAACCACACAATGGAGGATGATACAGTTTTCACAGTCAGACCACTATAATTAATTGGATAATTTTTGACAGAGGGTTTACAATGTGTTACAAACAAGTATAGATACTTCGAGGAGTGCGTCTATAAGATATGTAGGGGGCAGTCATTAGCTCATGTTGGAGACCTTGTAAGAAATCTTGGCGACCTGAAGCTCTCACAATATGGGTTGTCCACATACCCTATTGGCCGTGTGGTTCCCGGCTATATAATGGGGCCACCCCTTTCTCAACTGGTGGGAGCCGTGAGACCCGGCGGAGGGACCTATTCGGAGAGTGGGCAACAGCGCTCTCCATTTTCAAGTATTCCAAATTTGCCAATCAGCTGACCCATTTTGTACGGGATGTCGAAAAATTTGTCCGCGAATTTCGTCATTGTTTCTTTTGAAAGTGGTTTAGTTTGATGAGAGATGCACCCTCCAAGTATTACTACACTTTTTTGTAACTAGTTTTGTGAATACATATATAACGAGCGACCTACCCCAGCTTTGCACGGATGGAGTTTAGATATTTGAAAAGAAATTCTGTAATCAAAGGCTGTAACTTTACATATTTCACCTCTTTTGCGGGCCTTCGGACGGTCGTACATAATATATTTTTATTTACCTATATTCTCAAGGTGTGAGTCAATTTATAACTTTGTTTTATTACAAAACTCTTCATTGGTACCTATATTTTATCATCATTCACGCTCCGTTCCCTGTAGAATGGTGCCTGTGACAGTTGGGTTTTCTCAATATTATGTGTGACTTATTACCGTTAACAATAATTTCTATCTTACACCCATTACGGTATTTTGGAGCAGATATATTGGAACAGACTGGAACAGTTTGTCAAATGTCACTGGCACCATCATACAATGAACAAACTGTAGTTTAATATCTTTGGCTTCGGTTCTCAAGTTTTATTTCAATATAGACCATTTATTATTTCCACTGTAGCTTCATCGGACTGTATTTTTTTGCATTATATTCGCTTGTATTGCATGGAAACGCCACCATTTTACATAAATTAATAAAATAATTGTATAGAAACGAGTGCATAGAAAAATGTGCAAAGAAATGCAGTACTTTGTAAAATATGCCTTTTTTTCGGACATCGCCTGCAAATCTCTTTGCCATTAATATGTTCTGTGCATTCTTTTCAGAGCTACCTGTATTAGACCACACATACTGAGGTAACTTGCTTTGTACATATGTGTGTGTGTACGCTTTACATAATGATATATTAAAAATATCCTGTTAGGTATATTAAAAGGAGATGGATTAGTTTTTCAAGGAGCTTGCCCCGGGTAAAACTCACATTTTTAACATATATTGCGGGTAGAGAATAATAGTATTCGTAATAATATTCGCAAACATGGTATTGGCCTTGGCGTCTTTGGCAGGCGATTTAAGTTTGTATTGTATAGCATTTAGAACACACTCCACCAATGACGTTGAATTGCAAATACATTGCTGGTCGCTGTGTCGTCTGGGACGTCTTTAGGTAACGTAGGTTTGCCCAGAGCCTGCACCATCCTCTCGACTTCACTGGGTGAATCCGCAGGAACGATATGTCGATACGTGCGGAGTTTGGTTGCAGGAGACAGGTTGTTGTATTGTATTGTACCCTATTCGCGCCTGACGTAGTCCCCATTCCGGGTTTGTTCGAGTTTTCCTTCTCTAGATAGGTTGCGAACCTACGCTGACGAGGCTCCCCGAAACAAAATCTCTAATTTAATAATTACACAATAAACGTCGATAATAATTATTATCGACTATTATTTTGTAATTTGATTTCAAAAAAGTGAGGTTAGGTTCAAAGATTCTTTATGGTGACGCGTGTTCGAATTTCAGTGGAACATTTGCTTATTAAATTATATTTATTGGCGTTATTAAAAATATTATTTTTATGCATTTTCAATATTTAATATTATTATCAGACCTATCAAACAAAATCATAATTATATTGTGAGGTTGACCGGGGCTAAAAATAGAAACTTTTGCTATAAAAAGAAATGTAAAGTTTACACACACTTGCAAGCTATTATCTCTAAATACTAAAATAAAAATAATGTATATTTTGTTGAACAGGGCGGCTTCATGGACGGACAGCGGCCGAACAAACGCCTCCGGCAGATGTAAACAACTTCAAAACAACTATGTTTCGAGTAACTAAGTTCTAAGTAACTACAGTCGATCAAATCTAAGAAGTACCGTTTGACGTTTCATTTTTAAAGTCGATGTAACTTTGCTTAAACCTTGTCTAAATTAGCTTGATCAGTGACAGCTGAACAAAAATCATTTTTTTCGTCGTATTTCCTTAAATAAGGTACATAAATGGTATCTTATCGGGTAATTTATTATTCAATTGTTAAATTAAGAACCCTCTTAGGACTTAATTTAAGTCATCTGTCATTGATCAAGCTATATTTTTTTTATGCTAGTGACAAGACGAGCAAATCAGGAGCCTGATGGTAAGCATCATGATTGCCCATATCAGACATAGTGCTACCAAGTTTTTTAAAATTCTAACTTCTGCGGCACTGCACTGCGCCGTTCACCCTCAGATATGAATTTTGTAACTCGTCATGCCCAGTAATTTCGATGGAAACATTGCCCTTCAGACCGGAACACAGCAATGTTTGCACATTGCTGCTTGGCGGATGAATAACTGTAATATTGGACAAAGCATAGGCGTAACTCACACAATTTCAGTAACTTGCGCCGTGGAATTAAGAATTTTATCATAAGATGTACAATTCCTAATCACCAAATTTAAATCCTTCAGGCAAAATAAAAACTGACAAATGATACTTCATAGATTTTATGGACTATAAGTATTCAAGTGAGGTTGAGATTGTGCGTCGTTGTCCTTGTGTGTGTGTGAACGCCTTAAAGACTACATTCAGTGACATAAATACAGTATCAGAATATATGGAAATCTAGCGAATTGTATTTACTAAGTACATGAGTTAATAATTGTAAGCTATTGTCTTTTTGACATGTAATAAATGTAATTACTAACAGTACACTAAATATGTGGTTTTACTTAAGTAAAGTTTATTAATACTATGCAAAAACAAATTTATTATTTTCGAATTCCTAATTTTCAAATTAATGTTCAAATTATACATTATACTTAATTACAAACTATCCTAATGTTGTAGTATCCTACTTATAAGTATAATTAGTGAATGAATTGTACTACCTTGTCACTTATATTTATATCAATAAAGATTATTATTATGTCGCTCGAAAACACGGGATATACCCGGTCTTTTGAAAGGCGTGCACGGAGACCATTATTATTATTATTATTAATAAGATATAGGGTGTTATAGAAAAGTGTAGAATACTAAAGGAGGACCCCTCAAAGAACCTACTAATATTATAATTATAAATACAAAAGTTTGTGAATGGATGGATTTTAGTTACTCTTTCACGCCAAAGCTACTAAATCGATTGGGCTGTAATTCGGTATGTAGATAGTTTAGACCCTGGAAATAATACATAGGGTACTTTATCCGGATATTCCTACAGGAACGAAGACGACGCGGGGGATACCGCCGGGCACATTAGTGAAAAAAGAAAACCATACTTTACCGATTGGTCATTTATGTTCTGACGGTCGAATTTTTTTCTAAACTGCAGTTCTTTTTTTAAAGTTCTATTTGAAGAGTAGATCGTTCGTTCTTAGTATTACTATACTTTATCGTAATAACTTTTAAAATAAGTAATATAATAAATAGACAGAAACAGAAAAATGTCTATGGACAGGAACTTCTGCCATGTTATCGAAGAAGGGCACAACTTTGCAACAGGCAGCATTTTATTAATTCGATTTTTCGATTAGCAACTAATTAATGAGAAAATCGAGGTAATGAAATCCTTAACTTTATGGTAAAAAGATAATAATAAAATTATTTTTCGGTATAGGCAATAGGCACCTACCTCCAACGAATTATTGGATTAGAAAACATGAAGAATAATTAGCTACAGAGAGATATCTAAAGTTTATGGCTTATAACTAACTTAGAAAAGTATTTTTGCCCGATTCTTATAGATCAATAAATTATTGATAGCTAAGACTTAAGACTATCGTGTATTCCACTAGCGCGGTCAGTTGCGGCCGGCCGGCCGTGGGCCATTCTTATTTATTCAGATAGTCATAGGTACCAATTTCCATTAACTGTCCATTAATGACTTTGTACAAAGCTAGCCGCTAGCGGCTGCAGTCGCCCGCTTAGTGGAAATTAGGCCTTAAAAGCTTAAAATAAACCTTAAAATAAGCCTTAAAATACATCTTGATCAAACATTAGACATCTGCAGTCTACATACAATCACGATAAATTACAATAAGACTTATTTGTGTTTATATCGATATCCGTTATCAGATATCAAGAAAGTGATTTCCTTCCTACTCGTAGTACTGATTATTATAGGTTGTAGGCACATAACATATTCCTAAAAGGTATATGGCCCTAATGGGCCAAGCTGAATCTTGATGGCTTCGATGACGTAGTGGTTCGCAAGCGCTACTGCCGATCATGATGTCCCGGGTTAGATCCACAGGTCAGACAAAAAGTGTAATCGGATTTTTCAATCAGGAATTTTCTCAGTAACAGGCTGGAGAGAGAGTCCGGAAGTCCAGAGTCCGGAACCTTACCGGGCACAGGTAAGATGAAAATAGACTCGTCACGGCCACCTATTACATGGGACTTAAAAATTACGTGGCTTTTTTTTTATGATAGTGAGTAACAAGACGTGCGAATCAGGTGCCTGATGGTAAGCATCATGATTGCCCATATCAGACACAGTGCCAGTTTTTTTAAAATTCAAAATTCTACGCAGCAATGCACTGCGCCTGTCACCCTGAGATATTAGTTGTTGATACTCGTCATGCCCAGTAATTTCGCTGATAACATTGCCCTTCAGACCGAAACAGTAATGTTCGCACATACTCTCCCCATATGAGTAGTTTATGGCGTTCTATGGGCCCGTGTTCAGCAGGGAACGTCTTCCGGCTGATGATGATTAATTAAAACCTTCCCTCAAAGATTTGTTGGTGAGAAGATGAAGGTTTGTGTTCATCTCTCGTGGCCCGTATCTAAACGTATTTCAATTGGCCATGCGTAGTCATTAATCGTCGGAGCGCGGTCCGTACGCACGCATAACGGGAGAAAACAATGTAAACAAGATGTTACAACAAGTTATTCTTTTGTTTTTAATTGCAGTAACTGTAGGGTACGAGCGCCAAAGCGTGGTCACTTTGAGAAATAATCAATATTATAATACACCAAAACGTGCGCGGGATGTGTTCGAGAGTTTGTTTAATGTGTACGACCCTACGTTCTTGAGTACTGTGTGGCCGAAGATCAGCAATGGGGTGCATCTACAGTTGGAGCTGTCCTGTTGGGACGATATGACGGTGTTTTTCAGGGATTTGGCAGATGGGAGGGCGTGGGCTTATGATGGTAAGTGTTCATTGGGCTAACCACTTTTAGATATTCCGACTGCCTAGTGACTTCAGGCTCTTTGTACTAAAAGGCATACCCATTTATTCATATTCACTCTCCTAATTTTTGATATTAGGTAGGAGGCACTCAAGTACACAAACTTCAATCTTTGAGGGGACCTTTCTTTGATTTTCTCGAAATATGGAACTGGGTTAACTGGAAGTAGATACCTACTTACTAAAATTCCTATTAAACATATCATGATCATCATCTCAGCCGTACGACGTTTTACTGCTGAACATAGGCCTCCCCCATAGATTTCTATCTAGTCCGGTTGTAAACGGCATGCATCCAGTGTGTTCCTGTGTGTGTGTGTGTGTGTGTGTGTGTGTGTGTGTGTGTGTGTGTGTGTGTGTGTTGTTGACTAACGAAAGTTACCGACATAGCCCAGCGGATTAGCAAGTTGAAGTGGCAATGGGCAGGGCACTTAGAACGGACGGCCGATGGGGCTGTAAAGTTCTCGAATGGAAACCACGGACCGGCGCAGCGTAGGATGTCCACCCATAAGGTATAGGTCAGACGATCTGATAAAGACAGCAGGATACATTATATTATATCCTTCAAAATCTAGAATTGCATCAATTTGGGACTTGACTGAGCCTTAATACACATATCACAATGCTTTACATGTATTATCTATAGGGTAAGCAGAGGTGTACCTGGAACTTAGTCATAAAAAAAATAGGGGGCGCGCCCGTGCTATCTAATGACTCCAGGCAGTCATAATGGTTCTATATAACATATAATCATAATGGTAAGTATAAACGTATTTTTTACGTAAACGATGCACTTTCAATGAATATCAATCAATGATTGAGCTCGTGTTGCGCAACTTTCGCGCCTTTCATAGCAAATGTGAACGCTCTCAAGTTCAATGCGTTCGCGTGCAATCTATGAATTTGCATCGATGGGCTATTAACTTGTTAGCTGCATTTTGTACCTCATTTAACGCTGTCGAGATCAGTGTACCAGATAGAGAATATTATTATAGTGGGAAAATGGGAACATACCGTAACGCATTTTTTTGACAAAGAAAACGAATGTAACCAAACCAAATATTGTGAAACTATCTGTTGAAAAAATTAAGCCCTACAAGTTTCTTGTGCGTTCTTCTTGTAGAGGTATCTTTCCGACACGGTAGACTCAGTACTGTTAATCTTCATTGACGTGCAAAAGTGTCAGATTATGACCTATTTGAATAAATCTGTTTGAGTTTGAGTTTGAGTTTTGTTTTATTATGTGTACAAATGGTTTTTCGAAGCATTTGGCTTGATTTTGTCAGCCTCTGTCTTGAGTAGACGATTGACCCCATATATAAATCCATAAATACCTATATCGGTACGGCACCTAGACCACAATACCCACAAATTGTAGAATTTGGTACAGATTTGGACTACCGCAAGGATCTGTATGAGGCCCTTTAAGTTTCTGATTACAAAACTCACCATGAGGTTTGTACATAATTGGATTTGTGGATCATTTTATTTATTTTCATCATCTTATAATAAGAACGAATAAGATTCTTATTCGTAGGAATTCCACTTTGAACATAGGCCTACCCTATAAGGGGGGTTTTGCCAACACTCGCCGGCGAGTTCGATGGTTTTAACGCAGAGGACTCTACTGTCCGGCCTCTGGATCTGATAACTGATAACCCTTAGCCGGCTCTTACGGGGACTACCGGTAGAGATGGTGGGTTACTATTCTATAGCCAGTAATCACACGACAGACATAATATTTTACAATAGATAGGTATATATATTATATAGTAAAAGTATAATGTAAATTAAGACATTTCTCAGTATTTATATCATTCACGTAAGATCATAGATGTAGAACGCAATAACGCAATACAAAGTATGAATTATGATCACGCCACATTATTGAGGAGTTCATAACGGACCAACAGACTGTAACTGTGTATTGTTATCTATTGTATTAAACTGGTGCTTGTTGACTCAGCAGTAATCATTATGCTAAGAAATTATCTATTTTGTACTGAGGTATAAGATCAAAATACGAAAAGAGTTAATAAAAATTATTTAGCTATTAGAGCATTTGAGACATTACTCGTGTATTAAGTAATATGTATTCGTGTATATTGCAAAAATACTAATTGGATGCTTATACAATATTCCGGATTACAATTTCCTATTACCTGCAAATAATTAACATAAATATTAGCTGTGTCCCATAGTTTCACCCGCGTATACATCGTTCTCATGGGAATATCGAGGCAAAAGTACTCTATTTATTATTCCGGGGCTTAAGCTACTTACATACCAAATTTCAACCCAATCCATTGAGTAGTTTTTGCGTGAAAGAGTAAAATTCATAAATCCATCCTCACAAACTCGCTTTTATAATAATTATAATATTAGTAGAATTTTGTACCTAGTTAAAATAAGCAGAAATTTTACCTTTGGAAACAGTAAGTTTGATTTGCCGTTATTGGTCCTTCGAGTTCGAGTCATAGTAATCCGGCTCGAAGGACCAACGTGTATTGTCTACAAGTAATATTCTGTCTATAATTCTAGCAAGCCCATTTCATCTCGTTTCCATTTCTGTTATACCAATCTAACGTATTTCATTAACATTAAGTACGTACTTAGATTGATATACCGTCGGGCATTCCTTACAGCTATTTATTTTGCGTGATTTCAAGTGAGTGAGAGTAAGTATGTGTAATTACTCGTCATTGCTGTTGGTCTGTTAGCCATCCTAAACGATACTTAGCTAAATGTTACTTTGGTTCTAATTATGATGTCTAAGTTTGGAGCGAAAGTTGCATGTTAAAATATTATGTCTAATGCCCTATAATAGCTTAATAGATATTTTAAAATTTAAAAGCAATTATAAAAATAAAAAAAAATTTTAAAATAAAAAAGATAACAAACTAAAACTCATTGGTTTCAGCTGTAGATGCATCAGGTCGGTACCAGTCTGCTCTATTCACTGGCAACAGGTTCTGGCTAGGATCCAGAGATCAATGTGAAAGATTGGTTAGTATGACGTCCTTCTTACACCACTTTCCCATGGTAACGTCCAGTTTTTTGCTTTAATCAGTGAAGAATCCGACTCGAAACTGAATCACCAAATTCGAGTATTGCCTTGGGAGCTAGCCGTAAGGTGAATTGTCAAGTCGATGATATTGATTTATTATCATTTTCCAGGATGAAAATTCCATGGAGAAAGTGGACAAAGACACCCTAGCTTTGTTGAGAAACAGTGAATACCTCAGTAATCTATTGAAGAGACAGAAATATTTTGATGCGGGTGAGTTAACATTTCATTGATTGTACAGATTTAACCAGATTTAGCTAGAAATGATAACGATGAAGGTAATTTTACCGCGCAATAGATACTTTATTTAAAACTTTATACCGAAAAGTCGGTGATATTATCTTGCCCATTACAGATTCAAAGTTCTATTAACAGGAATCCTTGCGACATAATATTCGAGTAAGTAATATTACTGATGCGGAGATTCCTTTACAGAGATCAACGACTGGCGTTACGTAGAGCAGCCAGACGAGGTGATGCAAAGACTTGTAGCTGCGGACCACACGCCTCCATACAGAATGGCATACACTGTACTGCATATCAGGCTTAATATCACGAAGTTCACTATGATTAAGGTACGCTTAACATTAGTTATGCATGCATGTCAACCAAATTATTGGTTGACATGCGAACCCTCAATGAGTTTTAGCTGCCTTCTCTTTGGGCTACGTCTAGCAACTGTTTCTGATCATAGTTTGACGTCCTTCGCTGGCGTATCTTAGAGCGTCCTGTCCCATTTTTCTCTTATATGTATGTTTTTTCCAGTCCTATGATATCACCCTAGGAGTCTGCTTGCCCCAATCCTGCCCTCGTGACGACGTGGAATCAGTCGTCAACTTCTCCATCATGCTGAACGACAACCTCAAGAGTAACAGAACAGTACCTCGCATTGCGAAGATTGTATCATCAAGGAAGCTTGATGAATACTTTCAGATAAGAAGCGATTTGGGAGCTATAGTGCTGATTGTCATTACCGTATTTCTGGTGGCTTTGGCTATAGTAGCAACACTGGTTGACTTTGATTTGTTGAAATGTGTTAGTTACAAAAAGCAGTCGATGAGCTTCGATCTTCCTACATCCATAAACAACAGCGAGACAAAATTAGTGGATGAGCTAAAACGCAAGCATAAAGAAATAAGAACCGTGGATGATATCCTAGCTGAAACTTCGAATTTTAACCTCGCGCAGTTGGACAAGAAGCCAAGATCGATTGCATCCCCTCCTATAACTTTAGATGTTCTGCACGCGGATAGATTAGGCAGTTGTGTCAGATGCGGGAAATACAAGAAGCAATGTCCAAACAGACATGTGGAAAACATTTCAGCGTCTTGTCCTCGAGTCAAATACAGTTCGTTTGCTAGCCTCAGCACAGATAGGAGGAAAAACAACTTCTTTTGCAAACTGCTTCTATGTTTTTCGTTGAGGCACAGCTGGCTGAGGATATTCAATAAGAACACAGCTAATAAAGACTTGGCGTTGATCCATATCATGAGAATCGTTGCCACCCTTTGGGTAATATTCGTACATGTTGCTGTCATAGCAGGGTATGCTTCAGGTAAGCTACAAAGTCAACCGTAAGTCGACAGCTTAAGATTGAAAATGGCTTGTCACTCTGTTGCTTATTTAGTTTCTAGTTTAGCAATTGATTTCAGATGACGCAGGCGATATAAACGATCGAGATAACCTGTACTATATATTGTCTACCGGGACTATTGCTTTTGACACGTTGTTCTTCGTCAGGTAAATAATTACCATTAGAAAAGTGATATTCCTACTTAAGTCCTGATAAATAATCATCATCATTGGCTTTATACATCTATGTAAGATTGTTTACGCAGCGTTAACGTAGGCTACGACATTTGCGGTGTTGGTTGAAGATTCAAGTGACCTCTTTATGCACGCTGCATGCCTGGTTATTTAAGTAGAACATGCATGGTAGTAAAATCAATACCAAGGTAATACTGGTGGGTGTTTTCAGTGGATTGTTCAGCTCGCACCATTTCTTCTATTTGAAGAGTCGGTACAGCGTGGAGGAGCTGGTCAGCTTCAGCGGGAGCTGCGGACATTTCATGCAGTTCGTCTGCTTCGTTACCAACAGGATTATCAGGTATACTTTCATTTCTTTTGGTGATGAATTATACCTATGTCTTTTTCTGGAATTTCCAATGCCTAAGGATTAAGGATAGGGATTAATTACATTTATGGTCAACGGCCACATATTATGGTTTCTTCTGTGTTGTGCTGTGGAGCTTAATAGTCTCTCAGCACCTTTCAAACAAACAAATATATCCGAGCCAAATATTATAAAACATACTAGAATTTTCTGCGTACTTCTTGTGGAGGTCAGGGTAAATTCAGTAGTTATCAACTTATAATGTAGTGTAAAACTGTCTTGTCGAGGCCTATTTGAATAAACTAGTCGAGTTTGACTCCTTCTCGTCCAGTCAGCCAGCGAACCATATTTGTCCATACAGCCACCCAATTAATATATATGTTAAATTCTTCACTAAGACCACCTCTATACCAGATTGTTACCATCGTACATGTACGCGATCCTTCTGACGAGCGTGACCGCGCGGGCGGCTCGCGGTGGACCACTGTCGGCTGCGGACCAAGACCATACCAACTGCGATGTCTACTGGTGGCGGAATATCTTGTATGTCACCACGATATATCCGCAGGATGAACAGGTCAGTCCCGACTACTAGTGCTTGAATTATGTTACTAGGGAAAAATGTCTCAGACGAAGGGTTGTTGCGGCGAACCGTGCTATCGGAGAATGATCGTCGAAATAAATTTTAGGTGAGCTGGCCAGTAGTGAATAATACTTTCGACGGTGGCTTCGATTAATGATGATCCGATAAATCGTACCGTTCGTGGTCGTGTTTACCGTTAATATTTTTTTGTTTTTATTTAGGCCTTATTAACCGTAGATTAAACGATAAAATAGCTACGCTATCCTTTCAACATAGTATATCTAGTCTAAAGGTACATAGTTCAAGCACCAAAAAATAGACGATAACTCGTAATGATTTCTATAGTTATGAAAATTAAAGTTTTTCTAATTTTGCTGGGCTACCAATAAATAACAACAACATCCTGTGATCAATCGCAGACAAGTGCACTTCCCCTCTGTGGAAGATTTTTGAAAAGAGGTGATACATCATAAAAAAATAAAAAAACATACATTCACGCCTTTTTTCCCCGAAGGGCTAGGCAGAGGTGTACCCAGGACTCAATCCCAAAATAGATACACCCACATTTCGCCAGAATGTTATTGGTCCCAAGTGATACACCAATAGAAATTAAATTAATTTTATAAATAAAATTTTTATGTATTATGTATTTTTATGTACACTAGATATAAGAAAAATGACACTAAAAAAATATAGTCTGTAAAAATTGCCGACCATGCCTAGTGTGGGATAAGGGCAGGAAGAAAATGATGAACAATAAATAATTATCACCACGGATTTAAAATTGGGAATCATTTACAAGTAGATATAATATAGTCTCTGCACACTGCACAACCCAACGGGAACGTGATTGCATGTGTCGTCTGATTGTATCTTCCAGTGTATGCAAATATCATGGTACCTCACTGTGGAGACGCAGCTGCACATGGTGGGCGCGGCGGCGTGCGCGGCGAGCGTGTCGGCGAGCGTGCGCGCGCGGCTCTCTGTAGCGCTCGCCGCCACGCTCGCGCTCGCCGCCACGGTAGCAGATATAGGAGCGGCTTACTTTGACCATCACGTGCGGTAAGTTACAGATTACAGATGCTCATTGAGTATGTTTTTTTTATGATAGTGAGTGACAAGACGAGCAAATCAGGTGCATGATGGTAAGCATCATGATCGCCCATATCAGACCAGAGCCACCCAGTGTTTTATAATTTAAAATTCTGCGCGGCCCTGCGCTGCGCCTGTCACCCTGAGATATTAGTTATTATTACTAGTAATTTCGCTGGTAACATTACCCTTCAGACCGGAACACAGTAATGTTTGCACATTACTGCTTGGCGGATGAACAACTGGCAAAGGTGTGGTACTTCCCCAGGCGGCCCCCTGCAAAAGAGGCCTACCACTACATAAAGTACCTATTATGGGACTACTATGACAGTCCTGGGTACACCTCTGACTACCCCTTCGGAAATAGGCGTGATTGTATGTTTGTATCGTACCTTAATACTAATATTTTGTCAATATAATAAAGTAATTAAATATCTATAAAACTTAGTTTTTAATTACCTGATTATATAGTGTGTTACAAAAGGTTTCATCATCATCATCATCATCATCTCAGCCATAGGACGTCCACTGATGAACATAGGCCTCCCCCAAAGATTTCCATGCAGTCCGGTTGAAAGCGGCCCGTCTCCAGCGTGTTCCTGTCGTCTTTATCAGATCGTCTGTCCACCTTAAGGGTGGACGTCCTACGCTGCGTTTGCCGGTCCGTGGTCTCCATTCGAGAACTTAACAGCCCCATCAGCCATCAGTTCTACGTGCTATGTCCCGCCCATTGCCACTTCAACTTGCTAATCCGCTGGGCTATGTCGGTAACTTTCGTTCGTCTACGGATCTCCTCATATCTGATTCGATCTCGCTGAGAAATATAGCCCTTTCCTACCCATTCTTGCTTACTAAGAAATTGAGTAATGTTTCTAGTTTCGCGGACGTGTACTCAGCGTATTGGTGGATGCTAGTGCGTCCATGCGCGCGCGCAGCTCCGTACTTTGCAGGAGTGCTGGCAGGTTGGCTCGCACACTCGATGCAGGGGAGAATCAAACTTACTAAGGTTTGTACTTTAATATTTCAATCTGTAATAAAGATCTTTCAATCTAAATTTACTACTTTTATTACCAATATTCCCACGGGAACTATGTCTACTTGCGGGAAACAGCAGAGCACTGCTACTATTATAAATGCGCATATTAGTGAGAATGGATAGGTGGATGGATGGATGTTTGTTACTCTTTTACGAGTTTCACGCCAAAGCTACTAAACCGATTGGGTGAAAATTCGTTATGTAGATAGTTTAGACCCTGGAATAACGCATAGGGTATTTTTATACCGATATTATCACTCTCACGGAGCACAGTTAATTTATTTTATTGTATAACGGCTGAACTTACGTTATCTAAATCGTAAAGTGTCGACGCACAATTAATTTACTATGCACAGAACACATTCGTCAGACGTCCGATAATCCGACATCTCATTACCTACTATTGCGATGTTGTTAGTTAAAATATATACATAGTTTCAAATCGGACAGTAAATTGGCGGGTGTATTATATAAACTTGAGCTTTATTATTTTGTTTATTTTTTTTGTTAGACAACGTCGTGGTTACTATGGGGCGCCACAGCACCACTAGTGGGCGTCACTTGTTGGCTGCCACACGCGCCACAGTGGTGGTTGTCTTCGTGGCTTCATCTCGCCTGGCCTTGCGCGCTACTTACTACCGCGCTCGTCTCCACAGCACGTCATGCTTGTATGTAACTAATACACTCCATAAGATAACGTTTAATTGAGCAATAGCAGTCTGACGTCTAGGTTGTACCTATATTTGTTAGGGCAATAGATTCGCCCTCTATTAAATGGGACACAAAAATAACTGGAGAGATGTGGGTGTACCTATTACGGGACTGGGTACAACTCGCAGTTGAAAAAATTTAACCTGACTAGTTTCTTGTGCGTTCTTCTTGTAGAGGTATATTTCCGAAGGCACGGCAGATATTTTTTTTTATGATAGTGAGTGACAAGACGAGCAAATCAGGTGCATGATGGTACCTAAGCATCATGATTGCCCATATCAGACACAGTGTTTTAAAATTCAAAATTCTGCGCGGTACTGCACTGCGCCTGTCTACCTGAGTTATTAGTGGTTGCATCTCGTCATGCCCAGTAATTTCGCTGGTAACATTGAATAACTGGCAAAGGTTATAGTTACTAGTTTGATATTACTGATATTATTGATTGACGTTTAAAAATGTCTATTTAAGACTTATTTAAATAAATTTTCTTTGAGTTTGAGTTTGACCTCATGATGTTACGTAATATGGTGTATTGTTGCAGCAACGTTTCGCAGCATGCTTTGCAGCTGTGGCGCGGCGTTGAGTCGGCTCAGCTACAGCACGCTGCTGTTGCACGGAGTCCTCGCGCGCTTGTTGCTGGCTCCCGGAGTCGCGCTCTGCTCGCACACTCTATGCATCGTATGTATTCACCACAGATAATAATACTACGTATAGAATGAACACTGTCATCCGTCCACTAATCGGGCGTTCCTCACACCGCCAGCGATATTGAGCTCTCCACGAGCCCTACTTCTATAGGAAATCACCTCACGCACACTCTTGCACATGTACAAAACTCCATGTGTGCAGTGTCTATGTAGTAGGTAGTTATAACGCGGCTTTTGTATGGGATTGAGTCGAGTGTCCGGGGTGTGGTATTCACATCACAATAATGTTACTTTTTTCAAGAATTTATCACGTAATGCAATGATAATGGATATTTTCCAGAGAATGATTGCTAGTTTTTGAACATTTTCTCGATATTGTCGATACTTCAGATATCGCCCTGAAAACCCAATTGGAAAATCATGTCTTTAATTTTCAGACCTAAATTTGAATGAATCAAATCATACCTATATCTATGTCATTCGGTTCCCTATTCATTCGCATACTATTATTAGCCATAATTTTACAACTCATAAAATTTTAAGCCATAATATATGTAATAGCTAATGATCACCAGTCATAACGTCAATTTCATTCATTTCATTCATTTATTTATTCATTAACAATCTTCGATCGTATTTGAAATTATGGTACGTACACTTTAAACTTACTTTAAAATACTCCTATTATAACTTGTTATAGTTTTAATTGTCCTAACATTTGAAACCTATAATATTCTATGTCCTAACCATTGATAACCATATTATTTTATGCCATAATCCTAACATGTCCTAACTATTGATATCACTAAAATTATGTGCCATAATCATATATTGCTCGAATGTTAACTTGGTCATAATATAAATTAAACCTAACCTAACCAATAGAATTTTGAATGTTCTTAACTCATTAACGTAGTAAACATATTTTCTATGTAGCAAACTGTTGATATATCACATTGCTATAAAATAGTAAGGCGCTATTACTGATTATGAATAAAAATGAAGGTAGTTTCATTATTATTATAAAAATAACACAAAGTCAAATTTTAGTGTTAATATTTGGAACAAAGTGCTTAAAAGAATTTTGAAATTATAATTACAATGGAAAACGAGTGCAAAATATTTACAACAGAAAGAGGAGCCAACAAATTAAATATCAGTGGATTTACAATTGGAAATATGTACAATAGGTATAAAATTATACATAACAAATATTATGACAACAAACAATAGGAATAAAAACTATTATACAGAAAAATATTATAGCAATTAAATTTTAGGACAATTTATCAGTATTACCACAAAAAAATATGTATTTCCAATATTATGACTAGAGGAGATTATGAAAAATGATGTATGCGGAAAATTTTTATGACAAAAGACATTATGCGAATCAATAGGATACCATGTCATTCCTGTACTTTAGAATTATTTTCTCATTGCAATCTAGGCATCTAATGGAACATCAATCTATACAATGTGATACAATAGGTACATTAGGAGATACCCGACCACCTAAAGTACTTGCAAAAGAAAGAATAGCGACATTTTCGACTTTCCATGCAAATATGACAAACAGCAGATCCATTTAGTATGGGAAGTCGAGATATTTTTTGTGAATTTCGCAATTCTTTCATTGTTGACTCTCATATAGTTACTGATGCTCTCAAATGATTAACCGCAACTAATCCTACTCCCTACTAATATTATAAATCTCAATTCGCAGTACAATGGGAAGAAGTTAAGTTTGTAACAGGTAAACGAAACGCTAGCGTGTTCTTATTCAAGTCCAGCGCCATCTAGCTCTGTTTTTTTGTATATATGTTTGTTCCCTTTTCACGCTAAGGCTACTAATCCGATAGAGCTGAAATTTGGTACTTAGATAGCTCAGACCCTGGAATACACACCTGGAATAACAAACTCTGCTGGTGGGACTTTTTATTTCGGAATTCCCACGGGAACGAGGACTAAACCGCGAAACCGCGAGGCACAGCTAGTGCTGCTATATTTTCAGTGATCCGTTGTTACAGTGGATGTACTTCGCGGGCACCACGATGTTGACAGTTGGAGGCGCGCTGCTGCTCTCTCTGTTGATAGAGATGCCCGCCTGCAGCCTCTTCCGGAGACTCTCCGACTGCGCTACTACTTGATTACATTGTGTCTACATACCTTCTAAGGACCTCCGCTGCCTTGAGCGTGATTTGGACCGTGTATCTGATTTACCTTGATCTGTAGTGACTCTGATTTGTAGTGGTAGGCCTCTTTTGCAGGGGGCCGCCTGGGGAAGTACCACATCTTTGCCAGTTATTCATCCGCCAAGCAGTAATGTGCAATCGTTATTGTGTTCCGGTCTGAAGGGCAATGTTACCAGCGAAATTACTGGGCATGATGAATTTCAACAAGTAATATCTCAGGGTGATACAGGCGCAATGCAGTGCCGCGCACAATTTTGAATTTTAAAACACTGGGTGGCACTGTGTCTGATATAGGCAATCATGATGCTTACCATCTGGCAGCTGATTTGCTCGTCGTCTCTCAGTATCATAAAAAAAAACTAAATTATACAAGAGTATTGCTATCTGCTGCGCGAGATAGAACAGAGATATAGAGGATTTCAATTTTCTATAGGCTGGCATATCAGTCTGTGCGTTTTCGAAGTGCTCTACAGTATATTAAAAGTAGATTGTAAGTAGTTAGCTGTAGTAAATAAAATAACCAACACTTTTAATAAAAAAACGTTAGGTTTTGAATCGTTTTTTGTAAAGATTGTCTGTTTACGGAACTGAGGTGATGGGAGCGATATGGGAGAGGTATAGCGAGACAGTTCGCATGTCACCCCTCCCGTACCGCTCCTATACCTCAAGAACAGACTCAGTTAAATACTTTTCATAAGTTGTTCCAATGTTACTACCTCTGTCTGTAATTTATTTATTTCTTTATTTTCTAGTTTATAATTAGGCTAGTTTGGACATGGTACTGTTGATTTAAAGAAAAGATGATATGAGGTACTGGCTTCTCGAAAATGGAAAGCTCAAATTAGGTCCCATTAGGTTCACGTACATCAGTAAACGCAGTCGCACTTCGGTCTTAGATACGGGTTTATCTTGTTGTTCATTATATGTCACTATGCTAAATGCACACTGAGCAAAGTGCACATGCCAGTTGTTGAGTAAGTGCTGAGAGAACGTACCCTATCTCCCGTTTTCTTTAAACCAATGTCGGGTACTTAAAAATAACCAGACTTAAATTATTAAAAATATTTATTGTAATCGGTAGAAACTTAACACTAACATAATAATATTTACAACTTATTTACAATCCTACAGAATGTACATTATGTATGTACAATACAATACGCAAATAATATTTATAAACAATTTGAACAATATATTGTAAGATGAATAATAAATTATTGTCATGTTATTATCTGTTTCCATTTTAATTTAATTATATTACGAGCAAGTAAAAAAATGGTGATTAATATTATTGTAATCGACCTCACGACTCTTAGAATTCTTCTTCTGATGTCGACCAATTTGAGGTCGATTATAGTAATAATATTTTGGTCAAAAAGCGAAAAATACACAAACAGAATCAATATACGGATCTTCATAGATACAAGTAAGTAATATTTTATTAAATGTATTATTTTTAACGCTAATTATGTTCAGTAGGTAACTATTGACTTTTTAATATTTTGAACCACTTCAGTCGAAATAAACATTAATTTTGTACAACTAACTTATTATTGAATCTTTGTACATGTACTCTTATACCAAACATACTATTTCTCCATTTTTTTAATTGGGTCTTTCTTCAAAATTTAAAAGTAGGGCGTTATTCGAAGTCAGGCCTTTATGCCTTAGATTTCTAAACGTAAAATCAACATTTTACTATCATCGAAAATAATGGGAAAAAATCATTCTACATTCGCTCAATATCCATACAATTACTTCAATCTATGTAAGCACAATGCGAAAAGGATCTTTTGACATGTGGTCGATATTAAATTTACCTTTGCCTTTGCGACAATAGCGCTGGTGTTATCCTTCTCGCACTGCAGAGATTAATAAAGTCAGACGGTAAACTAGTTTCCAAGGGCTAAAATCCGCCAGGCCGGTCAAACCCGGTGCGGTTTCCGTTGTGGCGATAGTATTTTCAGCATGGTGACTATAGGAGCCTCGAAAGCCACGGAAATGACCAATGCCAAGAAGAAGGAGATCACTGTCAGGCCCAAGAATAGCACAAACTGTAACAAGATACATCAACATAAAGACGAGAGACTAGATATTTAACAAGCTTTTGTGTATAAAAATTGAAGACAAGGACTTGTGTGATGCTTCTTATTAGTCTATGGAATTATAAAATTTACACATTGTGTACAATATTATCAGATTAACCATAATTCATTACTTGAGATCTCTTTAGTTTGCTTTTTTAATAATTGGAGGGGATTACCTCAAGGAAGTATACTTGTTTCCTGATTGTTTCTACTTTACATGACACATAACTTGACAACTATGATACGCTTTTCAAGGCTAACGTATCCATCGGAATATACGGTAGGTTTATGTTTTCACTTTAGAAACGTAAAAATCGGTAAAAAAGAGTCTGTTTGAATCAGGTGGTTTATCAAAGTCTGATCGGAGGTTATAAATTTGGTTTTTCGTAGACGGAACATACATTTCGACTTCTTGACATGCTTAATTAACATTAAAGCTGAAAAGCTAAATACAGACCACGAGCAGCTCCCCGAGATGTATGGGATGTGTGAGATGCATGGCGACGTAGCGCAGCACGACCGGGTGCACGAGGTACGTGCAGTACGTCACACGACTGAATGGGTACAGCACCGGCGCTGACAGCATCGCGTGCACCCAACCTGGATACATGGACATACAGCTCAGTAACATTGTGTAACGATTTCCGTCCAGTTTTATGCTAAATGCTATAAATTTATTTCTGACCTGAGCTCAGTAAGGCTAATTAGTAAGGCTGACCGTACCACCACGTGGAACGCATTGTCAGAATGTAAGAGTCAGTTGTAGAGATCTAATTTGTTTAAGAAAATTCTTGAAAAAAAACGTGCTAGGTCTACTGAGACCTAAGGCAGATTTCAAGAAGTTTTTTTATCGAATGTAGATAATTTACCAAAACTAATTATTAGTCACACGGCTGGTCCACATAACGTCTAGATTTTTCACGGACCGGACTTTTTGAATCGTACAATGAATCTACACCATATTCAGAAACAAATCTGGTCCGTGAAAAATTGACGTCGAGTGAACAAACCGAAATATAAAATATTCTCGAGTTGGTGAAGTTAACCATACAGTTTATTTACTCTAGAAAGTGTTTTGTATCACATCCAGAAAACTAAACATGTAGATCTTTTATCTCATCAAAAACATGGTCTTGGTAAGAGACAGAGCTTGATCATTGACCTGAAAATTTTCACATCTATCAATATCCTATTTATCAAAGGCTTCTCATATAACACAGAATAGTAGTGGCTACCTCCATATCCAGTAGAGCAAGCGACAATGATCCAGCCGATGCAAGCTGCCCACAGCGAGTGAGAGAGCGCGCTGTACACGGCAGCCGAGGCCACGCTCAGCTCCGTGCCGTACAGACCGAAGATCAGGAACAACAGGGTCGCCGTGCAGACCACCCAGCCTACCACCGCCCATATCTGGAAATTAATTATTTCATTTACTGAAGGATTTTTACAAACCGTGTAAAATTTGTGGAGGTACTGGTTGATAAAGGCTACGTTTAGGATGATATGATTTTTGGAAACTCAAGATGTCCGTGAATTGATCATCCAAAACACAATTCTGAATGTTAAAATAGATATTATGGGTTCTACGAAAAGGCATTATATAAAGGTATATTTTAATTTAACATAAATATAATTTATATACCTATAACATTAATATTATTTTAAAACGTGCTGAAGATAGATAGAGAAGTATAAATATTGGTTTAAATTATTAGGAGAATGGAAATTGGAACCAGAATTTGACTGGAAAATATGTCTTATAAATTATAACAGGGCTTATGACATTAGGAAATAAATTATGTAAGTTACAATTTAAAAAAAAGTAACGTATGTCCCACTCTTTTATTTTTTCCAATCTAACGTGTAAAAATCTCAGTTCTACTCGCGTGATTAGATGTGAATATTATTAATTGACAAGGCTTATATTTCTACCTTCATCATTAATAGGTCCACTACATACCCTATGCATCCTAATTTTCAAGTTAGTCTTGAACAGAATCCATCCAACGAACATGCCAACAAGATACGGTCCGAGCCTGGTCCAGGGCTTGTCGTATATCTTGTCGAACTGTGTGAACGGATCCTCGCTGTTAGGGACATGCTCGTTACTCCAGGAGACGTAGCCAGTTGTGATGAGGGAGGATATGAAGAAGACTCCGGTCAGTGCTGCGGATAACTTGAAGTGGCTGGAATTATATACCGGGGTGTTTAAGGCTTTTCTGGCAATGGGAATCGTATTTGAGTATTATTTACAGCGTCTTTAATAATATAAACAAGCATAAAAGGCTTCGACTGACAGTCTAAACAGCTTGACGTAGATGCTTTATTTAGAAATTTAGGGACAGAAACTACGGAAACAAAGACGTGCTCTGACAACGTGGAGCTAGTATTGATAAATTAGTAATTAAATACAATGAAGAAGTCATTGAAAAATGAAATAGAATACTACCTTGTGGATAAAATGAGAAGGATGGCGCTGACCGCGTAGAATTGAGTGTCGTCTGAGAGGTACCAACTCCACAACATGCACTGTAATAAAACAATGAATTGGTTAATGAAGTTGGTTAAGAACCTCTCCTATCGAACAGAAACAGCTTTCAACTCTACTTCATAATTAGTTTACTTCAGGCAATAGTTATAAAAATAAGTTATGAATACCAGACGCTCATGGTCACTTATTCTAGGCTACTTATTGATCCTGTCTACACATTTGTAAGTGGTTGGTATCGACTTGTCTTTAGTCATTGTCAACGTATCTGCAGCACTACACTAAACGATAGACGCGATTCCTTGTGACCAAAAACTTCTTGAATGAATACAATGATTGGTAGACCTGTTGATCTCGATTGCGCATTAGAATAGAATAGAGCTCTCAGAAGTTGTCTATCTATCTACTCAGTCCGTATCTACCCACTGCTGGGTATAGGCCTCCTCTTGGTAACGCCAGTTATAGCGCGCCTGTAATATGGGAATTGAGTCCGAGTGTCCGGGGTGTGGCCTTGGTCCACCTGTTTCATCCCGTCTTGCCAAGTGTCCTTTCCATCTCCACTTCTGATGATTTTAGATCCCTCTCCTAAATTCCCTTAAAAGTAAATATGTTAGATTTCTCTTGTACTCACCATCTGTTCAACAGGGAAGAGCGTGTTGATATAGAGCAGGTTCCTCCACCAGTATTGCGGACAGGTCTCGTGGTCCATCGCCGGCGGCTCGAACACTGCGTTGTTTGCGAACCATTTCATCACCACCTCTACTATACCGAGCATGAATAGGTACGGGGCTGTTAACCTGTGGGAACGACATTTAATGAATATAGCATACAATCACGCCTTTTTCCCGAAGGGGTAGGCAGAGGTGTACCCAGGACTCAGTCTCAGTAGTAGGCACACCCACATTTCGGCAGTATGTTATTGGTCCCATGTAATAGGGGGCGAGTCTATTGCTATCTACCGGGCGCAGTTTTATACTCCAGGCAGTTATTGAGATAATTCCTGATGGAAAAATCTAATATTTAACACTTTGTTTGACCTGCCTTGCCTGACAGTCGACATTTAATGAAGCTTTTATAAAATGGTTTCTGGTGCGTTCCTCTAGTAGAGGTTCGAACGCTTCCGAAACAATGGTTATAAGTTTCATTACTGTGGAAAAGTCTCTTTAAGGCCTATTTGAATGAATTAGTGTGAGTTTGAGTTTCATTCTCAGTTGGGGTAGAAAGCTGTGGTACCAAAATACCTTGCAAATCTATATCCAATAAGCCCCAGGAACTGCAGCACTCCGGCGGTGAATCGGCTCCGTCCTTTCGTCAGCAGGTCGAGCTTGCCCTTCGCATTTGTTCGGAAGTACAGGAATGATACTAGTAGACCTCTGCAAAAATATTAAACGTTAATATAAAACTAAAGACTTCTTTAAAAATAAACTACACCTGGTCTCCAATAGAGCAAAACCTATTTACCCTAAAGTTACATTTTTTGGAGTAGATTTTATCCAATAATGTAAAGGTTAACCATGAATAAAGCTTACCCAAGACAGAAGAACGTATCAACGCTGTAAACTGCACTGAGAATCAGCTGGAACCAGAAGCTCTTCTCCAGGATTGCTCGCAGAGCTGTGTTGTCAGCATACTATAATATAAAAGCATACATTTTAACATCATAATAACTGAAATTATTGGTCCGCAATATTCATGGAGATGGATGAATCTTGTAAGTCACGATCACAGATGATATACAGAACAAAGGCCAAATATTTTTTAAACCAAATTATATTATATACAACCCAGTCTAGATTAGCCTGTTCGATCTAGATCTAGCCCAGCAGAAGATCTTACCTTAAAGACTACTATGCAAGTGTGTCCAAATATGACCCAGACCATAGAAAGTGACCTGAGTCCATGAACCACGGGAACGGTGTCAGAGCCGACGGACTGGTCGAATATCTGCAAGATGTTCGCCTTCATCGAGAACGATAGCAGCAACTCTGACCATATACCTGCGGGACAGAAAAATAATAAGTACTTTATTAAGGAGAGAGTAATGACCGAAAAAATGTTTTTTTTTTTATGTTAGTATGTAACAAGACGAGCAAATCAGGTGCATGATGGTAAGCATCATGATTGCCCATATCAGACACAGTGCCACCTAGTGTTTTAAAATTCAAAATACGGCGCGGCACTGCACTGCGCCTGTCACCCTGAGATATTAGTTGTTGAATCTCATCATGCCCAGTAATTTCGCTGGTAACATTGCCCTTCATACCGGAACACAGTAATGTTTGCACATAACTGCTTGGCGGATGAATAACTGGCAAAGGTGTGGTACTTCCCCAGGCGGCCCACTGCAAAAGAGGCCTACCAGTTGCTGTGCTGAATAAGTCATCTACAAATGCTTGCAGTTATACATACATGAAATAAATATTATGATCGGAACGCCATGTTTGACCAAATGGAGTTATAGGGTAAGGGTACCTATACCTATCATCATCATCTCAGCCGTTGGTAATCCACTACTGAACATAGGCCTCCCCCATAAAGGGTGGTCGAGCGCAGTTATACTATAATATACCTATGATCCAGTTATAATCAGACATTCTTTTTGGTCGTAATCTCATGACTGAGTGACATGATCAAGATGCGTCCAGACCTTGCCACCACATCCCTCAAGAGTGCGCCATCGTTATAGATGCTTGCAGAGTAGCCCCCGTAGTGCCCGCTACATCAAGAAGGTCTATCGCAGTGGTTCCTAACCTTTTACCATTTTAAAAAATTGCTGTCTTGCATTGGACCTCCACCGACTTGAATTGACTGAAATTTTGTTCAGTACTACTCATAGATAAACGCATATTTTATATTGGGTTTGGTCCTGGTGTAACTAGTGTACTAGTAATAACTAGTAATGAATCTATCATGCGTTTGAAAAATACCTCTAAAAGAAGAACGCACGATAAATTGGTTTAGGATATAATTTTATCAAATGTATCACAATATTTGGTTTGCTGCATTGGTTTCCTTGTAAGATTCTATTCCTGTTAAGATTCAATAGATATTACAGCCCAATATTTTTATATTTCTATTGAGTACTCACTGAGTTTGAGTTCATCTTCAGTGTTGGTAGAGGAAGTCTCTCCAGTGAGCCGCTCCTCTGAGTTGTTGCTGTTAATCGCTATGTTGTTGTTCACGTTGTATATCGACTTGCCTGCAAATATATGGTTAAAGGTGAAATGAAGCATCGCAGGAAATTAGACTGGACTGACAATAAAACTCTTTAAAAGAAAGAACAGAGACAATGATAAAATATATGCTCGTGAGGAGCAACGATCTCCACATAGGATGACAACTGAGTTAACAAATAAGAGGAGCACAGACTGCCAGGAGGTCAGAAGAGGTGGTATGGAGTAGATTTTATAATCCCAACTTCTACCGTTAGGACTGACACGGACAGTTCATTGCAAACCTGAAAGAAACAATTTTAACAATTACTAATTAACTTATTCATTATGAATCTAAATAGCCAAAATGTCTAATAATGGCGTTTTAATTATATGCATTTGGGTATCATTGGGGTTTGTGTTTCTCTTACAGACTCTTACTCCTTTACATCTCGTTAAAATCGTCAGATTTTCGAAATACACACATGTCCCTAGATTTTGAGGTATTCAACAGGCTTCCAACCTGTTGAGTATCTATCTCACAATAATGTTATGTTAAGAGGCCATCCATAAATTACGTCACACGAATATCATGATTTTTGACCCCTCCCCCGTCTTTGTCACAGCTGGTCACATTTGTAAGACCCCCCCCTACCTAGTCTAATGTCACATATTTAGCAATTTTACATTTAGAAATTTATTAAATTAAGACAGCAGTGTTCCGAAATTAATTTTATTTCCAGTTAAATTCTTTTTCAATAAAATTAACATCAAATCAAACATAGGCATGAAAATAATAAAAAAATAAATAAATTATATTATATAAATGAAAGATATTGAAAAAATGTGATGTCACAAAATTTGGGACCCCTCCCCGCCCCTTGTCACACAATGTCACACTTCATGGAGCCCCTCCCTCTTCCTTGAGGTGTGACGTAATTTATGGACGGCCCCTAATCGTGATGCACTCGAGCATCTCAATTCTAAATCATAAAATCCACTTTTGGGTTTCCCCATAAAACTTTTGTTGTCGTACCGTTAGCAACAGCGATGTCATCAAGCGAGTTGATCTGGAGCTTGAGATCTCTCGGTCTCGCGGCGATGTTGGCGGCGCGATAGCGGCGGCGACGCACCAAGTTAGCCAGGTGCATGTCGTACGCTGTCGCTGATATTAGCAGGATGCCCACTATTATTGATATTGCTCTGGAAGATAATTATTATTGTTAAAGGGGCTATGGGCTACTAATAAACATAACTAATCGAAGGGTATAAATAAGACCCCTTGTAGAAGTGCATTTGTTCCACGTGACAACGAACCAATTTTGGTTCGACTCAACAGTGTTGTGGTTATGAAGAACTAGCTGTGCCCCACGGTTTCACCCGAGTAGCCTTCGTTCCCAAGGGATTATCTAGATAAAAAGTACTCTATGTGTTATTCCAGGGTCTACGCTATTTACACACAAAATTTCAGCTCAATCGGTTCAGTAGTTTTGGCGTGGAAGAGTCACAAACATACATCCATCCATCCATCAAACCGAAACCGCGCTACATGGCGCTGGAGGTAAGTTTAAACTCGATAGCGTTTTGTTCACCTGTTACAAACGTAATTTTTTACATTGTACAGAGATTTGAGAATTATAATATTAGTAAGATTACTATTGACCGACAGAATGATATTGCGACGAACGTAAGAGTATTATAATGTCAATGAACCTCGTGAACTTTTACATGAGAAATATGTTATAAATTCTAGATTGCAGTCAATCTACTATTATAATGGTGCAACTTAATTCATATGAAATTGCGCCATTAAGTATTTCTCGCCCACAAGGGCATATGGAAACCTATATTACAATCGTGTACCTTTGATTGACTATCACAACCAAGGCGACCACATCGAATGATCTGGAATGTTTCAAGACAATATTTCGACTCATTTCACAAAAGAAAATATACATTTGACTTTTTTATGCCGCCGATCATGTATTGCACAATAAGACAATAATTTAATAATTGTATTTGTAAAATTTAATTTATGTAATTAATTTTAATATTGTGATAATAATAATTTAAGGATAATTAATTGTGTGTAATGTTTTTTTTTTATGGGTTTATGCATCCTGCAATAAATGTTCTTTTTTATTGCCATTTTTGGGCGATCAAAATGTATTTACCACACGCCCCTGAAGTTATTTTATTACAAACAAGCAGTGTCCTGTATATTCACCCACTGGAAAGTACCCTAAGAGTCATTCTAGTTATGTTATTTACGCAACTTTTCGCGCAATCGGTTTAGTAGTTTGATCATAAAGAAATTGTAGTGGTAGGCCTCTTTAGCAGGGGGCCGCCTGGGGAAGTACCACACCTTTGCCAGTTATTCATCCGCCAAGCAGTAATGTGCAAACATTACTGTGTTTCGGTATGAAGGGCAATGTTACCAGCAAAATTACTGGGCACGACGAGATTCAACAACTAATATCTCAGGCGCAGTGCAGTGCCGCGCAGAAAAAGTTTGATTTTAAAACACTGGGTGGCACTGTGTCTGATATGGGCAATCATGATCCTTACCATCAGGCACTTGATTTGCTCGTCTTGTCACTTACAATCATAAAAAATAAAATAACATAAAAGGCATGTTTACACCTTTTTGTAACCTAGCGTAAACATATATTATATATATATATTCTTTACATTTCTACATCAATTATCAGTGTCGTAAGTCTCACCATTCGGAATACCAGCGGGAATTGTTAAATAATTTCCTATAATAAGTACCTCGGGCACAGTTGTGGCCATTTAACATCACTGACCTGAATATCTGGAACTTATCTTTCACAATATACGCGTGGGTACTGTCGTTATAATTGTTTCGATCGTTGGGGCCTTTCATTTTTTATAGGTCTGATGCAAGAGGACAGGTGAAGATTTTCCATACTGAGTTACTTTTTTCACAACATAACATAACATACAATCACGCCTTTTTCCCGAAGGGGTAGGCCGAGGTGTACTGAGGATGAGTCCTGAGTTCACCTCGGCCTGGGACTGAGGTCTCATGGTAGACACACCCACATTTCGCCAGGATGTTATTGATCCCATGTAACAGGGGGCGATCCTATTGCTATCTACCGAGCACAGTTCCAGACTCCAGGCTGTCACAGAGATAATTTATGGAAAATCTGCCCAACTTGGGGATCGAATCCCTCATGATCTGATCTGAGGGACCTCATGATCGGCAGTCGAGCTTATGCACACTACGCCACCGAGGCACCGAGGCTTTTATCTACAAACTATAAAAGTGAAATTTTATGACACTACAAAAACTTGAACAAAATTCCAGTTAACGTCGTCTATTCACGCGCTGCTCTTTGTACGGCCACCGATATCGGTTGGATTAAAAAATAGCCAGAGCGAGGATCATGCCTTCGCTTTATGTGTCTAATTAGACTTCATATTTCTCCACTAGACTAGCCACCGACGCACGGGTCCAAGGTACATGATATACTCACAGTAACACCTGGAATGTTGAGTCGTGCACGTACTGGAAGCCGCCGTGTTGCGGCGAGCGCACCGCCACCACCGAGTGTCGGAGGAGAGGAGCGCGCCCGCTCTCCACTAGGCTGGCCACCGACGCACGGGTCCAAGGTACATGTTATACTCACAGTAACACCTGGAATGTGGAGTCGTGCACGTACTGGAAGCCGCCGTGTTGCGGCGAGCGCACCGCCACCACCGAGTGTCGGAGGAGAGGAGCGCGCCCGCTCTCCACTAGGCTGGCCACCGACGCACGGGAGCACGAGTGCGGGAGGCACATACCGAGGTATATGGTACGACGCTGGAACAATATATTTGCCAGTTAATTCTGTGATTCTGTCACATCAGACTTCTGGTTACCATAGTGCAGACTCTGCCTAGTTCGGGATCAGAAGACTGTGTGGATGACGTCACATCTAAGTATTACATATTATGTAGGTATTCCACTGAGTAGTAATATCATATCAACTATCCAATCTATTTGCCAAAAATTAGCAATAAGTTCTATTTTTCACACTTTTGCTGTAGCTAAGATTTCTGGAGAAAACCCGAGTGAGGGAAGCGAGTGTGCTGCGGCAGCGGCCGGCAAAGCGCTAGAACCGACTTCTAGTAATATCGAGTTCAGGGCATTCAGATTTCTGTCAGTAATATAACGGTATTTTATTAATATAAATCTCTCTGTCAGAAGAGCGGGAGTTATCACTGTATTTGGTTATATTGTACATAATGATGCGTTTTTGAATTATGCTTTTATATGATTTTTTATATGCTTTGTTATTATTGTGATATTATAATATAGGTTTTAAAAATTGATTGTGATTATTATACCTTGTATTATTAGTTATGCCTTCATAATTTTATGCTTTAGGCTGTTATGCCTTTTTAATGTTATGCTTTAAATTTTACGGAACTATTTAAGGGTATAATATCTGTAATATGCCTCGGTGGCGTAGTGGGCGCATGCTCGACTGCCAATCAAGAGGTCCCGGGTTCGATCCCCAGGCCAGGCAAAGTGTTAAAAATTAGATTTTTCCATTAGGAATTATATCAATAGCTGCCTGGAGGCTGGAACTGTGCCCGGTAGATGGCAATAGGCTCGCCCCCTATTACATGGGACCAATAACATACTGGCGAAATGTGGGTGTATCTACTATGGGACTGAGTCCTGGGTACACCTCTGCCTACCCCTTCGGGAAAAAGGCGTGAATATATGTTATGTTATGTTTATATCTGTAATATTTAAGGTTTTATAATAACTTACAGTTTTGACGATGTCCTGTATATCGGAGGTGACGGAAACACGCACGGTGTAGAACGCTGTGTCGAACGGAGGCCCAGTTCCGGACATGGACACGTCCTGTCTCCAGTCTGTGAAGATCTGCGAGCTGCTTTCTGGATGCAAACACAATGGAAAAATGTTAAGTTCCATACATAAAAAGGTACTAGAAGTCACACACCAGTATGACCTTATCTCTACACTGGTGACGTACGTAATACGTTCGTGTGTAAGATATAATTACGATGCAAGAGTATTTGTGTGGCATTATTGGGTTATGCATTTTATGTAGTAGTGACAGGAATAGTGGCGACAAGCGCTTTGTATGTGACTTATACAGCCCATCAAATCTATGAAGTGCTATTTGACAGTTCTTATTTTACCTTGTTTGAAGGATTTCTATTTATATTTAGTGATTAAGAATTGCATACATCTCTGCGAATGTTATTGAAATTGTGTGAGTAACACCTATGAAAGTTATTACGGCCTGAAATTTAGTTTGAAAAGATGAAACGTCTGACGGAAGGACCAATAACTTTTGAAGTTTCTATTTCTTTACTATTTAGATTTCTATGGTAGCTCCACAGTGCAGTGCTACGAGCGTAGCGATGGGTAGCACTTTCGTAGCGTACCATAAAAGACATCAACGAGCTCGCTTCTACGTTTTCAAGTTATTTATGTTACGTGATTAAAATTAAACTCATTAAAATATATTATTAAATAATGAATAAATAGCACAATAAACTATTAAATATCATAAAATAAGTAGCAAATAAGTATAAATAAACAAATAAGTAGCTAATAAATAGCATAAAATAAGCATAATAACATAATAACTATCAATTTTTTGTATTTATAATGTTTGTATTAAAAATATATGAGTGTATCTACTATGGGACCGAGTCCTGGGTACACCTCTGCCTACCCCTTCGGGAAAAAGGCGTGAATGTATGTTAATGTATATATCCTACTAATATTTTATATGCGAAAGTTTGTGAGGGTGGATGGATGGATGGATGGATGTTTGCTACCCTTTCACGCCAACCACCGATGGACTGAAATTCGGTATATACGTAACATACATTCACGCCCTTTTCCCGAAGGGGTAGGCAGAGGTGTACCCAGGACTCAGTCCCATAGTAGATACACCCACATTTCGCCAGTATTTTATTGATCCCATGTAATAGGGGGCGAGCCTATTGCCATCTACCGGGCACAGTTCCAGACTCCAGGCAGTTATTGAGATAATTATTATAAAATCGGTATTTTATATGAGATACATAAAATAACATAACATAAAAAGTACTTCTTATTCCAATATTCCCACGGGAACGAAGACTGCGCGGGTGAAACCGTGGGCCATAGCTAGTATTAAATAAATTTCATAAAAGAACAGGCAAATTTTATTAAATGATTTATTGCAGTAATATCACAGTGAGAATAAGATTATAATGAAGGTTAGGTCCGAGGTTGTCCTCTCTACGACTAATATTATAACATGAAATGTTGGAGTCCCTTGACCTGCTCATTCACGGGTTTTACTAGAAACTCACTTGTGACTAACAAACTATATACCCAACAAGTTTCTTGTGCGTTCTTCTTGTAGAGGTATCTTTCCGAACGCACGGTAGACTCAGTACTGTATCTTCATTGACGTACAAAAGTGTCAGATTATGACCTATTTGAATAAATCTGTTTGAGTTTGAGTTTGATATACCAAACCAAATATTGTGAAACTATCTGTTGAAAAAATTAAGCCCTACTAGTTTCTTATGCGTTCTTCTTGTAGAGGTATCTTTTCGAACGCACGGTAGACTCATTACTGTTTATCTTCATTGACGTGCAAAAGTGTCAGATTATGACCTGTTTGAATAAATCTGTTTGAGTTTGAGTTTGAGATATAGGCATATTACAAGACTAAAATAGGTATTATTGATTTTAATTTATATTTTGACATTGTAATATAATATTTAATTTAATTTATAATTCATGACTAATGACTATTCATTTCACATTTTAATCACAATTATAAATTATTATGTCGATTCATTTTATTTTGTATTTTTGTTTGTTATGTTTGTTAATTTGTATTGTAACATTTATTTTAATCAATCGATATGTTTGATCGATTATAATCAAACGTATCGATTGTCTCGACTCGTTTATTACATAACAACTGTCATACGAGTGCACATGTCGTGGGAATTACAATGAGAAAGTGATTGGAACAATATTGAATATTAATTCGTTGCAATGCCTCGGTGGCGTAGTGAGCGCAAGCTCTACTGCCGATCATGAGGTCCCGGGTTCGATTCCCTGGTCAGGCAAAGTGCTATTGGATTCTTCCATTATGAATTTGTAGTGGTAGGCGTAACACCACAGATGTAGTGGTAGGCCTCATTTGCAGGGGGCCGCCTGGGGAAGTTTTTTTTTTTTATGATAGTGAGTGACAAGACGAGCAAATCAGGTGCCTGATGGTAAGCATCATGATTGCCCATATCAGACACAGTGCCACCCAGTGTTTTAAAATTCAAAGTTCTGCGCGGCACTGCACTGCGCCTGTCACCCTGAGATAATAAACTCCTCAAAAACTTTCACATTTCACACGCGACGCTACCGTAAATGATACTCATTCTCAATTAATATATTGTCTTGTTGAAATCTTTCTATTTCGTGAACCGAAGTTGTTTCTCAACGCTGATATTTTTGGGATTTTTACAACATTTGTGCAATTTCATGCATGTTTGTTGTTACTTAAGAAAATAAGTTAATTTTGCAAGTTTACTAATAAATTCACGCACGTTCACGGAAGATTTTGGAAATATTTTTAATACTGTTAAAAAAAATTGGCTTTATTAATATAAAATAAGGCTATATAAAAGCTTTCAGGTAGATACTCCATAATCCGTAAGAATACTTCTATCAAATACGAACAATCGACGAATTGGGTTCAGCGTTGAATGTGGTGTAAAAGTCAGTTAGGATAATTCACAGTTCAAACAGATATGGTCATTCATATGTTTGCCCGTTGATAGAACCCGGGACCCGTGACTAAGAAGACAGAGTTACTAACTGAGTCAACAGGACAACCATAGTGATTTATAATATAGTTATAATAATAATAACATACATACATTCACGCCTTTTTCCCGAAGGGGTAGGCAGAGGTGCACCCAGGACTCAGTCCCATAGCAGATACACCCACATTTCGCCAGTATGTTATTGGTCCCATGTAATAGGGGGCGAGCCTATTGCCATCTACCGGGCACAGTTCCAGACTCCAGGCAGTTATTGAGATAATTCCTAATAGAAAAATCCAATATTTAACACTGCCTGACCTGGGGATCGAACCCGGGACCTCTTGATTGGCAGTCGAGCATGCGCCCTCTACGCCACCGAGGCAGTCACCAACATTGTCCTGTGTGTGCGGGTGTACCTCACACGTGTACAAGTAAAACTGTAGTGTGTGTGGCCATATCTTTATCTACCTATATAATAATAATAATATGGGATAACTTCCACACACGGTCACCTGGTCCATAACTAGGCTAGTACTATGGTAACCAGATGACTGATATACATACTTATGTAAGCTTATAACAACCAGACACAGATCAAACAGACATGCTCATGCACACAAATGTTGACCTGTCCGTACCTATATACCCATATAATACCTACCTATATAACTAATAGTACCTATATAATAATAATATAGTAACGATATAGTGGAATCGCCTTGAAAAGTGAATGTAATTGGATCACATATACATTAACAAACATTGCGATAACATTTCACATAAACATTTCATTAATGCTTGTGTAGAAAGATATGATATGTTTTAATGTTTTAAGACGTTTGAGAATTATGAGCTCTGGCAACATTACAATAAATACTCTCAAGCACCCATTATAACGGAAAATAGGTATTTCAACAGGTAATATACACTACTACTTAGCCGACCAGGAAAGTTTATGTTAATAAAAAACATACATTCACGCCTTTTTCCCGAAGGGGTAGGCAGAGGTGTACCCAAGACTCAGTCCCATAGTAGATACACCCACATTTTGCCAGTATGTTATTTATATGTTATTTTAAAGTGGGATAAAGGTAGATGTTAATGCTATAATTTAAGTTCTATATAGAAACGAAAGACACACACTCACTCATCACATCATATCACACATAGCCCTAATCGTTAGACCTAAAAAGGTAAATTTTTTTATGTAGTTTTTCTTTATGATGTACAGAAATAATTTAATTGGGTCAAAAATTAAGCTCCATTTTTTTCCTAATTATTTGAAATAAAAATCGAGTACTGTAGTACTAAAGTACCTTTATCAATATGGCCGGTGCTTAGTGATTTACCAATCATTCTGTATAAAGCTGGCTTTACACGCTATTACCAACATTGTCCTGTGTGTGCGGGTGTACCTCACACGTGTACAAGTAAAACTGTAGTGTGTGTGGCCATATCTTTATCTACCTATATAAAGATGTTATGAATAATATAAGATCTTATCCGGTAGAATATCGACGTGTATAATATTATACCTGGCCTGGGGCCTGGAGGATCCGAAAAAATGCCGAAATGGAAGAGCTTGTGGCCGAGCCAAACATCATCGGCGAGACCAAAACACACAGACTTCGCTGGCTCGGCCACCTGGAAAGAATGGGAGAGGATCGCGATGTGAAGAGAGCGTACCTGGGACGGCCTAGTGGTCGACGACCGGTGGGCCGTCCTAGGTACCGCTGGTTAGATGAGGTGGTAAAGGATGTGTGCGCACTGCGAGTCGTAGACTGGCAGGAGGTGGCACAGGACAGGCCGAGGTGGAAGCTCTTGTTGTCGGAGGCCAAAACTCAGTTTGGGTTCACGCGCCAACCTAGTTAGTTAGTTAGTTTATAATATTATAGTAGGTATGTACTCACTGTTACGGGAGCTGGCCGGCGCATGCGCATGTTGTTGGTTCAGTATCTCACAGAGCTCAGCGGATCCGGTCCAGTAGTTGTTGCCCCAGTAGAACATCGACGTGTATCGACCGCTCGCGTCCTCCACTATAACAAAAATAACATTATAATTATAAACACCTTTTAGCACATACCATTTTTTTAGAAGAGTTTAAATGTAGTCAGGCCTGGGACACTCTGCATAAGAGGTACGAGTATGCAGCTACAAGTGCTGGGGCTTCCGTCTTGACGGGAAAATTTCTATGGGCTAGACAGAGAGAACAGATAGAGGTATACGCGATAGAAAGAGAGGCAGCTTGTAGACTAATATAACAATAATAAGTTAGGCGCTGTGTGAGTTGAATTGCACTTTATTGCGTCGGAGCTAGAGTCGCTATTTATTTAAATGATTATAAGGAGTGTCCCTTCTGTCCCTTTAGTATTCTGTGATAGATCACACAAAAGATTTTCTTGAATCACATTACGGTTGTTCAAGCCGAGTCGGTGTAAGTAGTCGAGGATATCTGTAACTTTTTTCGTCAGCAACACGTGCATAACTTGTAAATTGTATTTTACTATTAATAAATTAAAAAATAAGAAATATTTAAAAAAATGGTGTATTTATACTACTAATCCTATCCTTCTTCCCATTAATATTATAAATGCGATAGTTTGAGGATGGGTGGATGGATAGATCCTCGTTACTCTTTCACGCCAAAACTACCTATTATTGAACCTATTGGGCTGAAATGCGATATGTAGAGAGTTTAGACCCTGGAATAACACATAGGGTATTTTTTATTCCGATATTCCCACGGGAACGAACACTACGCGGGTGAAGCCGCGGGGCACAGCTAGTAATATATATTAACAAAAATATCATATTTTGCAATTGATCAGTTTTTACTCTCTACAAATCATCTTATTCTATGTTTTCTCTACATATGCAATGTTTTATTTCAAGGCAAATAAAGTTGAACTTTTCAACGAAAGTACAACAATGCCGAAAATATAATGAACTTGTATAATAAATATGTCGGTGTAAGGTCATTGTCGAAGGTGACCATTATTTATAAAGTAAAAATGATCAATGGCAAAATAAGTATGCGAACGCTTCACCGTTGAGTTCGTCCAGTCCGTTCCAGTACTCAGTACCAGTACCAATGTCAACTGCTTACCTCACCCTTGACCTATTCAATACTACTTTTATTGACGAACTTTAGGGACTATTCAGCCCACCTTGAACTGGCATCGCGATCTCTTTACCTTTCTGAGCTTTAAATAATTATTTCGTTTTTTTAAATAAGTGTAAGTTTAAAAAGTGTAAGGTTTTGGCATCGCAATTACAATATATGGGAGTTATACCATAACTTTGATGCCCATTTTGGACCCCTTAGAATGTGAATTTCAAAAATACTTTCTTAACACTCGTTCAGACAACGACAACAACCTACATTCCATAAGTTTCAAGTCTCTAGGATCAGTGGTTTGGGCTCTGCTTCGCTTGTCAGTCAGTGAGTTATTTAGAATTGTATAATATATAGTGATTCCTTATTTATTTCTCATAGGCCCAAAGGTTGAGGCTGGGTGTTGATGAGTGAATGTGTCAGTTAGTCAGTATTCTTTAATCCATAAGGTTGAAGTATATTTCGTAAAATAAGTCGATAATCTTTCGACCAGTTCACGGCAATACGGCAACATTCAGATTTGAAGGCCTTCACGAAGCTTCCTTCCATTTTTATTGCACTACTGCACGTGAGGTTCGTCGTGTGAGTGTTTAAATTTATGAATGGAATTGAGTTCTTACTCTTGCTCTAACTGCTCTCTACAATTACTGAGAAATGAAGGAAATGTAGGTGTTTATTGCCAAGAATATTTCTTTTTACTAATAGAAAATATCCTCCTTTTGTTGTTCTTCAAGACTAAGAACTGAATTGGATTATTATCTTTATAATTTCCATAAAAATCTTCTAAATACCTATTCCCAGAAGTATGTTGTATTAGTAAAAAAATAGTTTTTTTTTTCTAACATAATCATGCTTTGCTCCCGAATGGGTATGCAGAGGTGTACCCAGGACTCAGTCCCATAGTAGGTACATCCACATTACGCCAGTATGTTATTGTTCCCATGTAATAGGGGGCGAGCCTATTGCCATATACTGAACACAGTTCCAGACTCTAGGCTCTCTTATAGATAATTTCTAGTTGAAAAATTATAGGTATCTAACATTTTGCCTGACCTGGGGATCGAACCAAGTTTTTTCTAGATTCCATTACAATTATTATTAACAGGATAATAACAATACTTAGCATTTCAAACGAACGTAACAACCCTCGTTTTTATCCGAAGGGGTAGGCAAAGGTGTTGTACCCAGGACAAAGTCCCATAGTAGGCGTACTCACACACTTCGCCACTTATGATTTTAGATCACAAGTTACATGTGTAGGCGAGTCTAATTCCATCTACTGGGCACAGTTCTATACTTCAGGCTGTCATTGGGAAAATTCGTAATTAAAAATCCGATCTCACTTTACCTGAGGATTAAATTTCGTGCTATTCGTTCTTATATAGTTAATCTAAGTATATAATTTCCTGTTCATTATTTCGGCAAAGCTTTTAGTTTAAAGCATGTTAGCCTCATTATAACATTAACTACAATCTCAAACCTCTCACGAGTCAGTTCAATAGTTTTACTGTTGATTTAGTTAAACTCAACCTTGTAGTTTGGATTGTATTTCATTGAGCTGTATTAACATAGCTAGCTTATCTTAAAGCAAAATCTGATTGATTTATCAGTAATTATTAAAAAAAATGGTACAATTAACAATTTAACCTTTAGAATAGTATAGAATGCATACTCTTTGTGCAGACCAGTTTTTGTAGTAGTAGCCCTCTTTTGCAGGGGGCCGCCTGGGGAAGTACCATACCTTTGCCAGTTATTCATCCGCCAAGCAGTAATGTGCAAACATTACTGTGTTCCGGTCTGAAGGGCAATGTTACCAGCGAAATTACTGGGCATGACGAGTTTCAATAACTAATATCTCAGGGACAAGACGAGCAAATAAGATGCCTGATGGTAAGCATCGCGATTGCCCATATCAGACATAGTGCCACCCAGTGTTTTAAAATTCAAAATTCTGCGCGGCACTGCACTGCGCCTGTCACCCTAAGATATTAGTACCATAATATTGGAAATAATACTTATAGAAACGATGAATTGAATTAATCAGTTTTATTGATAACATCGGCAATACCCTCCAAATGTGGGACGCCAATGTCCAACAGTGGACTTCTTACTTCTGCAATGATGGTGATGATGATGATGTATATAACTCTGCTTCATACATATAAGTAGATTTAATTTTGTTTTCATGTTGTGTGCACATAATTTAGGAGTGTAATCTAGTAATCACCTTTACTCATCATATTTTATTGTCATTAGATTATACTCTGTTTTGTGTACATTTTTAATAAAATAAAAAAAATATATATATATATAAGATATATCTATGATTTCAAAACAGAAAGAGCGTCAGTGACTGATGTTTCCCACGGTTGTAAACTAATTGATTTTATATTAATTAAGCATTACAAATCAAAGGTAATAAAACCATAAATCGTTACAATAAACAAAGGGCTTACAGCGCAGGTGAAACTGACCAGAGTAAATGGCTATTATCTGTGTCAAGGTCTCAGATAGAGCATTGAACTCCTTACAAAAGCTTTGTTGTGTTCGCATAAAAACGTTGACCAGAGCGTTCATAGAAATAATGATACGATACAATCAATAAAGCTGAAGAAAAACGTTATAGAAATTACAAAAAAAATTTAGATGTAAATATATTAAAAACATGAGATAATGTTAAATTTACCTATATATTTTTTCAGGACGGATATTTTCTAAAACATAATTTGCAGATAATGAAAGTATTACAATGAGTTTATAATTAAAGTTCTTTTACAAACAAGCTTGCTATAAATTTTCGCCGCCGCAATCACATAGTGACACAAGCTACATAGGACTTTGAAGACAACTGCCCTGCGAGCAACTCTCTGAGACATATATTTTTAGCCGGAGTACCTAAACAACAAACGTTTTAGAAGCAAATGTGACGCTTATTGTTTTTTGTCAGGTTTTCAAATAATTGCCACCTACTTATTAGTTATTTTAACAGGTGCATTAATGTTATAAACATTCTCTAAGTCGAAGGTCTTAGGGAATGTGGACCATAATGCCTTCCCACAATGGCCTTGCTTCAGATTGATCTGATTTGCTGATTAAAATAAAATTTATAATATTTATGTGTACTTATATAAATTATTTAGATATCATATTTCTCATAGTATATTAATAGATCATGAAATATTGCGTCTAATTCCCGAATTCCGAAACTAACAACTTAATTTAAATATTAAATAAAATCGTGGAGCGATTTCCGCGATTTCGTGGAGTCGAGTGGGATAACTCAATTTAAATTATATTCTTATGTAACGTCGCATCACCGGATCGAGGAGAGAGTTCTTGGAGTTGATGTAGAGCGTATGGCCATACATTTCATATTTTAAAAAATACTAGCCGCGCGAGGCGAGGCATTGCTTGTCGGGTGCCGGGTGGCTTAGGTGAGAAGACCTTCAGTCTCTAGATCTGGTTGATTCCGTATTTTGAAAGGTAAGTTACACTGTACGAATAACTTCCAGATGTTACATATTAGTTGATATGTTACATTGACGACATACAAGTCCGACATAAAGTTATTTCAAGTTGGCTACATAGCTCACATTATTTCGGCTCCTCCGCATTACTAAATTTTCAAGTTAAAACGTTTCACAAGTATCGCCACAGAATAAATAATAGTTGGTACCACTCGTATTCCGTATGCGACGCACGGAGCGCAGCGTCTGCCCGCTAGAACTCTTGGCCAACTAGCATTTATTTCTCAACTCCTAACTAGGTTAGCTTACTTGAGATCCGATCAAACTGACGGATGTGATTCATTGCACTGCACTTTTCTGAGTATGTTTTTTATATTCCGAGATTTGTCATTGCATAGGCGAATAGGAAGTTAGGAATTGGTAACCGCATACATCACTAATCAGTACAAAGTTGCGATTGCATTATATTAAAATTTTTCGGACCTAAAACTACTATCAAAATCATTATAGGTTGTGGTTCGTCATGATGACGTAGTATTTTCCAGTTAAATTTAGAAATTAAATTGCTTTAAGTAAGCCAAATTCAGTTGAAAAAAGAGGACTTATTAATTGACCTGCTTCACGTTCAGAAAATCAAAAGTCAAAGAAATTAATTTTTAAAATCAAAAACAATTAATTCTTAATTATAATATTGTTTACTACTTACCGATACAAACATTTTGTTAAGATCACTGCGATATCCTAGTTATATAAAGATACTCAATGGCTCGTTCTCTTCGGGCCAAAAATTTGTTCCCAATCAGATCCAAAGCTTTAATTAGGTAAGTATACATTTTAATTCCCAGCCGGTCTAAGATATCAAATTATGTGAACAAACGTGACGACCTCTATAGTGATATTTATTCAATTCGTTCAAGACTTCACCGAAAAATAAGCAGGTTTACAACTAGATTAAGCCCACCAAACCAAAGAAGTACCGTTTGACGTTTCATCTTGTCAAGCAATTTTCAAGCCGAAATAACGCAATTTCAATATAATCTTAGCCATGAAATTATGAATTTTATCAAAAGATGTACAATTATTTTTCACTAAAATACAAATCCTTGAAACAAGGCAAAATAAGAGCTCTCAAACGGTACTTCTTAGATTTGATGAACTGTAGTCATCAATCAATTACATATTGCATATCCATTTTGTCACAAAATATCCCATGTCGTCACAAAATATGACCATACTACATACACACAATATGTGTGTGACGTGTGAAATGTCACGTTAAATCTTAGGCCTTTGCGTCACACATACAAATTAGATAATCAGCGCGCAGTGCACTTGACCGACACTTGCGAAAGACGACATGTTTAAACTACGCGAATAAATAAATAGAAAATAGTGCTATGGTCGTGAATGGTTATGGCTTGGTAGGCCACGATTGGTAGGCCACGATTTATTCGTGGCTTACAATAGCCACGAATAAATACAGAGGATACAATGCAAACAAATGCTCATTCTTGGCAGGCTTGGTGATCGCAGTAGTTGGAACACGGTGCCGGAGAGCGCTCTTGCCCACTCCAAATATGTCTCTTTGATGGGTTTCACGGCTCCCACATGTTGGGTAAGGGGTAGCCCTATTATATAGCCGGAAACCACACGGCAAAAATATAAAACATACAAATGTATGTAAATTCAGAAGTTAACAATCTCTTCCTTCTCTTTTTCCTTTTTCCTGCTCCGTCATCTGGACCCTTGTCAACATCTATCTGTAACATATTCATTGAGACGATTCTAATGAACCCAAACTCGACCAATATCTCGTGTTTGGGTTCATTAGAATCGTCTCAATCTCAACTTGTGGTCCATCTGAATCTGATGGTGCAGCATCAGATCAAGGTCACCAACCATTTCAACATTGTTGAAGTGACAGGTTACCATATTTTAAATAGAACATATCCCTGAAAGTAGCTCATTATATTATATGCCCTTAAAAACAGTCTCGATCGCGTCAGCTTTCAAACCAAAAAACAGCATCGTTATCGGTCCATTCGTTTGTAAGCTACGATTTACGATGCCACAGACATACACACAGATACACTCACAAGTCAGGGGTTAATAATAAAATATTGTACCTACCTGTACATACATATTTATTATTATATTATGTAGGTACCTAATACCTATGTATCAAGTTGATGATAAACGATGTCTGGCCACAATACGAGTATGTTCTTACAAGGATAGTGTTGATAGAGCTATAGTAGAATCTAGGAAGCAGGGTGATGGAAATTGATAACGTTATTTATAATTCGTTTCGATTCCTCGGGACATATTTCACAAAGTTGGAACGCTATCCCTGGCGTCCAATCACGCTAGAACTCAACCGAATCGATTAAGCTCTGAAGTAACCCTGATTGGTCAGGTGACGGGTGGTGGCGAGTGCTCATTTCATCCCGCTAGTACAGTGACCAAGGGAAACTAAGTCCCAGAAGGTTAGTACGAGACAGCAGTTATTGATTGTTTGGGCGCGAAAGGGAGAAAAAACGGGGAACACTTATCTCCATGCCAGGTCTGTTGGAATCAACTTTATAATCCAATCCAATTAAAAATTTATAATACTAGATTGATATACTCGTTGAGATCATTACACTACAGAATTATGGCACACGGCAAGTGTCAGGTGGTAGCACTGATATTAATTTCACTTACGACTATAATGCGCACGCGCACATAACGTTATGTTGATTTAAGGGTGTGGTACAATTTGTAAGAGAATATAATATTTACAAAAATTTTGTGTATACTACAGTAAGAAAAACTGCACTCTGCGACTTTTGCTATGTGTGCCAAGTTCTTACACATTGCATATTTCTACAAAATGTAGAGGAAGCTTTAAGTTGTATTTACCTATCAACCTATCATAAACTTGACCCACTCCCGCCCGTAGCTTGCGCCGGGCCGTCATAACAAGTAAGTATTGCGCAATACTCGCGGGACAAGGCGCGCGGCACTTTCTCTGCGCACCATTTAATATTATCTAGGTAAAGATAAATCTAATGAGTCCAAACTCGACTACAGTTTAATTGCTCTAGTCGAGCTTCGGTAGCCACCTTCCTACATCATTATCTGATACTGTTTTCATGTCTCAGATATGACCTAATTACTGTCGTATAATACGATGACAGCCGGTACTAACTGTAACATCTCTTTGTGCCTTCCGAAACCCAGATTTCAGATGTTAGCCTCATTGGCTCAGATGGTAGTAACTCTGCTTTCTGTGCCGCAGGCCCCGGGTTCGATCCCCGGCCAGTTCAAACATTTGTGTGCATGAACATGTCTGTTTGATCTGTGTCTGGGTGTTATAAGCTTATATAAGTATGTATATCAGTCTTCTGGTTACCATAGTACCATAGTACAGGCTTCTAGCCTAGTTTGGGACCAGGTGTGTGGAGGTTGTCCTATATTATTATTAGTATTTTATGTATAAATAAGAACCACGTGCTATGAGATGAACCCAGAGGCTCACATATTCATTTCCCACAAGCTAAGTTATTATAATACACCACCATTTAAGTTATTCGTGAAAACATGTTTAGAAGTAAGTAACCACATACCTAATTTGTCTCGAACAAAAAGGGTTTAGGAATGTGGGTCAGAGAGCCGTAATAAATATTTGTTATAGAGAAAACTACTCCAGTTTTAATATGGGACTACTGACCTCGCCTCCAGACAAGAAGATGGTGCATTCCATTCTTTTTACTCGATTTAGAGTCATAAAAACACCTTACTCAAGTAGGTACTACAGGTACACACATTTTTGAAGATAAAAATAATTACGTAAAATAAAGAAAGGTTCATTGTCATATAATCAGTTGATTTTTTCATAGATAAAAGATATATTACTTTTATTACAAATATATCAATCCCAAACTTTTGTAAAATTCATTTAAAAGTTTTTTTATACTAATTATTTTGAATTTTAAGCAGCATATTACTATTACAGCCTTTGGCTCAGATGGTAATAACTCTGCTCTCTGTGCCGCAGGCCCCGGGATTGATCCCCGGCCAGGTCAAACATTTGTGTGCATGAACATGTCTGTTTGATCTGTGTCTGGGTGTTATAAGCTTATATAAGTATGTATATCAGTCATCTGGTTATCATATTACAGGCTTCTAGCCTAGTAGTACCAGATGACCGTGAGTGGAAGTTGTCCCATATTATAAAAATTATAATATTTCAAATAAATACTTAGACCGATAGTACTATGCTACTCTGCAGTCGTAAACATCAGACCTTAGATTTGTCAGGTGGTCTCGTATTGCCTGCAACATCCATTCCATTTTTACCTTCTAAGTTTATAAGCTGTCATTTAAAAAATCGCTCAAGATGGAAAGAGGCTACTTGAAAAAAAAATAGTTACGGCATGCGTATGTATGCATAGTGTAGGGTTCCGTACCTAGATGTCAAGAACATACAGCTCCATCTATTAGTTCCTTGCGCAAAGTATGAAAATATGCAGTAAAATGACCATAACTTTTGATTGCGTTAACTTAGAAGTATGATTTTTTTACAGCCACAAGAGACCGCAGATCTGAGTAGTTGATATCAATTTGAAATTGATACCTCCACGCGTTCTCGTTTAAAAGTGTCTTGACAGACGGACAGACAGACAACAAAGTGATCCTATAAGGGTTCCTTTTTTCCTTTTGAGGTACGGAACCCTTAAAATCAGAAAAGCATCTACTAGCAATATACTCGAAAAACGTGCTCATTACGGCAATGTTGTATGATAGTTTGACATGGTCAAGGCAAAGATTCCACCATCACATAAGTATCTGTAGTTAGACCTCATTTGCAGGGGGCCGCCTGGGGAAGTACCACACCTTTGACAGTTATTCATCCGCCAAGCAGAAATGTGCAAACATTACTGTGTTCCGGTCTGAAGGGCAATGTTACCAGCGAAATTACTGGGCATGACGAGTTTCAACAACTAATAACTTAGGGTGACAGGCGCAGTGCAGTGCCGCGCAGAATTTTGAATTTTAAAACACTGGGTGGCACTGTGTCTGATATGGGCAATCATGATGCTTACCATCAGGCACCTGATTAGCTCGTCTTGTCACTCTCTATCATAAAAAAAAAACATAAAAATGATTCGCCGTTTTTTTTACTTCGTTATTTTTACTACCATTTTTACCGAAAAATACTACACAAATAGTGTCAATTTTCTACGAATATACAATTGAATATGGTTCGACCGTACCACCGTATACCGTTATAAATATGTGACATTCAAGGAAGTAGGAAAGTGAAAGAAAGAAAACAAATACAAGCGGCGATGGTGCTAAACCATTGCTAATAGGTTGAGCTTATGCAGTAGCATGCAATATAACCTTTATTACTATTGTAATAAAACTCAAATAATGGAAATAACGTGACGGGGCAAAGACCCCTTGACAGCTTTCGCTGTGGGATCTGTAATCTTATTTCTTGAGCAAGGAACAAAACTTTTACCATGAATAAATATTGTCATGGTATTTAAAGATTTCGTTATTCTAAAATTTTACCTATATATGTATTTTATTATGTTTTGTTAATAGATATTAACATTGTTATCTGAATAAAAGTGTTTACAAGTCATACAAACGTAATTAAATAACCCATCCCGAATCGTAGCCGGTGCAAAGGTACCCATAATGCTGGCGGCATTGCTGCGCTGAATGGCAATAGATAGCCTTTGCACCAAGTATGAGACGGAGTGGGAGTCACCCGACCATATTATTAATATTATACATTGAAAAATGGCATAAGAAAAAATTAAACCCTAAATGCGTCTTATTCGCTCTTTTGATAGAGATTTGAATAGTATTGAAGCCCTATTTGTTTAAATAAATAAATTCAAAGGAAAATATACGTTGTCGCAGAATTGTCACGCAAAATTGTAATGCACACGCATAGCCAGTGTTATGCATAGTGTAGGGTTCCGTACCTCAAAAGAACCCTTATAGGATAACATTGTTGTCCGTCTATCTGTCTGTCTGTCTGTACGTCTGTCAAGACATTTTTAACGGGAACGCGTGGAGGTATCAATTTGAAATTGATATCAACTACTCAGATCTGCGGTCTCTTGTGGCTGTAAAAAATCATACTTCTAAGTTAACACAATCAAATGTTATGGCCATTTTACTGCATAATTCCATACTTTACGCAAGGAAATAATAGATGGCGCTGTGCGTTCTTAGTAGGTGGATTGCTTTTGGGAATGAAAGCGTTTTGTTCAGGTATCTAGGTATGGACTATGCATTATGCATGTATACGTATGCCTTAACAATTTATTTTTATTCTGCTTCCTCCCATTTATACTGATTGCTTCACGTGACAGTAATATTTAGTGATTTACATAATACACTATTATCATTACAAAATATTACCCGACACCTGAAATTAGAGCAAGCAATGCAATGTTGGTACTTGTATTTTGACTATTTTGTTGCAAATGTCATGAATTATATTTGTAGCAATCGTATTTTGCACGCTATATATGCTTTATGCTAATAATACAAAATTCAATATACCTACCAAAGGTATACTATCATATACTTACTGAATGGTTTTTACATACTTATAGCTTACACCTACTTAATATAAAGGCCAGGTCATAGTATGTACATGTACCTGTCCACAAATGACGAGCATGTATTTAGAATACGATGAAAGTAGAAGCTGAAGTCGTACGAGTATATCAGGAATCATGATTCAGGTGTATGTTTAGGGTATGTCTCTGCCTACCCGTAAGGGACAAGGCGTCAGTATGTACTTATATATTCGATGTATGTATTTCTGTATGACTGTATGTATTTCGATGAACATAATAAAACTTATCTTACTAATATTATAAATGCGAAAGTTTGTGCACTGTATGTACTATGATTTATGAGGATGGATAGTTGGATGGAAGTTTGTTACTCTTTAACGCCAAAACTACTTAACCGATTGAGCTGAAATTCAGTACGTAGACAGTTTAGACCACATTATAGCGTATTTTTATCTCGATATTTCCACGGGAACGATGACAACGCGGGTGAAACCCTGGGGCGCAGCTATAGTAATGTTATAAAGGTGAATATTTTTATGCATGGATGTTTGTTACTGAAACTACTTTTTGGCGTGGAAGAGTAACAAGCATTCATCCATCAATCCTCCCAAACATTCGCATTTATAATATTAATATGAAGTAGGAAGCAAGAGGAGCTTATTATCTTTTGTACATAAACTGATATTATACTTCAGGAACAAGGATCTTTAGTTTTTAGTTCCGATTTTTAGTGTCAAAAACAACATGCACAGTGCACCGCCCTCCCGCTCGCAAAATTGCATGCAAAGATAAAATGCTATTAGGTATTATTTTTGTTAGTGACACCATTCATATATCGACACGTGTTTCGCGTCTACACGATACATCATCAGGAAGAATAACTAAAAACTAAAGATTCTTGTTCCAGAAGTCTACAATGTAATTCTGAAAAGTAGCGCCAAATTAAATCAATTATCATAACTGATATTAATGTTAAGCTAAATAAAAACATTTCTGAAAATAATCGTGTTTTAAACAACGCCCAAGTTCTAGTAACTACTATTAACCTAAATCATGCAATGCGTACCTACTTGTAATAATAAGCCATAACATTACAGCACCGAGCTCTTATCTGTCTGGTGCCCTAAAGTTTCAACATAATGCCTTTACAAGCCATTGCGCGTTAAAATCGTAAAATTCGACGAAGCCTATACGTGAAATGAGCTGTTATACGTGAAATGAGCTTATTACATAAGAAATATGCATGCTTTTCTTACAAGATGTACGAGTATATAATACTAGCTGGTTCCCCGCGGTGTCACCCGCTTAGTCTTCGTTCCCGAGGGAATATCGGGATAAAAAGTACTCTATGTGTTATTCCAGGGTCTAAGCTCTCTACATACCGAATTTAAGCCCAATCGGTTAAGTAGTTATGGCGTGAAAGTAACAAATATCCATCCATACTTACATACTTTCGCATTTATAATATTAAGATAGATAGATAGATAATACTTTACATCTCTCATATTCGGTAAGTAGGTCCTTATTACCCCCAAATGGGGCTTGTAAGTGACCAATTAGCGCTCTAGGGTAATAATGTAGCTAGAAAAGCCCTAGGGCGGTAAGTAATTAAAAAAAAACTTCACTCTTTCAAAAAGTTTGCGTACATCTAACCATCATACTGGCAATAGACATCATGCATTCAGGCCAATGACAAAAGAGGTCGCTTCGCTATTCCTTGTCTTCGTATGAGTATAATAGTCATCAATTTTAAATATCGAACTACGAAGCTCAATTTCGTTCTTGAAAAAAATAATTTAAAAAAGAGATGAAAAAAGGCGGGAATAGAAAACTTTTACTTTAAAATGTTTTATTCTTGTAATGCCGGTGTTTTTCTACTTACCTCACAATCGAGATGTAAAGCAGAGTAGTTAGCTCGGGTGTAAGCATCAATTGCACCCTCGAAGTATAGGCGCCCTCGCTGCGCTCGTGCGCCTAAATATCTCGGGCTGCAATTGATGCCTTACAGCCCTTGGCTACTAATCTACTATTATTGTACACCACACTTATAGAACCAACACAAAGGATACAGAGAAACTATACTTAATTGTACAAGCCGCGGTCTTATCGCTAATAAGCTATTTCTACCAGACAACCGATGGATGGAGAGTATTAATTTGTAGCAAAAAGACGGTGGCGCATCTTTATAAATTAAATATACGTAATATATCATTGTTTAGTCTTTGTAATATATATACATATATATTACATGGTAGGATTCCAGTATGTACCTATTATTATAAGTATTTAAAAGTAATTTTTGTCGAAATAGCTTATATCATCATCATCATCATCCAGCCGCTGGAAGTCCACTGCTGAACATAGGCCTTCCCCATAAGGGGGGTTGTTGTCAATACTCGCCACGCTTGGCAGGCGGGTTGGCGAGCGCAGTTTGATGGTTTACACAGAGGACGCTGCTGCCCGTTCTCTGGATCTCATAACGCTTAGCCGGCTCTTACGGCAACCACGGGTAGAGAGAGGTACTATTCTAAAGCCGGTAACCCCACGGCAAATAGCTTATATAAAATATGTCAATTGATAACGAATAGACTCACGTCAAAGACTACCGAAGATATCCTAAACATCATAACGGCATAACACATGTTCCGCCAACCGTTTAGGCAACCTTAACCCCCGCGACGCCGCGGCCAACGCACATAATGCACGTGGGAACTATCATTGTACGCACGAACACCATCTACGCATCTACCCTGTTATTTGTCAACACATTATAATTTACTTAATGGTTAACTTTTTGGATAATTGAGTTGTTAATGATTATAGGGACGAGTCAATCTTGTATTTGCGTTGGTGGCATACAAAAAGCTGAATTAGGTATATACTACTTGATATCATTGATGTGGATCTAAGGTGATTGGGGTCTGGATGGAGTGGAGGGGGGCGGACAAAAACTACTCCTCGTACAGTCTAAATTCTCTAGGAAAATCTCGTAATTAACAGCCAACAGTAACAGTATAGAAGAAAAGGGTCACCCTTACCAAATAATTAAACAATGAAATGTAGTAGATATAATAAATAGACAGCGATGATTTCTCGCTGGAGTCACCGGCTTTAGAATAGTGCTCCACCCTCTCTACCCGTGCGGTTGCCGTAAGAGCCGGCTAAGGGATCGGGCAGCAGCGTCCTCTGCAAAAAACCATTGAACTGAGCTCGACAACCCGCCTACCAAGCGTGTCAAGTATTGGAAAAACCCCCTTTTATGGGGGAGGCCTATGTTCAGTAGTGAATTACCAACGGCTGAGATGAAATCATAATGATTTCTAAGAACACAGCTAGTTGTTGTACTATAGTATATGCCGTGGCGATACCGGCTATAGAATAGTACTCCTTCTCTTCCCATGCTTGCCATGGTTGCCTTAACAGTCGGCTAAAAGATATTAGATCGCGAGGACGGACAGCAGTGTCCTTTGCGTTTACACTGAGAGCATCAAACTGCGCTCGCCAAACCGCCTGCCAAGTGGCGTGGTGAGTATTGGCAAAACCGACTTGGCCTTCCCCATAAGGGGTTATGGGGAGGTTTATGTTCAGTAGTGAATTTCCATCGGCTGAGATGATGATGATGGTGGCATAAGCTAGCCTTAAAAATGTTTATGTAGCAGATTAAGTTCGTCATAAAATTACTTTTTATAATTTTATAAATAGGCTAGATTGTAATTAAGACTTAAGATTATTTACGTTTCAACAAAAAATAATTACAAAACAGTCAATCAGTAGTAGAATTCCTCGTAATTTATATTCACAACATCACCCGTGCTTACTGCCACATTGTCATAGTGAACCACTTGCATTACCTACAGCACCGCTTGCAAAATTAGTGGCACGTGTTGCATACCTAAACTATAAACCCAGGTCATAGGCAATAACTAACAATTACTAAGTAGTCACCTATGAAACTGGGACCTTATTGCATACTAGTGTAAGAACAGCGGCTTTGCCCGCTTGCAATTATTACCAAAACTTTGAAGCACTTTTTAGACTTTATTAGTATGTGAATTTTTAAAAATCCTTACTTAGCACACGTCCAGACAACAAAAATAACCTATAATCTAAGTCTCTAGAATCAGTCAGTGGTTTGGGCTCTGCGTTGCATGTCAGTCAGTGAGTCATTTAGGAATTTATAATATATAGTGATTAAATACAATAGTAACATTTATATCCATTCTTAGTGGTCTATCTGCTTGGTATGGTGAGACGTATGTAGTTTTCGATATAAAATGAAAATCCGTTTTGGCCGTAATTTTAGCAAGCATTTCGAATACTTTTAAATAAGGACTGTGGAGTTTAAAAATAAAAAATAAAATTGTATAAAACGTAATATTAGTATAAAAAAGTAACTTAACTATGTGACCTATCCTGTCTGTTATAAACTCTGTGGTAAAACTAACAAAGATTTGTTTAATTATTAAGATACAATAAATATTGATGTTTCATATTTAACAGAATAGTTTTAATATTTTGGGCCAAGGTAAGAATAAAAACCAAAAAAATAGTTAAGAAAACTTTAAGACATGTCTGTGTAATGTCTGTGTACTGAACGTGTATCAATATCAAACACTATTGACACTTTTATGTTTATTCGATAAATAAACGTCTCTTTAATGTTCTCAAGCCATGAGACAATATGAATATTTTACCTAGACGCAACATAACATAATATAACGCGTTTTTCCAAAATGGGTGGTAGAAAGGTGTACCCAGGACCCCAGTAGGTACACCCACAGTGGGCGAGCCTAAAAGACCTGGATGAACTGTGTGCATAAAGATATAGGTATGTGGAAAAGGAGTGAGTGCAGAGATGACGAATGATAGACTGGAATGGCGGATTAAGACATGCTGAGCTTACCTCACTCAGTGTGGGACAAGGGCAGGAAGATGATGAGATGATGATGTAATAGGGACGAGCTTATCGCCACCTACCGGGCACAGTTCCGTCATGTCATTAAGAAAGTTCCTGATGGAAAAAATACTTTTTGCCTGATCTGTGGATCGAACTAGCGGCCTCATGATCAGCTCATGATAATTTAAAACACAGGAAAAGTCTGTCGGCCTCGCCAACCCAAGACTGCAAACTAAGCGACGCATTGTTCTGAACGCCTGATTTCCGCAGATGAAAGCGATTGATAACACGATCATTACATTAATTGTGTATAACTTTAGTACCTTGTCTTAGATAACCATACTCACTTCCCATGCAAAGGAAAATTAATGTTACCTTTCCTTGCAGAGGCGAAGTATCAACATCGACGTGCTTCATTCAACAATGTTACGTAACGTGGGTTAATAATGAGCTTAGTTGTTACAAGCTATGGTGACAGTTGAGATAAGTTAACATTAATAAAGTAAGGCACGTTGATGGCTTGTTAATGAACTATAGTCACATAAGAACTTTTTGGCTGTGAGTGGTTTAGAGAATATCACATATTTTTTAATCGATTTGACGGTTGAACGGTATGGAAAAATTACAATGCACTGTTGTGAAAGTCGTCTATTCAACAATGCATAGTTGCTTATGATTTCGGCTATTTAGAACTCCTGTTCATAACATTTAAAACCACAGAAATAAAGAATCCAAATAAATCCATTTCCTGAGAATAAAAAACAATAAAAAGAAATTGGCAATTAAAAATATTTTATGAAAATATTTAAACCCTGATTTTTGGACACACCAGAGATCCCATATACGGCCTCTTAAGTCTTACGCCCGTTCTACTGGAGTAAATTTATAAACACAACTATTGAAGTATTTATTTATTATTTTAAAGGTATATTATGGATATTGATTAATAACTCTTATAAATGTTAAAATACCTTTGTCGTTAAAGATAATCATTGACACGCTGTTTTACGGTAAAATATAAGAATAAGTGCCTCGAGTCATGGTCAATAATAAAAGGTATAGGAATGGTTGCTCTCATGCAAATTGTTGTGTGTCAGGAAACAACAATATCTGGTGTAATACTGTTACTTCCAACAAAGCGCAATAGTTCTTGAGTTAAGGATAAGCATGTAATCAATAGGTAAAATTAATATAATAATAATATATATGATGCATAGGTCTACTTAGTCAAATTATAACGATTAGCAGGTACTTAATACCTATTGCTCGTGGCGTATATGGAAAGCCTTCCAGTATTTATAACCGCTGTACTTCTGAGCTCCGGGAGAGTTTATACGACGGAACGCGCATTATGATGGATGAAATCATTCCGCTATTCAGAGCGGCGAACAATCTAACTTCGCATTATTTCCGGTGCAGTATTCAAGATTTCATGTCTGAAACACCTTCTCTACTCAGAGATATCTGATCTAGATTCAAGTTAGTCTCACTCATATTCCTTCAGCCGCTAGAAAAGAACTGATTCTTCAAACGGCTGAATCTTCCTACTGAGTAGTATTATTACTCATCATCATAATTTCAACAGTAGGACGTCCACTGCTGGACATAACATAACAAATATATGTATTATATTAGTAGGATTTTTTCCTCTGACTGTGGGACCGTGGGGGTCGGGAGCTCACCGCATTTTCAAAAATCTATCTGAGCGCTTGAGTGTATTTAGTTTAGGTAGATAGTAAGTAGTTCTATTGTTTAGTTTTTTTCCAAAAAAGGCATTCTGCCCTCATAAAAAAAACATATACCTAGTTTTTAACATTGAAATTATGGTTCAGTGGTAAAACCGAAATTCGCATGACGTTTCGTTTTCGTTCACAGTAATTTTTGTATGCCGCCAATTTCAAAGACGGCTGTAATTAAAGTTTTTTAAAAACTTTGAGCTCCTATTTTCCAAGATAATTCCGAAAATGAACAATAAGGCGGGTACGGTCAGTGAGAGTTACATAATAAGTGGTTAGTCAACGAGATGGATGCTTACGAAACTCAGTGTCAGTAGAAATTCCTCCGAAGGTCGCCCGCTGTGGTGTAACCCAACAGCTTCAAGTAGGTAACCTACTACGTTACCGCATAACACAAATCTCGGGTATTCTATGTTTAATAAGCATGTAAAGTTACTGGGCGAGATGAAAGATAATCTTCCATTGCGAAGAGCTTATAAGAGATCACAAAATGGAACTGCTGTAGTCATAAACGACAGTCGCGTCTTGAAAACTGAACTGAACTGAATGCTCAATTAGTCACACTCGTTAAAAGATCAAGACTATGTAAAAAGCCTAAACTATAAAAACACAAGTGATAAATAGTTCAGCTCACCAACATTGACGTGGTTCGGTCGATATCATTTCCCATACAAACTTCGAGGAACCAATTGCGGTGATAGAAGAGATATAATTTCTTCATAAGTGTTTTATTTAAAGTAACAACTAATTTTAAAGAGGCGTTCAGCTAGTTAAAATACAAAAAATACGTTTTAAAGCTGCAAATAAGTCTTTAAAGTCTTTTCTATATCAGAATTTTTGAATTCTGATAAATACCTATTTGCCATTTTGAAACGTATCTTTTGTAGTATAACTGGATAAATGCCACTTTATAATTAGTTGTTATAAAATACTAAAGAAGAAATTATTAATTATATCTTCTATCATTGACATGGTTCCTTAAAGTTTGTATGGGAAATTATGTCGGCGCAACCACCTTAAATAAATTTATTGAATTAGTACAGTTATAGTATATTATATAGGTAATAGGTACCTAAGAGAATTTAATAATAAAGAAAATTAACTTCCAATCAGAATCATCATCATCATCATCATCTCAGCCGTTGGTAATCAATTACTGAACATAGACCTCCCCCATAAAGGGGGGGTTTTCCAATACTCGACACGCTTGGCAGGCGGGTTGTCGAGCGCAGTTCGATGGTTTTATGCAGAGGACGCTGCTGCTCGTCCTCTGGATCTGTTAACCCTTAGCCGGCTCTTACGGCAACCACGGGTAGAGAGGTTGGGGTACTATTCTAAAGCCGGTAACTCCACGGCGGGAAATTCGAATAAATTGGCATAATAAACACTTGCGTTGTACCAATCTGCTATGGCTATGGTTTAAAACGTAATGCAATCTTAATGCACATATTATACTCGGCTACACATATCATCAAGTATCTCATCAGAATGAAAACAACATGAGCTTTAAATCTTCCTTATTATAATGAACTTCACTTATCATGAGCCTTTGTAACCACGAGTATTTCAATACAAATTACTTATGGAAAGTGTTTTTCAAAATGTTTCGGTAGTGCAATGTACTAACCCGCGAGTGTGTGCAATTAAGGTCTCGATGGACCAAAAGTCATTCTTGGTGTTTAGTGTTTATATGCCCACGGATACTGCAGTGAATTTGATGGATTTTACGGATTGTCTCAGCCTGGTGAGCGCTATTATTAGTAATGAGAATAGTGAATGTGTCTATATATTAGGGGACTTTAACGCCCATCCAAATGAACCATTTTATAAAGAACTTTGTGATTTCTGTAAGGAGTTGGAGTGGATTTGTGCCGATGTGCAGTTGTTAGGCCTCGGATCGGATACATACAGTTTTATAAGCGATTCAAATGGATCTAGGAGATGGCTAGATCACTGTATTGTCACAAATTCCGCTATGCAGACAGTGATAAATGCTTATATTAGGTATGACGTCATGTGGTCTGATCATTTTCCCTTAATAATTAAATGTAATTTAGATAGTATTCAACCTAAATCTACAAATATATCGAATATTGTGACGAATAAGATACGATGGGGGGAAAGAAAACCAGAACAAATAGATTTGTATAATAATCTGTGTCATAATCAATTAAAACTAATAGACTTGCCCTCTGAGCTGAGTAGTTGTTGTGACAGTATATGTAATGATCAGGACCATAAAGCTATTATTGACAAAATGTATCATGATGTTGTAAATGTTTTGTGTCAGGCAGCCATTGACAGTCATTCATGCAACGCTGTACGAAGTAGAAAACCCATAGTGGGGTGGAATAGACATGTGAGTCGGGCGCATAGGGAGGCTCGGCATAAGTTTCAGTTGTGGCAGTGGTATGGGAAACCAAGGTCAGGTCATGTTTGGGATGAGATGCGGGAAAGTCGGAGAATTTTTAAGTCCCGCCTAAAATGGTGTCAAAACCATTGTGAACAAATAAAAATGGACATACTTGCATCTCACCATGCCAGACATGACTTTCGTAATTTTTGGAAATCTACCAATAAACTGAATAATAGGCCGAGTTTACCCTTGAGTGTCGACGGTATAAGTGGGTCGAGGGGTATCGCCGATATGTTTAGAGACCATTTCGCTGTTAAATCACCATTGGGGCCATCACAGTCATTACGTGGTGCTGAGTGTCAGGGTCAGGAACTTATTGCTAGGATCACTGCGAGAGATGTCGGGAATGTCATCAAATGTATGTCGCGGGGCAAGTCTCCTGGTCATGATGAACTGAGTGTTGAGCATCTAAAACATGCAGGTGTTCATCTGCCCCGGGTTTTGGCAATGCTCTACACTCTTTGTATAAGACACTCCTACCTGCCTCAGGAAATGTTGCGGACTGTGGTGGTACCAATTGTAAAGAGCAAAACTGGCGATATAGGAGACAAGCGAAATTATAGACCAATATCGTTGGCCACTATAATATCGAAAGTGCTTGACAGTTTGCTTAACACCCAGCTGAATAAACACCTTCGAATCAGTGATAATCAATTTGGTTTTAAAACGGGACTCTCCACTGAGACAGCGGTGTTGTGTTTAAAGCAAACTGTCAAGTACTACACTGATCGGTCGACACCCGTATTTGCCTGCTTCCTTGACCTATCGAAGGCATTTGATCTGGTGTGTTATGACATCTTGTGGCAGAAACTTTACAACACCACATTACCAAGGGCACTAATAAACACCTTGCGATTTTGGTATGAGAATCAGGTCAATATCATTCGGTGGTCAGGAGAGTACTCGACTCCGTATAGGCTGGAGTGCGGGGTGAGGCAGGGGGGGTTGTCCTCGCCCTTGCTCTTCAACCTGTACATAAATGCACTAGTCGAGGAGCTCAGCAGCACACATATCGGATGCCATATTGATGAAGTTTGTCTAAATAATATTAGCTATGCTGATGATATGGTGCTGTTGAGTGCGTCGCCCTGTGGACTGTCAAAGCTGCTTACCATATGTGAGAGATATGCCGTCAAACATGGCCTTTTGTATAACTCGTCGAAAAGTGAGTGTATGGTCTTTCGAGCCCGAGGTTATCGGTCAATTAGTGTACCTCCCATTCGGCTGAACGACGCCGAATTGAAAAGGGTGGAACAGTTTAAATATCTCGGACATATTGTGACCTCGGACTTGAAAGACAATATGGATATGGAAAGGGAGCGTAGGGCGCTGTCTGTAAGAGCCAATATGATCGCGCGGAGGTTCGCTCGCTGTACGAGGGACGTCAAAATAACTCTCTTCAGAGCATTTTGTACGTCCTTCTACACGAGCAGCCTGTGGGTGAGTTATACTCAGGGACAGTATAGCGCCCTACGCATCCAATTCAACAATGCATTCAGGATGCTGCTGGGGCTGCCTCGTTTCTGCAGCGCGTCGGGCATGTTCGTCGACTCTCGTGTCGATTGTTTTTATACAACCATGCGGAAGCGGTGCGTATCCCTATTGCGCAGGGTCCGAGGCAGCCCGAACACCATCCTGAAGGCATTCTCAAAACGGTTTGACTGTCAGTACTTGAATCACTGCTCTATGGTTCATTTAGTAGTGGTAAAATAGTGCTGACTTATACGAAATGTATGGACATAATTCTCACATATGACATATTTTAATGAATTGACATGGGTATAATTGATTTTAATTTATATAATGACATTTTCTTATTATTTATTATTATTTAATTCAATTTATAATTTATGACTATTTATTTCCAATTTCAATCAATTATTATGTCGATTCATTTTATTTTGTATTTTGTATTTGTTAATTTGTATTGTAATTTAATTTAGTAATTAATATTGTGTACCTATGATCCTTGTTGGTCGAAATAAACGAATAATAATAATAATAAATTTTAATGATGATTATGTTGACCTGTCAACTCGGTGCCCTCGGGTCCTTTTCGTTTTTCGGATACATGACCCCCAGTATAGGTCAATTATTTTCAAGATGTTTTAATAATTTCTTTTTTGCGCAGAAAAGTTTTCAAGGCGATCACGATTGTTAAGTTAAAAAGTAATAATGTGTTGTAATTAATGATTGCATGGTCATCCCCATTTTCCAAGCACAATATATAGTGTACGTTTCTATAATAAAATCCCAAAAGAGATAACGGGGCTCTCAGAGGGTAAATTCAAAACCTATATAGAATCTACTTTACTAAAGAAGGCTTATTATAATGTAAATCAGTACATAGAGGACAAAGATGCCTGGGAACTTCCGCATAGCCACCACGCGGCACCTTCTAAACAAACGAGTGTAACCAAACCAAATATTGTAAAACAATCAATTGAAAAAATTAAGCCCTACAAGTTTCTTGTGCGTTCTTCTTGTAAAGGTATCTTTCCGAACGCACGGTAGATTCGTTACTCTTTATTTTCATTGACGTACAAAAGTGTCAGATTGTGACCTATTTGAATAAATCTTTTTGACTTTGACTTTGAATAATATGCTACCAATACTCGAATTGGTTTGACTCGTCAAATCAAAGATTTTAATTTGCAGTCATATTTCTAAAAGAAAACCTATTTATACACTTTGTTGGCTGCTCCCTAGCATGGAGTTATGGGGCTATCTCCGTAAGTATTTGGCCTCGGTGTTAGTCCATAGTCTCTACTTACCAGATGATATTATATTGTATAGGATTCCTCCTGGTGGGGTCACTATGGGAATTTAATGATTGCTTTTGCCGATTGGTGTTTAATTATGTTTATTACTGATTTATTATAATATTACACCTCAGAGTGCTCTCTGTATATATGTATCTAATCCCTAATCTAATCTCACAAAACTCTTTTCCCAAACTTTTCCGGATCTAAACCAACAATGCTCTACTTTAACATTCTAAGTGATTAGAATGCATCTTTTGATCCGCACCACATTTGTGTATCTTAGAACCTGATCAAAATTCATTACTACACTTAAATAAAAAGCTTTATCTCTAACACGAAAGGAATGGAAACTACTTGCTAAACACGAGGACCTACGAGTACGTTCTTTAAAAAAATTGGTGCCAGTATTTTTCATGCAAATCATTTTCACAATTTGGATAGACCAATATTGATAATTCTTGTAAGCCTTGAGACTATTTGACTATAATCGTGGTGTCAGTCACGTACTTTTTATATTCAAATGCTAAACTACAATAAATAAAAAGCCTTGTTGAGTTAGAAGCATGCAAGGTAACCTATTATGAAATAGCTAAATTTATGGGAAAATAAATTTTATGGTGATATTTATACAGAACACATTTTTTTGTGACTTATAAAACAAAGTCTAAATGAATCTTTGTAGTTTAGTTAAAAGTTTTGGAAAGCTCTGTGTTTTTAAGTAAACAATTATTTACCTTACCTATCTACTGGTAAAACAGTTGGGTGGCAAAAACACGTGTTAGATAAATCATTGTAATAGAGTAACTATCGATATAAGTCGGTTGTTATGGCACAAAACTTGTAATTATAAAGTTAAGTCCACTATTTAATAATTATAATAATTATTATTAATTATTATTAAAAATTAAAATTAAAATTATTAAAATTATAAAGTTAAGTCCACTATTATTTGTTATTTCATATAAGGTACTTGAAGTTATAATAGTCTGACGATGGCGGAATATTTACATTGGACGCGCGAATCGCTCGCGATGTAATGTATAAAGTAAATGATATGACAAACAGTGCTAAGTGATATCCTCCGAAATATTGTTTGCTGCTCAAATAAACGAAGAATGTGGGATGGAGAGACGTAAAAAACCGTGAAATATCATATTTTACGTTGTCATGGGACGATGTTTCTCGTAATCGGACGATGTTCTATGAAAATTATAATTTTAAATTCAAACAATATACTTACTTTGGTAGTATTAGCAAAGCACTTATATGGTGTTGTATTTAATTTAGCTAGTACCACAAAGGTTTGCTGACATAATCATAACTTGGATTTTCTATAGGCTGACATGTCGGCCTGTGGATTTTCGAAGTATTCTATGGTATAGTGTATTTAGTTGGGGTAGATAGTAAGTAGGTAGCTCGATTGTTTAATCTATTTCAATAAAGGCACAGTTAGTACAACAAAGTAAAATAATAAAACAACATAAAAGAAGTCTTTGTAAAATTACGCAAACCATTCCAACCGCATGAAAAATAGTGAAAATCCATAACCAATGCCCCAATTGCAGTACCAGGCTTAGATTTCGCTAAAACAACTGTTATTTAAGACTTAATACTGACAAAAATACGTCTATTGTGTAAGGTGGCTTGTTTGGTCTTTTTGGCCGCCCACCTCGGACACTCCGCTGGCCTACATTATAATTCGAAACGAGCTCTTGCTCTTGCGCAACCGCACGGTAAAGAACCAAAATCAAAGAAGCACGACCTACATCCGGTACGAAACAAAAGAAAAACAACATTTATTGCACTTCCGAAACCTTCCGAGATGATTTGTTGACCTAGATTATATAGTTTTATTGGCTATATTTTTATTATTGTGCTCGATAAGCATTTTTATTTATTATTGTGTAACTTATCAATAGTTGCGTAGATCGATTTTGATATTATTCTATTAGTACGTATATGTTTTCTTATCAACTTATTGTAGACATTCATTGCATATAGGTACATTTGCAGTAGGTACTTAGTAGGTATTTGCTACCCATATGGGAAGTTATCGCACTATAAATAATACTACTAGAATACTGTACTTACATTAAAAAATAATTAAAAAATTATTCAACAATTTAGTTAAGCTTTAATTGTCATAGTTATGATAAGATCGGGCGGTATAGTCGCAATGTTATAAAGTCATATTGATTGATTAAAAAAAGTATTAAACCTTTCCGGTATTATATTTTTGTAATAAAAAGAACATATTTTACGGAACTTATTCTGTTAATGTATCTTTTCCCAGAACCTCCACTACGTCCACGCGAAAACGAGACATATGCTCACACTTACTCGATTTCTAATTTTACATAACGTGCTTGTGAAATATTTATGTGCGAATTGGTCGAAATAAATTAAGCAAATTTGACGACAAATATGCAATTTTTCACCCACTTTTGTATGAGGTAATTGATAAGAACTAAAAACTTACTTTTGAGCGCCCACAGCTTCCTCTCCATCAAACCCTCGACGTACTCCTGCAAGTTCTCGCGACATTCTCCGCTCACTTTCTTCTGCAACTCTCCCCACTGGTGCACTAAAATATCAGCGTCAAATATCCTCAGCATACTCTCGATGCCCATCAGATCGGACGCATTGTTAACGTCCTTCCTCAGAGCCATGCGAGATTCGTTCACGGTGTTCCTTATAGAATCGTTCAGTTGTCCCAATATGCCTCTCGGTTTTGGCGTCTTTTCAAGAGACTTCGCAGTTTTCACGATGTGCTGAACGTTGTGCGACTTCTCCGTGCTGGAGTGCTCCCGCTCGGTATCGACGTCACTGAAGTCGGCGAAGGAGAGGCCGTCGTCGTCGGCGAACAGCTCGAAGTTCCCCTCGGTGGTAGCACGGTCGGCGCGGCTCGGTGCCGGCAGCATCGAGCCTATCAAGTCCGACGTCAACGGCCCTTCCGCGTCGAACCCGCCCTTAGCGGACGCCTTCTTGATGTTCTGGAAGGCGTCGATGAGAGCGCTCCGCAGCTTCTCCTCCCGGGCGGTGCCATCGTTCTCGCTCGACGGAGGTTCAGCACAACTCACCAGAACCGCCGCACACAAGAGGAGGGCCACGGAGGGATACATTGTAGAAAATAAAAATATATTTTCTTTTATTTCACTCGCACATACTGGTTGCACTGGTTGGGATTCGAATTTCGGTCGATCGAATTTGAACAGTCAGGTATACGTATTTCGAATTCAGAGGTGCGCGCGCGGCGTCATAGTCGTGGTGCGACTGGCTGTGCGGCGTCGTAGGAGGCTGTGACATAACAGCGTTACGAAGTTATCGTGGTACTTTCACTGCAAGCCTGCGGGTCGAGTGGCAGCCCGCGCCGCCGCGCCGCCGTCGCCGTCGGTGAGCGCATCCTTGTACACTTGCAGAACAGCCTGCGGTACTCGGCGCTGATGTTCTACTTCTCTAGATAGATAATTATAACACACATATAATCATAATTTGTTAAACATAATTTGCTCGGTTCGATATCAAGAGCTTTCGCGTTTGAAAGAAACACTCAAAAACTTAGATGGGTGTAAAGCATGTCCGAATTTATAGTTTCGTAAAATAATTTAAAACTTAATATGTATACTGAATTTGTAGGTAGTAAATATTATTAGGTAATTGACTTAAGTAGATGTTTATACAATAAACATTTTTAATTAAAGTACTAAGTAATAAATTAAGAAAGTAGGTGAGCTGTTTGGTCGTCAATGAAATAATAATCAAAGATTTACTTTATTACTTAATTACTGGGCATAACGAGTTTCAACAACTAATATCTCGGGGTGACAGGCGCAGAGCAGTGCCGCTCAGAATTTTAAATTTTAAAATACTGGGTGGCACTGTGTCTGATTTGGGCAATCATGATGCTTATACGCATCAGGCACCTGATTTGCTCGTCTTGTCACTCACTATCATAAAAAAAATTAAACTAATACAAAACATCCTTTTTATAGTAATGAAGAATAATGCCTATTGCTGATGCACGGAGATGATGGCAAGATTCAAAGAGCTCAGAATAACAATAAGACAAATGCATAACTAAAAATTTGTAAATCTGAAATTTAATGTTCTAGGCATTTTACTGACATTTGCTGACGATGTATGGAGTATTCAAAAACTTAATTAATAATTTTACATATCAAGATATAAATTAAAGGAATAGGTACCAATTGTAGACCAGCGCAGTTTTTAAATACTGCAATATAATATAATTTACAAGCTGAGTGGGTGCCGTTTCGCAGCATACGTAATATTAGTAAGCTAGACTTTTTTTTTTGCTGTGAATAAATACGTTTTGTTTCAAATAAAAACATGACCATGATAGTGCAAAATTCTGTATCCCGAATCCTACATGACGCTGCATTTTCCTGGCTTACTGACCAACATACGGACAACTACCGACATCATATTTTTATGAAGTAATACATTTTATGAAACCAAATATTTTGTGTGATATTAAAAACTTAAGTATACACGTATATGTGCTCTTAAACATTTACTTATTTGTGCAACCAGTTTTGAATTTCTGATTGTACTTAATTTTATGAAGTCCAATAACAATTAGGTAGGTATAAAAGTGAATTTTCTCTGCAACTTTTATTTTAATTTTTATATCCCACTAAGTTCTTGTTGGGATATCTTGGGTACAACTCATTAGAAGTTCGTCGTGCTTACGATCAACTTTTGACCGCTTGTAAGATTTTTCGTGGCAAAATAGATTCACCGAGCCTAAGTGATGAGTTGTGTCAACTTTACGTCCCAAATAACCTATGTGCGAACTAGAAAGCATAAGTTGTTTGCTGTGCCATTCTCCCGTACTGCAGCGCGTGCCAACTCTCCTCTACCTCACAGCTCTCAATGCTCTCCTGGACCAAAATCCGAACTGTGACGTGTTTGCCGATAGATGGACGGCACTATTGTCCGTGTGCCTCAGGTTTTGTGAGTTGTGTGAGGGATGAATATTGGATATGTCCATTATTTGGTGATTATTTTGTTAATTTATATGGTTTTGTTTTTATTGTATTTGTCTTCTTTTGTTTTATTATTATCTTTGTGTGACTTCTTTTTTTGTTTTTTCTATACCTTTTATTTTACTGTTTTTGTGTTGTAAATTCTACTTACTTTTATTAATATGTTAATTAATGTAATTGGTTTCGACCGTTTTAATTGAATTAAATAAATAAATTTCCAAACATAAAATTCAGACCTTTTAAATGTAGTGATTTAAATGGGTAGCCAAGTGCAAACACTTACTGGGCCCCATTGTTTCGCCTGCCGAAAAGTACCTTAAGGGATATTGGGCAAACCTTAAGGACAAAAACTATAGGTAATTTACTACTTACTTACAACAGCCAAAAAGCCTTTTAACACATTCGCTATCCGCTATCTTTTTGATAATCCTTCCATCTCATCTGTGGCTGTCCCACTGGTCTTTGTTTCCCTCATGGTCTCCACTCCAAGAGCTTTTTCACAATGTCTGTTTTCAGGCTATATTATTATGATAGGCTATATCTAATGTGTGCAGAACAAAAAAAACGACGAGAGGTTAATATAATCTTCTCAAAGGTTATCTTTTACTTATACACAATTTTTTTGATGAAATGAAATGAAAATATATTAATTTGCAAGAAACATGGTCATAATACAAGATGTCATTGTGATAATAATTGAGGTCCACATGATTCACCAGGATCTGGTATACAAAATAGAATAATTGAATTTAATCAAAATTTATCGATAAATATATAAGTTAAAATAAATTACAACATGTCAAAATTAATAAAGCATGTCAAATATTATAGTCACATTCAAATAATTTTAATATTAACTAAAATAATAATAATAACTACCTAGCACTATAATATTATAATTATATAATAATTATGTCATGAGAATTTCCATTTATAATTCCAGTATTCTTATAATGTCGTAAAAACAATTTTTTTTTTTTATTTATGTCCGAAGCTTATACCGAAATAGTTTAAGAAGCAGTTCTCTGATCTCTCTAGGTAAATGATTATAGATCTTGATGGCCATTATACTGCAGTTTCTACGAAATAACAGCTAACCATCCTTAATCTGTATAATTATACACATAAGTATAAATTGCTATATACATTCCTTTTATAGGCCTAATTATATCAGTGTGGGGGCCTGTGTATATGTATGTGTAATTATTACATCACGTCACAGTCGCCGTTCATTACATGTCATCCGTAATCGTAACTCGTAACGAAGTATAACCGATAGCCGGAACTGTATGGACAGTGGACACGGGCCTGTCATCAATGGAAAGGCGACAATTAGGCTAAGTTACACCACTTTAAGAATACTATAACGAATGATTAACTGACCGTCAAATCTCTGGTTATACCGATATTACGCGTTGCACCAACAAAACTTTTGTTAAACTCTATAAATGACGTCTATATTATCAAGTTAACGTCAGAAGTATAGAACCAATCATAGTTCTTGACGGTGAAAGACTCAATATTGACAATGCAACTTTGTTCCTTGGCATAAATATAGACTCTAAACTGCAATGGAGCACTCATATCACCGAGCTCTCAGGGAAACTAAGCTCTGCAGCTTACGCGGTTTATAAAATTAGGCAACTAACAGATGTAGCCACGGCGAGATTAGTGTACTTTGCATATTTCCATGGCTTGATGTCTTATGGGATTCTGTTGTGGGGGTCAGCCGCAGATATAGAAACTATCTTTATACTACAAAAACGTGCGATTCGTGCCATCTATGAGATGCGTCCACGCGAATCCCTGAGGGAATTATTTAAAGATATAAACATACTGACCCTACCATTTATGAGAACATCATGTATGTGCGTAAAAATTTACATAAATTCAAATTAAATAGTGACCTTCATAATTTTAATACTAGGAATAAAGACAAAATAGCTGCACCTAGCTTTAGATTATCTAAAACAAATAAAAAGACATTCTTAGGAAATTGTGTACGTTTCTATAATAAAATCCCAAAAGAGATAACTGGGCTCTCAGAGGGTAAATTCAAAACCTATATAAAATCTACTTTACTTAAAGAAGGCTTATTATAAAGTCAACCAGTACATAGAGGACAAAGATGCCTGGAAACTTCTGCATAGCCGCCTCGCGGCACCTTCAAAGAAAACGAATGTAACCAAACCAAATATTGTAAAACTATCTGTTGAAAAAATTAAGCCCTACAAGTTTCTTGTGCGTTCTTTTTGTAGAGGTATCTTTCCGAACGCACGGTAGACTCAGTACTGTTTATCTTTATTGACGTGCAAAAGTGTCAGATTATGACCTATTTGAATAAATCTGTTTGAGTTTGAGTTTTTTTAGTTTTTGAAGTTTACACATGCAATCCTATATATTTTTTTCTTCAATCACCTTTATTGAAAATAAATTGTTAAGGCGTACGTATGTATGCATAGTGTAGGGTTAGGAACAAAACGCTTTCAATCCCAAAAACAATCCGCCTACTAAGAACATACAGCGCTATCTAGTTGCAAACTACAGCAACCATGGAGAATTACCCTGGAGCCCATAATCCACAACTAATAATCCACTACTGAACATAGGCCTCTCCCATAAAGGGGGTTTTGCCAATACTCGACACGCTTGGCAGGCGGGTTGTCCAGCGCAGTTCGATGATTTTTTGCAGAGGACGCTAATGCCCGACCTCTGGATCTGTTAACCCTTAGCCGGCCGACACGGCAACCACGGGAAGAGAGGGTGGAGCACTATTCTAAAACCCGTAACTCCACGGCGGATATCATCGGTATCATCATAAAATCATACCTTAGTAAAAATATGTGTGTGTAAACTTAAACTGGCCCATAGACCGTAAAGTTACAGTCCACAAATCTAAGGAGTTCCGTTTGACATATATTTTACATTGCCTTGTTTGAAGGATTTAAATTTAGTGATTAAAAATTGTACTACCATCTTGCGATAAAATTTATAATGCCATGATTTTACGGTGGAGGTTATTTAATTGTGTGAGTTATGCCTATGCAAAGTTAATGAAAGTATGAAATGTCAAACGGTAAGTAAGATTTGATGAACTATATCTATCACACAAGTGTAGGTACGTATCTAAGTAACTTCTACTATCCAACTGTGTCTTGAGTCCTGTTGCGTTATGGCGACCTATTTTCCATAATATGAGAAGATTAGCAGTTCTTATATTATCTTCTGTCACTAACTCCACTGTAAAAGGCCGTGAAAAGAAGAGAATGTTTATGATAATATACCTAATTTATTTGTGAATTTGCGTGGTTTTTACTTAGGGCTACTCAAAAGTAAATCCTCTTTTACCGTAGTTGATGTCTCTTGTCAGAGTTGTTTCAAAGGTTAAGATTATACGCCTCTTGGATAACGCTAGTGGCGCGGCGTTGTGGCAAATTCAGGCAACACACGGGCGTTTGAGTGCGATCATCTGTACGGTTTACGTTATTTAATCAGCAGTTTAAAACGTTAAAAAGTGCTTAAAAAAAATGGGTGGTACGAGGTACTGTTGTGTTGTGGGGTGTAAAAATTCCCAATCTCGGAATCGTGAATTGACTTTTTACTCGTTTCCGAGACGGAGCTGGGAAATGCTATATGTTTGCAACCTCGAACCGATAAACCCGCCTTGCACGTACACTCTGTCTTTCGTAACGTACGATCTAGGTTCACCTGAAAAACAATCAGGTCCTATTAGAAAGGAAACAGGAAGTTCGAGAAAACGCATACAACAAATTTACAGAAACATGTATGAACAAACAGGTATTGCAAAAAAAAAAAAAATATACAGGACTCAATATCCCATACTGTGTTGACGGTATATGATGTTTTGAATTTATACATGCACCAAAACCAGCACAAAAAAATATCGAATCCAACATGCAGGATGTTAGTCGTGTTTAATTATAAATCTCGCATGAACATTTTTATAGTGTCACGTGCAAGTTATTTTTTATTTCATTGATTTATTATCTATACTATATTGTAGATAAAAATGATGAAATAATAAATAATTAAATGAAGAAACAGAACAATACTTATTCTTTCGATATATATTTCTTTGATAAAGAAATATAATATATTTAATTTCCATTACTATTTCGGATGTGTGGTTGAAAAGTCGCTGAAAATATATTTGTTTGGGTATTAATTCATTTTATAATTAATACATACCTCCACTTTCACGTCGTACGGTCCATTACGTACTCTCGTCTGTGGTATAACTTTTCCGGGTATAATTCGTTCTCCCCATCATGAATTTCGACGATCTCCTGAACATGATGGCTTTGGAATAGTTTATGCCCTATAATTTTTAATTAATTGAACATCCTGTTTTTAGTAGTGCGATTATCTTATCATAAATGAATAAATACGTAGTAAAAATTTCATACTATCAATCTGAAAGAATGTACATGGTTCATGTATTTACTTACCTTTCGACAGAGATTTTCCGCGAAAAAAGTCTGCATAAATTTCTTGAAATCCACATTTAATAATAGTTTGGCTCATAGTATTAATTGAACACGTTTTTACTGGGTTAAAATAAACAATTCTCTAAAACGTGAAGTGACCTTTATGCAAATCATACGTTCCCTCGTATTGAAAAAACGACCTCGAGTTGCCGCCGCTTACCGACCGATGGCGCTGCCGTAGCTCCGCCACGATATCCAAGAGGCGTATTGGGTAAATTTTTAAAGATGTGGCGTAAAATCAATGCGTAAGACATTATATATCAAAAGTAGGTACCTTATATTCATATTCATAATAATTATTCATAGTTGTTGCAGCATATTTCATCGCCGAATGATCGAGCTAATGATCGACCTATTTTAATTTCGAAACGTGATGAGTTGTTAGTTTACATATTACTTAGTAGGTATCTAGATGTGGAAACATTATTTTCAATTTACTTACTTTTCGAATGAAGGTAATGGAACTCAGGTGGAGGCAGGAAAACTGGCCAAGAGTGGTGATAACAGGTGAGTTAGAGCAGTTACTTACTGAGACTAGGCTCGTTGGACAGACTCGAGATAGCGGTGGGAAGCAGCTGGCTGTAAATGGCGAAAGATGTTGTAGTGGTAGGCCTCTTTTGCAGGGGGCCGCCTGGGGAAGTACACCTTTGCCAGTTATTCATCCGCCAAGCAGTAATGTGTAAACATTACTGTGTTCCGGTCTGAAGGGCAATGTTACCAGCGAAATTACTGGGCATGACGAGTTTAACAACTAATATCTCAGAGTGACAGGCGCAGTGCAGTGGCGCGCAGAATTTAAAATTTTAAAACACTGGATGATACCAGTATGGGCAATCATGTTGCTTACTATCAGGCACCTGATTTTCTCCTCTTGTCACTTACTATCATAAAAAAATAACAATAATAAAGACCGAGGGGAGTGGTAAAATCAGAGGGATCTTAGCGACCTAAAATCCGATATCATTCATTCTACTATCCTTCCTACTACTATCTTTCCTAATATTATAAATGCGAAAGTTTGTTAGAATGTCAAAACTACCAAACCGATTTGGCTGAAATTCAGTATGTAGATAGTTAAGACCCTGGAATAATACATAGGCATTGATTTAAAGAACAGGGAGATAGGGTACGTTCTCAAGGGCTTACTCAACAATTAGCACGTGCAATTTGCTCAGTGACATTTGCACAGTGACATATAATGAAAAAAAAAACATAGAAAGACGTTCCTAAGACCGAAGTGCGACCGAGACAACAATATTATTCTCTAATACGACCTTACTTTACTAACCTATGGGACCTAATTTGAGCTTCCCATTTTCGAGAAGCTCCCCTTTTCGTTATATCAATGTACATGGGGTACTTTTTAGTCCGATATTCCCACGTAGAACGAAGACTACGCGGGTGAAACAGCGGGCACAGCTTTTGACATAAAGCTTTGACTCAATCAGAATACAAGGCACTGTGTCTGTTATGGGCAATCATGATGCTTACCATCAGGCACCTGATTTGCTCGTCTTGTCACTTACTAACATAAAAAAAAAAAATGTTTCAGTTTATCTGTTTGAATCAAAGATCTGGCAAAGCGAAAACAATTCTATGTCTATCTATGGTTTGAATATATATTTCTTTTCTTCTTTTTTTTTTTTTTCTTTTTTATGGACCCACACGAATGTATTGCCAGTGTCAAGTTATATAAATTTTCAAGTTAATATGGTCAAATAATTTGTCAATTCAGTCAGGGCAAGCCCAGTCAAGTCACAACTCTAATAAAGTGATGGTCTTTACAAGAAGCTGCCGGAGTTTTGGCGGGAACACGAAAAATCACATTTCAACTCTCGCATCACTTGCCAAGAGACTTGTGTATCTTCGAAAACACTCAAAACGTAATATTCCACCACTATTACACGTTAAACACTCGAAAATGCACCGATAATTGATATAGATACGGGAACCAAACTGTAGTCTTCGAAGATACACAAGTCTCTCGGCGAGTGATGCGAGAGTTGAAATGTGATTTTTCGTGATCCCACTCAAAATTCGGGCAGCTTCTTGTAAAGACCACCACTTTACTAGAGCTGTGACTTGACTGGGCTTGCCCGGACTCTGAATTGACTAATTGACCATATTAACTTGAAAATTTATATAACTTGACACTGGCAAATACACTAACGTGTGAGTCCATGAATGTCCCGTGTAAGCAGGCTATAAATACATAAGTTGAAACTAGCAATACATTCGTGAGGGTCTATATAAGATAAAAAAAAACATGAGATTTATTATATTTAATATTCAGACGCCTGAGAAGGCAGATTTTGGTTGGGCATAATGACTTATAATATCTATTGTACCTGAAATCTCTGAATAAAGAAATTCAATTGAATTGAATTGAATTGAATATACTTACTATGGAACGAAGAAGTCTCATGCACAGAATAGGTCTCATGCTAACAATAAGTTACTCAAACAAAAATGCACTAGGTTTCTAAGTTTCCAATCCAAGTTGATTACATAACAATGTGTGTGATATTTTCATGATGTTCCCAGACATAACCACAGTATCATGATAAGCTATGCTAACCTGATTTGTGGTTTTTATAGCGCTTTATTAAGGTTTCACACGGACTTAATGCTACGATGTAAGAGTTCACACGTGTCACTCTCCCTTTTTAATTAATAAGTACCTAGTTTGCAACTAGATTATGGAATAACGAGACGATGAATACGTTTGTAATTAATGTGTAATTCGACGGCCAACTGAGAGTTGCGGCTGGTTTCTATTATGTTGGTTTTAAAAATGGGTCCAGATTATGCGCGGCGAACCCTCTAACATCGCCGCGGGCAATGTGGACGGTTTACTTATTATGAAACGCATAATATGTATTGTCACATAAAGCATAATGATCACTACGCATTTTATAATTAGGCACAAATATTTTGCCATAATGTTTATTGTCATAAATACTGTTAGCGTAATAGTAATGAAGCATTATTTAATAAAGCATGATTATAAACGCATAATGATATTTACACATAATTTTTGTCATAAAAGTCTATAAATATTGGCTCGCATAAACTTTTAAGTCCTAATTTACATTTTTTTTTTATGATAGTGAGTGACAGGACGTGCCCATCAGATGCCTGATGGTAAGCATCATGATTGCCCATATCAGACACAGTGCCACCCAGTATTTTAAAATTCAAAATTCTGCGCGGCACTGCACTGCGTCTATCACCCTGAGATATGAGTTGTTGAATCTCATCATGCCCAGTAATTTCGCTGGTAACATTGCCCTTCATACCGGAACACAGTAATGGCATACAAACAAATTAATTTTCTTGTTGTTTGTTAAAGTTATATTATTAGTAACAAGTCGGTTCTGGAGCTTGTCACTCTCTACCGTGGCACCTTTTTTTTTGTTACCCAGGGAAATCTGCATACCCGGCCATGCCTAACTTAACCTAACTGAATCAACTGGTTCGGATTTGGCTTTATATTTTTATGCCACACGATTATACAAATAATTAGTATGCCTTAAAAATTTATGAGACAATCACATGTTAGACGAATTACTACTTATGCTAAAATTTATCTTATGCTACAGTATTATTATGCCAAAGTGCCATACAATTTTATGCCTACAAAATGTATGCCGAATGGAGGAATCCCAATAAGGACGGGGTCGCCGCTCGAACGGTTCGAAATGCTTCGCGCGGCAAGTAAACCCCGTCCACATTGTTCGTGGCGTGCGCGGCAACAACGGCGCAGTATGAGTTAGCAGTTATCAGTTTCTTTTGAAGTAATCTCTATTAGGTTACCTATTAATGATTATTTGTGCCTATTATATTATATTATATAATAGGCACAAATAATTTTTTGACTGCTTCGATAAACAGTAATGAATCTACTGCATTCAAAGAAGATTCAAGAAACCTACCAATACCCGAGGATAAGTATATAAGTACCAAGGTTCACACATAATGTGAAATGTTACAAAATATTGTTTCACTAGGGACCATACATTGACGTGCATTCTACGATAGACAAGAACGTTCTTTAAAAAATTATTTGCTCAAATTAAAGTTGGGTTTTTTTTGTTAAGGTCGTTGACAATAGTTTGTAGTCAAATCAAACTAAAAATAAATACTCGATTTGTTTTCCCGTAATATTAGCATATCTCCGAGCGCGTTCACACTGCTTGGATGTCAAAGCTACACTAAAGTAAGGTGCACGGATTGAAGTGCACTTTAGTCGAGCAAAGTGAGTGTTCGGAACGCGAAATCTAGTAAATAGTACATTAATATCGTTGGGACCATACATATTGCTGTAGCATTACAAAACAAGCTTAACCTATTAGCTTTGTCTTCCCAGGCTGCGTTACACAGGTGGAATGTAATATGTAACCAGACAGTGATTCAATGTAATTTATCTGTTACTTGTCCGCCTCTGCTACGTTCCATTGTGTTAGTAACAATGGGATGAGTGAGAGTTAGAGAATTCCTACTGATAATTTACTTACACTGGTTCTTTTAATAAAGATAAAACGTTCTTTTTCTATTTTACCTATTTTGAAATCTAAATAAGTCCGTAAGATAGGAAAATATAAACATTGAAAAGGCAGTAAGTATCTTTAAAAAAAACAATGCTACTAAATAAACAATACCTACTAACATAATATTACTGTAAACAATCGGAGGTCTTATCGCATTAGGCAATTTCTTACAGACAATATTATTATTTTTGGTATGACAATATTTAAAAAATACAGAATTTGACGTTTTTTTTCCTCAGTAAACGTGACAATACGTAAAAGTATATTCGATTCCTGGGCATTTTTTTAATCTAGGCAGTTACTGCAAAGGTATGTATTTGAATTCAGTAAAGTCAAAGTCAAATCGAATTGGTCACAATATGACACTTTTGCAAGTCAATGAAACTAACAGTTATGAGTCTACCGCACGTTCGGAAAGATCCTCTACAAGAAAAACGCACATGAAACTTGTAGTGATAGTTTTAAATTAATTGGGTTGGTAAAAAATCTGGCCTCGTAAAACACCATTCGTTACGCCAAAACCCAAAGGTACAAAGGTTACGTACCCAAAAGGTACAGCCAGTTGCAGGGTGCCACACAGGCAGTAGGGAATAAATATCTAGATTTTCTTAATGTGGTTTACGCACCAGGTACGCCCATTTCAAAACAAAAACTGTTAAAAGCCCTATCACAAAATTTTATGCGCTCATAGGCGGCGCTCAACGCATCGCATTTTACTTATAGCATTTTAGCAGTTGGAATAACGTCTCTATAAAACCTTTACAGTGTTTTATTTATTTATTTTTCAAAATAAATAAAAAATCTATTTCTTTATGAACTGACGTATGTCTAGATATTCTTATTAATAATAATAATAATGTAGTAAGGAGAAATTCCCAACTATTTCAAAGTATTTTTAATAGTTTTACGCTTTTGAACGTGATTTTTTTTTTTCTAGATATTCTATTTAAATATCTAAATTTTGAGGTCACTATGAACTAGATCACTATATTCTTAAGATATATTATTATATATATATATTTATTTATTTACTTAAAGTTCAAAGTAAAAGCTCATAAAAGTGCCGTCGTACATTTTACGAAAAACTAGCTTTGTGTTTTTGACTTTTTATAAATAGTTGAGACAAAATTAAGAAAAGCGAGGCCGCTATATTCAATACTAATAAATATACTCCATTATTCAATTAATAATAGTGTGAATGGTCAAGTCGGCAGGGGTCCACCTAGGCGTACCTTTTTTGAACAAGTTGATGTTATCTTAAGAAAAGGCCAGGTCAAAAGTACCAACAACCGACGAGCATGCATGAAGAATGTGATGAAAGTGGAAGAAGCGAAAGTTGTATGTCAGGATCGTAGCAAGTGGAGAGAAATAATCTCTGCCTACCCCAACGGGAACAAGGCGTGACTGTATGTATGTATGTATTCAATTAATTAAAGTTATCGTAGTATTTTAGTTTCTTAGATAAAGAACGCCAAAGTTGACTATTATGTTTGAAATGTGATAGGGCTCTTAATGTCACCTATAATTTAACAAAGTTATTTAAAAAAATAAGTAAGAGTATCAAGTGATACACGTACACCATAAAGAGAATTGTATAGAAATACACTTCTTCGATACATCTACCTACACAGGTTTCATGTTATGATAGATGGTCGACAACCGGCAGTGGCATGCCGTCGTCACGGTGAGTTTATGTGAGCAATAGTAGAGGAAGCTATGGAAACCTATCATTCGGAATACTGTCCCGGTTGATCTCGGGTGACTGGCGCAGTGTAGTCGTAGTGCAACGAATACCGCCACACAACTAAGGAACTTTGATCATGAAAAAAAAAAGTTTTATTTTCAGACAATACATCCATTGTCTCATACATGTGTATTTAATCATTGAAAATAAAATTTAAACTAAATTACATTAAACAAAATGAAATTAAATCAAATCAAATTATATTAATAAATAAATGTGTTAAAAATTGGTGAAGGAATACTTGAGAAGGTACATCTATCTATCAAACTGCTTATCGCTCAGAGCGATCTCTTCCAGACAACCATGTTTGACCTTGTATAATCACATTGTATAATATTATAATCAGTAGTAACAAACCTATAACAGATATTCCGGGTTTGTTCTAGTTTTCCTTCTCTAGATAGGTTGCGGACCAACGCTGACGATGCCTATCTCCCCTCCAAACAAACCCGTAATGGGGACTACGTCAGGCACGGGTAAAGTACAATCTGAAATAAATGGCAGTCTCCTGCAACCAAACTGACTGCGCACGTATCGACATGTTCCTGCGGATTCAGCTAGTGAGGTCGAGAGGGTGGTGTAGGCTTTGGGCAAACCTACGTTTCCTTAAGTCCTCCCAGGCAACACATTGTCTGTGGAGAGTGTTCTAAATGTTCTATATACAGACCTAAGACGCCAATGACAATGTATGTACATAGATAAAATTTGTTATTTACCTTGAATCTTGAATAAGAGTGAGAAGAACCACTTTGCTCCCCAAAGTGGTTTTCGCAAATAAGTTACTAAGAACTTCACATTGCTTATCTATATGAAAATCCCAAAGAGCCTTTTTAAAGCTACAAGTATATAGGTATATATTAAGGGCAATGTTACCAGCGAAATTACTGGGCATGACGAGTTTCAACAACAAATATCTCAGGGTGACAGGCGCAGTGCAGTGCCGCGCAGAATTTAGAATATTAAAACACTGGGTGGCACTGTGTCTGATATGGGCAATCATGATGCTTACCATCAGCCACCGGATTTGCTGGTCTTGTCACTTACTATCACAAAATAATATGACAACTATAGGACAAAGTCTAGAAAATTTAATGGTAAATGCACACCCTTAAAGCATCACTACACCTTTTCAGTAATACATTATTACTATTTTATTTACATTTAATTAGGCATTTTCCCTATACAATCGATGACATAACTTGACCTACTGCAATATATATGTTAATATTTACGCTACGGCAGAGAAAGACGTGTCCATACACTTATATTACGCAATCGTACCATTCACTCATTTCTACGTACTGACTCGCAACTGGCAAGTAAGCAAAACAGACATTATAACATAATATCATATTATTGTGCATAAGTAACACTTTTGTAAGACATAGAATAAGGTTGTACTTATTTTGCAATTGGTGTTTTTCTTCATTTCGGTGGTAAATTAGAATTTATTTTAATATATTGATTGAAATAATTATGTACAAGTGTATACCTAGAGTTACGGTTTACACGTACATCGTACATTGCTTTAAAATGTACATATCATCGATGTACAACTATTTTTTTATGATAATGAGTGACAAGACGAGCAAATCAGGTGCCTGATAGTAAGCATCATGATTGCCCATATCAGACACAGTGCCACACAGTGTTATTAAATTCAAAATTCTGCGCGGCACTGCACTGCGCCTTTCACCCTGAGATATTAGTTTGTAACTCGTCATGGCCAGTAATTTCGCTGGTAACATTGCCCTTCAGACCGGAATACAGTAATGTTTGCACATTACTGCTTGGTGGATGAATAACTACCACTAAAAATATTTTTAGAAATTGCGCCAACGAATTGACGAAAGTGTCAATTAATTATAGTTTGATGATCATCATCATCATCATCATCATGATGGACTATAGCTTAAACATAAAATAACATTTATTTAACTTTACACAATTAATAAATATTTGAAAAATTTAATAACGCCTTCTTTAATAATACCTTTAATAACCTTTAATAATACCTAACATTGATTTGAGGTATTTCTTTGCGAATTCAAAAAAAAATTATAAACCATTGTAGCTTGCATAAAAATAACTCAATTAGGTACAAATGACGGGGTTTTGCTGACTATTAAAAATTATCGTGGACTTTCACTTGATAACAAAGTCTGTTAAACCTACCCATTAAACAATTGTTTTGCAAACATCATTTCGGTGACAGATTTATCATTTTGGTGGGAAGAAATACCACTGAAACGAAAAAATCCAATAACACTTTACCTGGCTGGAGATCGAACCCGGGACCTCATGTCCGGTAAGCGAGCAAGCAACTACTACTAATTCGAGGCGAGTACACAATCGAGGTAATACCCAACAGGTCGATGACTCAAACCAACCCGCCTGCCAACTGTGGCGAGAATTGGCAAAACCCCCCATGATGGGCCCAGGGTCCCATAGTCCCCGGCAGCAACTCTATTCCTGACTACTGACTGGATGCAGGCCGCTTACAACCGGACTAGATGGAAATTTATGGGGGAGGCCTATGTCTAGCACTGGACTTCCTATGGCTGAGATGATGATGATGATAAAACATAACATACATTCACGCCTTTTTCCCGAAGGGGTAGGCAGGGGTGTACCCAGGACTCAGTTCCATAGTAGATACACCCACATTTCGCCAGTATGTTATATTGGTCCCATGTAATAGGGGGCGAGCCTATTGCCATCTACCGGGCACAGTTCCAGACTCCAGGCAGTTATTGAGATAATTTCTAATGGAAAAATCTAATTATTAACACTGCCTGACCTGGGGATCGAGCCCGGGACCTCTTGATTGGCAGTCGAGCATGCGCCCTCTACGCCACCGAGGCATCGAGGGATGATGATGATTATTGTAATCGTAGGTAAAGAAAGTAACCAAACTAAATATTGTTAAATTATGCCCTACTCACAAGTTTCTTGTGCGTTCTTCTTGTAGAACTATCTTTCCGAACGCACGGTAAATTCAATACTGTTTATCTGCATTGACATGAAAAAGTTGTGACCAAATTGCGCAAATATTTTTGACTTTGAATAATATTATGATGTTACTTTAACAATAAATAAATTAATCAGTTTTGAATTAATCCTACGAGTAGTAGACAATCTTGAGTAGGTACCTATTCATCCCTCTGTTCTATCAAAACAAATGAAGCAAACCAGTTGAAAGCTAGCTTACAATGTTACTGAAATCATATTATAGTAAACAAGAATTGCATATAGCATAATATGCAATGGTAAATAAGGCCAACACACCTACAGATAACGCCATTGCATTGCCTTTCTGCCTTTCTTAATCATGTTAAATTGGGAACAAGTTCTTACGTCACAGTGCACTTTCATGGCACGCGCTGTTCTGCCTCCGGCCACGCTAATATTAACTTTAACTTGATATTATTTAAGGTGGAATATTAATTAACGTGGTGATACTATAGCTTCGCAATATGAGGAAAATGTAGAGTAGGCATGATACAAAGATAGCAGCAATCTGATTTTTACCAAATGTTTTTAGTAATGAAATCTTTTCTATAAAAAAAGGGAGTGAGCACAGGGCCCTGCGATTGATGGATCCCCCAAAATTCTACCGATCACCTCCAGGATAATGAATTATTAGTAGGTACATCCAAACTCCTCATGAATTCTGTTTATTGGTGATTCCAAACATAAATGCTCTCAGAGGGTAAATTCAAAACCTGTATTAAAATCGTTTTTTTTAAGAAAGGCTTATTATAGTATTAACCAATACATAGAGGACAAAGATGCCTGGAAACTTCTGCATAGCCACCAACCGGCACCTGGCAAGCCAACAAATGTAACCAAACCAAATATTGTAAAACTCGCAGTTGAAAAAATTAAACCTTACAAGTTTCTAGTCCGTTCTTCTTGTAGAGCTATATTTCCAAACGCACGGTAGATTTAACTAGTTTGATATTATTGATTGACATTTAAAAATGTATTTTTAAGACATATTTAAATAAATTTTCTTTGAGTTTGAGTTTGAACTATCAGCTAGCGCTAGCAGCAAGCTGCTCGCGAATTCATTGTCAAAATTCTAGAGCCTGCCTGGTCAAAAACTAATATAACATAGAATCTGTGTAGGTACATCTCTAAATAGTCTCATCATCATCATCATCATCATCATCATCTGGAAGACGTCGACTGCTGAACATAGACCTCCCTGATAGAACGCCATAAACTATTCATATTGGAGGATTAAGCCTTAATCACCACGCTTGGCAGGCGGTTGGACTTCTTTCATAATAAGTGGACATAATAAGGGGATAAAGGAAGGAACAAGACGTCATCATATTCCTACCCTCATCCCATACTACAGCCCATAAAATCTAAGAAGTACCGTTGACAGTTCTTATTTTGCATTGTTTGAAGGATTTGTATTAAAGTTTAGTGATAAAATTCATAATTTCATGGTTTACGGCTACGGTTATTGAAATTGTATGAGTTACACCTACCTATACAAAGTTATTTCGGCTTGAAAATTGCTTGCAAAAATGAAATGTCAAACGGTTCTTCTTAGATATAATGGACTGTAAATGTTAAGTGTGTTCAGAATAGCATACCCATACATCCTCTTCCGCCATTCCACTCTACTTATCATTCGTCATCTCTTCACTCCTTATTCGCTCATATGGTCATTCGCAAAGTTCATCCAGGTCTTTTAAGGACGTCCTTCTCGACATGAATTCATCCTCGTAGAACTTTTGGTCACGACATGCCTTAGATACCTACATGACCACTTATTATTTTCTTCATGCTTAAGTTACCAACGTCCGAAGTCCAAGGTTGTTTGATAAATTACTAGGCCAAATATTAGCCAAGCATTTGGACTTTGGAACGTAATATTTCGAGAGTTAAGTAACTCGTTGCGATTTGGAATTTTTTAAAATATTTAAGCCTTAGCAGATTAAGCTCAATAATATTGCCTAACTGAAATAACTAGTACCAACCTCGTATAGTGAATGCAAGATTTACTGTCGAAATTGAACTTTTGAACTTAAGAGTATAAGATTAAAAAAAAAGTAGTTTATTAAACGACAGGACTTTTAAAAGGCCCAAATTTTTTACGTTTTTTTAGCCGGATTTTTGCTTCTTTTAGGTCAACCGATACCAATATTCTAAAAATATTGCCGTAAATTAGTTATATATAAAATAGTTATATATTATACAGTAAAATAGTTTCAGTAATATCTGGGTAGTGTTTTTTTATTTAATTATGTACCTACCGATATATCATTGTCTACCTGCCTCACCTCTTTCCTCCTTAAGGTTGCTATTTATAGTCACCAGGCGTTTTTGCAAATCCACCACCGTGCCTGGCCACTTGCTCTTGCATAACGTTGCCATGCCGAAACAGCTGAATCATTATACAATATCGATGCGAGGTAATCGTATGCACAAGTAGAAAGTTCATTTTGTAATATTTGTTGCTCATACTTAATTAGAGTTGAACATAATGGATACCAGTAAACAACTCTATTTTTCATCACGTTAACTTGCAGTACTTAGGTAGATTAGGTACCTACTTGTTATTTCTTATTCGTTGTCTTTCTTTATAGAAATTAAGTAGTAGGTACCTAAGTAGGTACGTGTGTTCAATAATATTATGACTCAAGTTATTATCTATATAATTTGAAGTGGAGCACAGACGGTAGGCGTCAAGTTATGCTTAACATGTAGCTTAATAGCTTGCTTATAGTCTAATTTACAATTCTGCCAGTCGCTGGAACGTAAATGCTGTGAAATGTAAGTAAGTCTTTTTGAAAATTTTACAATTCAGCAATCGGTCTCCCGCCAAATTGATAATGGCGAACGATTGTAGTTCTGTGTATTTTATGATAATCCTTGGTTCATTTCAACTTTTAACGCGTAATTATTGGCGGAGTATTGCAAGTATATTGATCATTTACAAGTGTTGTTTGCAAGTGATTTAGAGTGATTTATATGTATTTCCACTTTGATCCTCCTCGGAATGGGCGGCTGTCTCGTCTCTAGGACTGCTTGGGGCTCGAGACAGTGGCTCCTATCGAAGTCTCGACCTGTGCCGGGGTCTCGTACGTGGCTATGTGTGGTGGTGGCTGCGTTCTCTGGGGATGCTCCTGTTGATTCGCCATAAAAGAAGAAAAAACATTTGCAATCAGGTGTCAGAGCCATGGTTGTGTCACTGTCAAACTCGAAATGTCTGCGTGTCAAAAGTCATATGCCCCGTATGACGTTGACGTCATATGCGCGCGGCACGGCGCGCGCGAATAATGAATTCTCAATAAATTTTGTGTATCAATTTTCGCGTTTTTAATAATTTTAAGTTTACTTACGGATTGTGTTTCGGATCATCTGAGTTTACGGACGATAATACATTATGTGATATTTATTTCAAACGTCAGTATAATGTGGATCAGTTGATATAAAAACTTAACGGTGTAGTTCTCGTCTGCTGATTTGTATTTCGCAGTTTTTATTTATTGATTTTTGTTGGTTTGTGTTTACATTTTACATTATCAAAACTACAAGTGTTTTTATTTAAAATGGCCAAAAAACAAGTGGCGGATGTTATGATACACGCAGCGGACTCTCAGGAGAGCTTTGAGGACGAAACGCTTGATGTCAGCGTTGATTTGGTCGAAGATGGCCTTTACTTGGGTAAGTTTACCTATTAATTTCGATATCAAAGGCGCAACAAGCACAAAGTGGATTTCCTTATGAATAAAGTATATTTTTTTATAGTTATTAAATACCTTTAATGCCGCTTCAAAGCTATATTGTTAATCTATTGAACTATATTATTGTACACCTATTCAGAAGACAACAATTTTTTAAATAGGCCACATGGTATGGGTATGAGGGACCATACCCATACTATGTGTAATAATATGTGTAAGGGTGCCTTTATTGAAAAAAGACTAAACAATAGAGCTACCTACTTACTACCTACCCTAACTAAATACACTATACCATAGAACGCTTCGAAAATCCACAGGCCGACATGCCAGCCTATAGAAAATCCAAGTGCTCTAAACCACTGTCAGATGGCAGCGTACCCAAGATACTGGCGGCATTGCCACGTTGAATAGCAATGCTTTTACGTTGAGCCAGATAAACGCCAGCATTTTGATCACGCGTCGCCTCGATCAAGCGCTCAGATAGATTTTTGAAAATGCGATGAGCTCCCGGCCCCCATGTTTGTATGAGACAATTCCGTACCAACGCACAGAGGGGCCCATCCCACAGTCTCTGTGAAGATGGTAGTTTAGGTAAAGGATTATCTTAGTTAAGGGATTATCTGACATTCTTAGTTCAATGTTCTCTGATTTATTTTATTTGGACCAGAATTAATTTATTGTATTTATACAGAAAGGAACCAACCCACCGCTAGTTAGTTTCGAGATAATGGACTTTTGTGAAAAGATTGCAAAATAATTAATATGTAGCGTAATAAATAATAAAAGAATATTAAATTAATAGTGAATATAATAAACTTAATATATTCATAGTAAATTTGACAATTATATTATCTGTTAAATAATAAATATTAAAAAGTGTTTGGTTATTTTTTGCTAAAAACAATTTTGTCGGATAGCTCCATTCTGCAATATTGCTGAAGGCTGCTTATCAGAACTATGAACTTTTGGATCCATTTCGTGTATTCTGAATGTTTCCTAAATGTGTTAATCCTTCAGGCACCAAAAGGTAAAACCCCCTATAAGGGGGACGCCTATGTTCAGTAGTGGATTACCAACGGCTAAGATGATGAATTATTCATTGTGTGCACTTGTCACCTAAAATTATGCTGGCATCTCCATTTTATTATTTTTCTTAAGATGATATATTATTATAATTTTTTTAATAAAATTTTTTTTTTATTTAAAAAAAATTTTTTAATAAAAAAAAATTTCTTGAATTAAAAAAAACATCTTGTGATGTAAAAAATAATTTATTTTGTGATCTTTCAATGATGCCAGGCAACCTAGCATGTGCCAGAGACTACACAACCCTACAGAAGTGTGAGATCACCCACATAATGACAGTGGATGTGGTGCCGCTGCCCCGGACTGTACTAGACCATACTGAGTTCACATTCAACTTTGTTAAGTGTAAGTACCTATGGCAGGTGTGACATAATTGTGGATTGACTTCCTTGAGATGTGTACTTATAACTAAGGCGACCACTACATTTTTTTTATGATATTGAGTGACAGGACGAGCAAATCAGGTACCTGATGGTAAGCATCATGATTGCCCATATCAGACAGTGCCACCCAGTATTTTAAAATTAAAAAATTCTGCGGTGCACTACACTGCGCCTGTCACCCTGAGATATTAGTTGTTGAAACTCATCAGTAATTTCCCTAGTAACATTGCCCTTCAGACCGGAACACAGTAATGTTTGCACATTATTGCTTGGCGTATGAATAACTGGCAAAGGTGTGGTACTTCACCAGGCGGCCCCCACCAGAGGCCTACCTCTACAAAATGGCAGAGTGTGACATGAATGTGAATTTGACTTCCTTGAGATGTGTACTTAGTAACTAAGGTGTCCACTGCATGATAGGTAAAGTTTGACCATTACTGCTGAACGGCTCCTTAAGTGTAGTGTAGACTAAAACTATAACTACTGGTAACATGGTGTTTTCCAGTGGCAGATGTTCCAAAGGAAGATCTTATTAGTCACCTCCCTGAAACCAATGAGTTCATAAAACAGGCTATTGAAGGCGGTGGCAAGATTCTTGTGCATTGGTAAGTTTTATATTGGCTACATGATTATGAGAGATTATATTATTTATACCTCTTTCCCATATCAGTTCAATGTCCGTCTCTCTGTTTGTCTGTCTGACTATTCGAACTCTATTAATAAACTGTACCAAACTCTTACCCGCTTACAAATTCCAGCTACTTCGGCGTATCTCGGTCGGCAGCAATAGTAATAGCCTTCATCATGGAGAAATACAGTCTCTGCTACGACGACGCATTCAATGTTGTGAAGGCTAAGCGACGGTTCATCAGCCCCAACATAGGGTTCATAGCACAACTGAAGCTGTTTGGTCACATGGGCTACAAGCTAAATAAGGACGATCCCAGGTTTAAGCAGTTTAGGCTCAAAATGGCTGGACAGAAGCTAAAACAAGGTAATAACAAGAAGTCTTTACAGGTAATTCTATTAAGAGAACCTTACTTACAGTCATTGTTCCTCTTGTGGTATTATCACTATATATTATAAATGACTCACTGACAGACATGCAACACAGAGCCCCAACCACTGATCCTAGAGATTTGAAACTTGGAATGTAGGTTCTTTTTGCTGTCTGTGTGTGCTAAGGAAGGATTTTTGAAAATTGTCATTCTAAAGGGTCCAAAAAGAGCATCAAAGTTTTGGGTATAAAACTCTCATGTTTTATAATTGCAAGCGGGCAAAGCCGCTTTGTTTACACTAGTTTAATATTAAATTATTTTTATATTATTGGAATAATAATTTACATGTTACAATGCAATCGCGAATAAATCCTCTCGTGGTAGGTATTATGTAAGTAAACATATGTGGACAACGAGAAGAACACCTTTTACAAAACTTGTAAGACCACCTTGACTGCCTCGGTGGCGTAAAGGGCGCATGCTCGACTGCCAATCAAGAGGTCCCGGGTTCGATCCCCAGGTCAGGCAGTGTTAAATATTGGATTTTTTCATTAGAAATTATCTCAATAACTGCCTGGAGTCTGGAACTGTGCCCGGTAGATGACAATAGGCTCGCCCCCTATTACATGGGACCAATAACATACTGGCGAAAGGTGGGTGTATCTACTATGGGACTGAGTCCTGGGTACACCTCTGCCTACCCCTTCGGGAAAAAGGTGTGAATGTATGTGTTTATGTTGTAAGACCAATGTCATTTAGTATTCTAACAGGAAGAGAATAAGTAATATGTAAATATACTTGATAAATCCATTGAAAGTGATTGATTTGCCTTCGTCGCGTCGACCCTGCCTCTCACATTCGCCCTATAAATCTTATTTAATAATCTTTTTAACACCCTTACTTGTAACGTGACATTTGTCTCATCGTATTTAGGTATAATAAACTGCATATTATTACGCACTAGTGCTTTTTACTTAACGTTTTATTTTAATCGCCACATAGTTTATATGCCAAAAAACAAAAAACAATATTTGTTATCATAATTTCATCTAATTATTAATACCAAATAAACCTTATTTGTGTATTGAAAACATTATTTTGTGTTTATTACATTTTAATATGTTTATTTGCATTTGCGCCGGTATTGAGCGTGGCACGTGATAAAAAAAGAACAGTGCGCCATTTTCATTGGCTAAGAATTTATGCAAAAATTTTCGTTGCGTGGTTTTTAAAATATTACTTATTGAGAGAGCAGTTACAAGATCTTACCGATCTTACTTTATAATCTTAATCTAAGGGTGTTGAAAAACGTCGTATGAATCACGTATGCTATGAACATTCCGCTACTCGGTATCTCTTATTCACGCTCGCCTTCGGCTCACGCGAACAATACCACCTCGTGCGTAATGTTCAACTTAGCACACTTGTATCATAATGTACTATTATTGTGATTCCAGTAAAGATCCTCCCGCAAACCTTCGCAGACCTGATCAAACCAGACCCGGGCTTAGTCCGGGAGCGCCCCGAGCCAATAGTTTACAGATGTAAGAAATGTAGACGCGTGCTCGCGAGCCAGGCTAATATTATACCACATTTGCCTAGAGATGTCAGGGTGCAGCTTGCTAAGAAAGGTAAATCTATTTTACATTATAACATTACGCTTTTTGCCCGTAGGATAGGCAGAGGTTTAGTCATCTTTAACTACGTTTGTGTTCGTGGGGTTAATTCCGCCGTGTTTTATATCCAAAAACAATCAGTTGACAAATTTCTTGTGCGTTCTTGTTGTAGAGGTATCTCACGGTAGATTAGATTCATTACTATGGCCGTATTGATTAATAAATGAATTGAACGTGTCTTTACAGGCATTCGTCCGCCTCCAAACAAACAGTCAGGTTTGAAGTGTGCGGAAAACGGCGAGATATTGATAGAGAAGCTCAAGTCTCTCGCGTGTCAGATACTGGAGTCTACAGACAGCCCGGGACAGAGCCACAGTGACACTTGTGATAGTGACGAGGGCTCCACACAGGTAGAGATTAGCTTAAGATCAGATCGTCAATTTAGACTGAAAGGGCGCCGGCCGGCCGAGTGTCGGATAGGGAGTATAACAAGGAAAAGCGCCTGATTTACGTACGCTGTCTGTTTATTGTCGTCCATATAAATGCAAGGAATTACATTCCATCAAATAAGAAGTACCGATTGACAGTTGTTATTTTGCCTTGTATGAAGGATTTGAATTTAAATTTAGTGGTAATAAGAATTGTGTACATCTTGTAAAATTCATAATTACAATGTTTTACGGCGCAGGTTATTCAAATTGTGTGTTACGTCTATACAAAGTTATTTCGGTTTGACAAGGTGAAACGTCATACGGTACTTCTTAATTTGGTGGACTGTAAACCCGACAAGCGCCTGCGTCTTTTCTGCGTTGACTTAAATTGCAAATTTTCTTCTACTCTTTGTAAATGCTCGTAGTAAGACTTACAGATGATAGGCACCAAATTAAAATAGCAAAATGCTCATTTTGCGGCTCGTGCTCGCAGCGCTTTGCACGACCCGCAATTAAGTTTTTGTCCCGAGTTAAACAGTGAGAGTAATTGTTTTTTCAAATTTAGTTTTCATCAAAATCGGTCACATATGAGCCCTATCAGCATTTTTCTAAATTTACCGTAGTTTTGGAGATGGCCCTGAAAATTCGTAAAAATTAATTCTCTATAAGCAGTTAATAAAAACCATGTCTGTTCCAGCATCTAGACGGGTACCACGAGACGAATCTAATCGACGTCCACATCGGACGATCCGAGGAGGGTTTGTCCTCGTGTCGAGAGATGTGGTTCGTGGAGCCGCTCGCGTGGATGCAACGCATCACTCACGACCCCGCGGGGAAACTGCACTGTCCCAAGTGTAAGAACAAGGTCGGCAGCTTCAACTGGCTCATGGGTACGCCACTATTACTGTTATGTTTGTCAGTTTGTAATAAGATCACACAAAAACTGCTGAACGGTTTTGAATGGACTGTAGTATGTATGTAGGTGATAAACTTGGATTACATTATATGGCTTATATACTCTTAATTAAGTAACGCGGGTAAAAAAAAGTTAGTATCAATATTATTGTGTTTTGCATAATATGTAAGTTTTCTTTTTATATCAATATACTTGGAAGATGAATTTGAACGCCCTTGCAAAGTTACTTTGCGACGCGTACGCCATCTAGTCGATACAATCCGTACCACTAGCGGACGGCGACGTGACGGCCCTACGTAGTTCACACCCACATTTGATGCGTATACACACGTTATGTGTTCTATGTAGTAGTAACCTATTAAGCGCGAGCGCTTGTATGGAGTGACGGAGGCCTGGTTCAGTTTTCTCATTTGTGTTTTCCCGGTCCGTTTAATTTACAATTTAATTTGAATAAAGAGAAATTAAGTAAGTGTTCTAACTTTTGTAGTTCATTTGCCTTCCATTAGCATTAAAATTAGCTTGTCCAGCGAGTGATTGTATATTGGAGGTCACTATTACCACTTTTGGAGTAAATAAGCTTAAATTTCTTTCGTAATGTATTTTTAATTGTATTTTTCAGGTTGCAAATGTCCGTGCGGTCAGAAAGTGGCGCCTGCGTTCTATCTGGTCCCGTCCAAGGTGGAGTGGTCCAATATCGTACAGAACGTACAGGTCACCGTGTGAAACGTCTTTACTGTTCACTAATATTATTGAGGAACTTGAAATGAAAAAGTACGATTTTAAACGAGTCTTCCTTATATGGTCGAAACGCTTTTTTCCCGGGGTTATAGGCAGAAGTGTACCCAGGACTCAGTCCCATACTAGGTACACCTACTCTCTGTCAGTCATGTTTTTCAGTTTCATGGAATAGGGGCGAGACTATTGCGATCTCACTGGGCTAAGATCCAGTCTCCAGAAAATTCCTAATCGAAAAGTCCAATAACACTGCCTGAACTGGGGATTGATCCCGGGACCTCAAAATAGGTTACTGACAAATATCGCTTGGGATCTTCGGACCACCGAGTCCGAGTCGAGTTAAATGGTCAGATTGGAAAAAAGGAAAGAATCCTTCAAGACAGATTTTGCATTCTACATGAACCTAGAAAAAAGGCGGACTGAGTCTTATAAAACAAAAAGTGAAGCGCCATAGTAAGCCAGCTCTCTAGTACAAACATGACGGCACCTTTGAAAATTATCATCTTATAAATATTTTTTGGTAAAACACAATTATATGTGATCATAAGGCGAATAAATATGTTTTAATTACTTCTACGAATATATAGACTTCCAAATAGTATAGGTAATAAAAAACGCTAGTGTTAGGTTAATTTTAGAACCTATCCCAAATAACTTGGCAATTGGCAAATAATGGAACTAAGCATTATAATTCTTAGACGACGCGACATTTGCATATAAACTAGCGCCACGAGAATGCCAAGTTATATGGGTGGTCTGTTTTCTAGTGAAAAATGCAACATAGTACGAAATACTCCGAAGCATAATCCTTACCATAGTTGTTAGTGATTTTTGTAAAATAAGTTTTTAACAATCGTGAATTAATTGTTACCATTTGAAATCATAGATTGATGTTAAAGCTGTTTGTCCAATTACCTGTACATTATATGAAGGTTATATGAACGTACCTCGTTGACTGCCTCGTTGGCGTAGTGGCGGCAAGCTCGACTGCCGATCATGAGTTCCTGGGTTCGATCCCCAGGTCAGGCAAAGTATAATTGGATTTTTCCATTACGAATTATCTCTACGGCAGCCTGGAGTCTGGAACTGCGCCCCGGTAGATGGCAATAGGCTCGCTCCCTATTACATGGGACCAATAATACTGGCCATACTGGCGAAATGTGTGTGTATAGCTCGACAGAAAAGGAACTAATATACAAGGAAACGGAACTACTTTAAAGTGTACGTGTTGACTTCAAAGTTTTTCTAATTGATAAATACAGTGGCGCCCCCATTATTCCCTACTCGTTTCTGTCGAGTTATTCTTACTATGGGACTGAGTCTTGGTACAGCACTGCCTACCCCTTCGGGAAAAAGGCGTGATTGTATGTTATGTTATGAACCTATTCTACCAGGGGACGGATACGGAACGGATCGTGCCCCCTATACACATTTGTTACAAAAAGATGTAATACTTAACGGAGTGCATCTCATAACACACGAGCAACTATCAAAAGAAAGAAAAGAACGACAGCCTCGTCGGCTCTGATGGTAGTAACTCTGCTTTCTGTGCCCCAGGCCCCGGATTCGATCCCCGGTCAGGTCAAACATTTGTGTGCATGAACATGTCTGTTTGATCTGTGTCTGGGTGCTATAAGCTTATATAAGTATGTATATCAGTTATCTGGTTACTATAGTACAAGGCTTCTTGTAGTTTGGGACCAGATGACCGTGTGTGGAAGTTGTCCCATATTATTATTATAATTACGAAATTCGCATAAAATAATCTACTACCCATACAAGATGGATCAGCTGATCGACACATTTGTTAATATAAATAATTAATTAAAATTTATACATATGTAACATATCAACAATGTTGTAATAGAAATTGTTGACGCAGAGCTAACGCGGCACGCGACCATCAGGAAACGGTCTAGTGGGCATAGTCTCATACATTTTAACACAAAAATTTTGTTTTCTAGTCACAGCCCTATATAAACTACGAATAGACGATCGAACATGGCTAAGCTGTACCAACTTACCGTTCGGTACGGTGTTCACGCCACATGATTGAACCGCTTTGATGTGCAAGCGACCATACTAATTCATTCATTCACTGGCATTTTTATCTTTATAGAAGAAAAATTCAAGCAGTAATAATACCAAGTAATAATAAGAGAACAATAATGTTCGCCGGACGGTGCCAAGACGATCGATAATGGTATGGTAGCGAAAGAAGTTCGTGTTACAGCCGTACCATGTTCGATCGTCTATTCGCAGTATAACGTACCGGTAGAGTGGGCTAAGAGCTTAATGCTCAGAATGCTTGTATTTATTGTAATGTAGATGTAAAATGTAACCATTAGTGAACCTTTGGTGCTTAAAGTACTTATCCCAAATCCCATTACTAATATGGGTCTTTGTATTGCCTCTCTTGAATTATTGTACATAATATGTAATGAATAAATGTATATTTATTGTTTTTGTTGATATTATTGTTGTGTTGTGTTTATAGAATGAAATAAAACATGTTTTAAACTTTTTAGTCTCTTTAATTTAATATATTGACAAGATTAACAAATTAGCACAAAAACGAATTAATACGATTTTACACTTATTCATAATTTAACGCCAGGAAGACCAATTCCAATTTTGGTCACTTGTCTTACGCTGTAACATGTTAACGCGAAACACGTGTCGATATAGGAATAGTGTCACTAACAAAAATAATACTTAATAGCATTTCCTCTTTGCATGCAATTTTGCGGGCGGGAGGGCGGTGAACTGTGCATGTTGTTTTTGACACTAAAAATCGGAACTAAAAACTAAATATTCTTGTTCTAGGAGTTTATTAGTAAAACTGGAAATATACCTAATCTGACCGCCTACCCCTTCATCTCGGCCGTAAGACAGACACAGAAGTGGCAATTGGCATGCAGCAGTGTACAGCGATTAGTAGGGCAATAACTTCTCAGTGGCCACCCGGTAACAAATGGGAACTGGGGATTGTAGGAACGACTGGGACTGCTTTATTTCTTTACCTTAAATTCTTTACTTTATTAATATTTATCCTTTATATTATTTTATATTAAACTATTTTATATATATTATTATATTTTGAAGAATACGCCATAGTTAAGTTCAGAAGCAAAACTGATTTATTATCATCTACCCACAAGTACATTTATAAAAACTAATATAAATCAAACATAACATACCTTCCTCTCATAATTCAATAAATATAATGAGTAGACTATAATCAAAGCATTATAAATTTAAAGTTAAACAAAGCAAATCAAATGTACTTTTCTAGGATATGATTAAAAACAAAATTAAGGTGAATCATCGGGTATGCCTATGATATCAGGCCATAAACTAGAGTCCGGTATTACAATAGGATCTTCTTGAGAACTTGACTCATTATCCGGTCTGTCCCATGATAAGCATTGATGCTCACTATGTCCCTGGTCAGAAACTCTTCGAGTCAATATTTGATCTGCATGTCTCCGGTGTAGCTCTCCACCTTCCGTCCTCACCCTATATGTGCTTGGCCCTTCAATGCTTTCTATGCTGGCCCTTCTCCACTTTTCTCCTGGTCCATACATGTGTATCAAAACGGGTTGACCAACTTCAAAGGACCTGTTAGGCGGGTTGTGTGCCATCACATCTAGCTGTCTGTCTGCATGTTTTGGTGTATTTTCTGGATGTAGAATTGATATCGCGGTTTTAAATTTCCGGCCATTCAGCATCTCTGCAGGGGTTTTATTGGTGGTGCTGTTTGGAACAGTTCTCAAATAAAATAATATTTTAGCCATTTTCTCACTCCAGGACATTTGTGAGCTTTCAAGCTTTTTTAGCTTATTTTTAAAAGTCTGTACAGTTCTTTCTGCTTGACCGTTCGTCGCTGGATGATACGGTGGTGAAAATAGATGCCTTATGCTGTTTTTCTTTAAAAACGTTTCAAACTCTTCCGAACTGAAAGTTCGACCATTGTCTGATACTAGGACATCCGGCAACCCTTGAGTTGCAAATATTCTCCTCAATATACTAATGACATTTCCGCTACTCATAGATGTCACAATTTCTGCTTCGACCCATTTGCTATAGCTATCGATAAGTATGACAAAAGTTTTGCCTTGAAATGGGCCGGCAAAATCGACATGAACACGGCTCCAAGGTTTGTCCGACGGTATCCAGGTCTGTGGGTCTTTCGGTGGATTGTTCCTCACAAGCTGGCATTGTGCACACTCCGCCACAATCGCTTCTATCTGTTTATCCATGTCAACCCACCACACATACCCTCTAGCGTAAGCCTTCGTTTGAACTATACCAGCATGTGGGGTATGTAGCAGTTGCAGTACCTCTCGCTGGAGAGACATCGGTACTATGACTCTGTTACACCACAGTAAACAATCTTTACTCTGTGAAAGAGCCTCTCTTCTGCTCCAATAGGGTTGTAACACTGGATCGGCATTGTGCTGTGGCCAACCATGAAGCACGTAAAACATAACTCGCCGTAGCACGGGGTCTTTCTTTGTTTCTGCTGCAATCTTGCCAGCATCTAAGTCCCAGCCATTAGGACATTCCTCTAACAATAGTACTTCTCTCAAAGGCTCCTCAATGTGACCAGAAACCGTCGGTGCTGTCCATCTGCTCAGAGCGTCAGCATTTCCAATTAACTTTCCAGCTCTATATCGGATTGTATAATCATAGCAGCCCAACTTTAAGGACCATCGTAGCATCCTTGGAGAGATTTGATCCGGGATAGGTTTTTTCGGATTAAATAAACCCACTAAGGGTTTGTGATCAGTGATGATGCAAAACTGACGCCCTGATAAGAATTCGTGGAACTTGGTGAGACCAAACATTATCGCTAATGCTTCCTTATCAAATTGTCCATATCGTCTCTCGTGCGGTTGCAGAGTGCGTGACGCCATCATCACCGGTCGTTCTTCCCCATCATCCATTACGTGGGCAATTACAACTCCTAGTCCATACTCTGATGAATCGCATATGAGAAGCAATTCTCTATTTAGGTCATATCCAACTAGTGTCATATCCGAAGAAATTAGATCCTTGGCCTTTTCAAATGCATATTGTTCCTTCTCACTCCAAGACCATGGTCTCCTTGCCTCTAGAAGTCTGTACAAAGGTTCTAAAAGCGTCGCTTTATCCGGCAAGAATTTTTCATAGAAATTATACAAGCCTAAAAAGGCACGCAGTGTCTCTTTATTTGTTGGAGCTGGTTTCTCCTTTATCTCTTTAACCTTCGCAGGTGATGGATGTAGTCCTTCCGCGTCGATTGTATGTCCAAGGAATGTGATACAATCCGCGGAAAAGATACACTTCTTCACATTCAGTCGGAAGCCCATCTCATTCAGCTTTGATAGCACTGCTCGCAATCTCTGGTTGTGTTCCTGGGTATTTTTACCCATCACCGCCACATCATCTAACAAACATGCAACTCCCTCTATGCCCGCCATTGCTGTGGACATCACCCGTTGAAATATACCAGGTGCTGCACTAACTCCAAATGCCAGACGGTTCATTTTCATCAATCCAAGTGGCGTGTTTAGCGTCAAAAGCTCCGCAGTCTCGTTGTCAACTCGCATTTGTGTGTATGCCTGCTTCAGGTCTAATTTGCTGAATATTCGACCGCCACTTAACTTCTCAAAAGCTTCCACTGATGTCGGCAGGGGATAGGTATCAACGTCTATAGATGCATTAACAGTGGCCCGGTAATCACCACAAATGCGCAGTGACCCATCATCCTTTGTTACAACTCTGATTGGTGTCGCCCATTTTGAGTACTTGACTGGTGTCAGAACGCCGTCTTCGACCATTTTACGCAGCTCCTCATTAACCTTTTTCTTCTTTGGGAATGGAACCGGACGAGATTTGAGAAACCTGGGAACAGCATCAGCCCGTACATGAAGTGACACTTCAGGCCCTTTGTATTGCCCGAGCTCTTCCTTAAATAGCTCAGGAAAATCTTGTGTCAGTGGGGTAATCACATCTTCGGACCAGCATAGCCCCATGACTGAAATATTGAGCGGCTGGAACCAATTTCTGCCCAACAATGAAGGAGTATCACCTGCCACAACCAATAATTCACATTGTGCTTCCTTCTCCCCGAGGACAACTCGCACATTTGTACTTCCTAATACCTTGAGTGCCTCTCGGGTAACAGTAATCAGTCTTACATTAGTAGAATTCAAGGGTGGGGGAACATGCCACAGTTTCTTATAAGTTTTCTCAGATATGATGGAGCGGGCTGCTCCAGAATCAATTTCCATATTTAATTTAGCTCCATCTACTTGTACTTGTGCATATATTGGTGGTTGGTAGTCGCTCACAGAGCACATATACAAGCCCATCATGTCCTCTAATTTTCCTGAAGCCGCAGCACTATTATTTTCTGATGTTGATTCTACCTGATGAGTTTTTGACATTTTCTTCTCACAAGCTGCAGCAATATGGCCAGACTTTTTACAGTAAAAACATTTGGCTTTCACAAAGGGGCATCTTTCTCCTGACTTATGTTGTCTCGTACAGTATCGACATGAGGTCGAGTGAACTCTACCAATCTCCATAGGTTCACTCCCACTGTAAGGAGTTTGCTTTGACTCGGTGGTGTCCTGGTACAAGTCGGGATATATCGCTTGGTAATTTAAACACGTTTGCAACGCCATCGAATAAGTTAGGTCCTTAGTCTTGAGCAAGTCCCGCCTTAAACGAGCGTCCCGTACCCCCAATACCAGCCGGTCTCTTAACTGACGTTTCAAGTCCGTAAATTTACACTTGGCGCCGAGCGCATTAATCGCGGCCACAAAGTCCTGCACGCTTTCGCCTTCCGTTTGTTCGCGTCTATGAAACTTTCCCGCTTGCAAAATTTCATTCACTTCCGGTTCATAAAATTGGTCCAAAACATTGATAATATCTGATAAGGGCACTTTTGTCGGACGAAGAGGCACCAATAGTGACGCAATTAACGCATAGGTGTCTTTTCCACACTGAGATAGGAATAAAGAGCGAGCTTTGGTGTTGTCAGTATCGTCGTAACCCGCCGCGTCCAGAGCACATAGTAAAAGTTCCTTATAATCACACCACTTATCAGTCTTTGGATTAAAAGCTCCCGGAAACACGATATTTGCAGTATTAGACGCCATTATCACACGATTTAATTAATTTTCCGAAGTCGCCAATGAAGAATACGCCATAGTTAAGTTCAGAAGCAAAACTGATTTATTATCATCTACCCACAAGTACATTTATAAAAACTAATATAAATCAAACATAACATATTTTGTAATATATTATATGTTATTTATTATAATGTACTAGCACTAGCAGCATGCGCTGATACGTGCTTATCACTGCACTTGTGTATTAAAAAAAATATTAGTTGCTAAAATGTTTATCTAGTCTGTTTTTAAAACCGTTCACTGAAGTAGCACTAATAACAGTCCGGCAATTTGTTTCACAGTTTTGGTACACGGTTCGGCAAGAAGTGATTTCTTGGGTTACTCGCACTTGGAAGCTTGATGAGTTGGTGTAAGTGTCTTCTCAGGTGTGTGTTTGGACTCGGAACAGGTTTTCAATGCCTTCACATCATAGTGTCCGTATAGTATTTTGTATGTTTCAATGAGATCACCCCTCTGTCTACGTTCTTTATTAAGTCTTTCCACTTTGTGAGTAGACTTCCATGTGTATCCATATATGATTAGTTAATATTAATAATTTCACCTAACAACGATTCGTCCATCGCTCCTCATCCTAGGTATGTCTTGTAAGGCCATCTTGTGAGTTCTCATGAGATGGGTCTTCCGTTTCCAGCTGTCGGAGAAGCAACTGCTGCAGAGTGGACACTTGTAGGGGAGCTCGCCGGTGTGGGTGCGGATGTGACGCGCCTATTACAAAATTACCATGAAATCAGTTCATATGACACCGTGGTGTTACCCTCTCTACCCGTGGTTGCCGTTGCGGCCGGCTAAGGGTTATCAGATCCAGAGGACGGGCAGCAGCGTCCTCTACAACAAACCATCAAACTGCGCTCAACAACCCGTCTGCCAAGCGTGTCAAGTATTGGCAAACGGCAAAACCCCCCTTTAAGGGGGAGAGCTAAGTTAAGTAGTGGATTACCAACGACTGATATGATATTTATATGATTTGCAGACTTTTGAAAATTTTGTGAATTTTTTATACTGTTAGTGAATTTATGCAATAATGCAATGCAATAATATTGCATGAATATTGCATTATTGTTTATTATTCTTATATTTCACCTGTACCTATTATATTTCAAATACAATTGATTGTTTATGAATAAATGAATTGAATTGGCAAAGCAGGAAACCCAATGTTTGTTTGCCACCCGTGGCTTAAAAAACCTGTACAATAATCAATTTTTTGGTCATATTTCATTGAATTAGGTACTTAAATAAATGGTATCATATCAGAAAATTTACAATCCTAGTGATTAATCAATAAATGCCTACTCTCTTAGAATTGGAAATATTGCCAAAAATGCTATTTTTGTTGAGATGTATCAAGCTATATTTGACAAACCATACATACACATCTGGTCTGTGGCATCGTAGCTCCTAACAGACTGTACCGATTTTGATGCAATTTATTTGTTTTGATCGAGAGAGCTCTTAACAATGTCCAATGAAAATTGGTTTGGAAGTTTATCAGCTCTTTTCGGCGGCTGAAGCAATATTTGCGGATATTCTCTGATAGTTTGAGCTGTTTAGCATACAGTAATTTATCCAGTTATTCAAACTGCCAATCTCAGTAGCGTCAGATAATATGAATCAAGCTTAACTTCTGTAAATGTGACATACCAAGTTGCTAGCATCCCGGAAGGCCTTTCCGCAGTGGCACAGTAGCGGTGGCGCCGTGGTCGCGTGCAGCCGTTGGTGTCGTCGCAGGTTCGATGCCACGCGCGCGCTGAACCCACACTCGCTGCATTTGTACGGCTTCTCGTTGGTGTGTGTACGTATGTGCACTGTTAGGTTACCCGCTGGAAAAGAACAATTTGAAAAAAATATATATTCAAAACTTATTAACAAGCTTACTACAAGTACTCTTCTCAGTAAACCCTTTCAATTCGAATGAATCAATGATAACTCTCTACTGGTACCATGATAATACAGACAACATGAAAATCTTAAAACTAGAGTAACAATTGGCGGCCTTATCGCTCAGGGCGATTTCTTCCAGACAAGCATGCAGAGAAGGAAATACAGATACTGAAGGGATGGTGGTTACAAACACAAGCACTTAAATAAATTAAATACCTACCATAAATAAACCAATACTAAATGATACAATATACTAAGTGTAGATATATAATTAATATATACATACATAACAATATAATATATACATACAACATTTTATATCAATAAGATAAAGATACCCAATTTTATACAGGTGTCGCTTATAAAGGTGTATATTATTTATATTTGACTGGGGGGTTGGCACAGCTGATAGTGCCCCTGCCTTCTGAGCCGCAGGCACACCCCAGACACACGACTCAATTCCCATGTAACCCCATATAAAGCCGCGCTATAACTACCTACTACACAGACAGCACACAAATGGAGTTTTGTACACGCGTGAGCTGATTGCCCATAGAAGCGGGACTCGTGGAGAGCTCAATATCGCTGGCGGGGTGAGGAGGGCCTCGTGTGTGCAGTGTCTCACAGGCGTGCACAAAACCCATAGACATACACAGATAAACCTAAAATACCTACAACTCATAATGTCGCATAAATTGGCTGCCATCACTAAGATTTGAAAGTTCAACAGTCAGTACTCACACAGTCATCTACTATTATTTGTACCTTGAGCAAAGCTGACACCACAGAATGAGCATAGAAAATATTTTCTATCTTCATGTACACTCATGTGACTTCTCAATGTGGTTTTTAATTTGAATCTGCAAACATAAGACAATATTATAATATATACATTTATGTACTGAAAGCTCATCAATGAGTTTTTACTTTTGTCTTAAGCCTGTCACACACGTAGTTATAATATATATTATAGCAAGCTACCACACACGGAGACGATGCTCTAATATATATTTTAGCCTTCATTTAATTGATACCATAGTTTATATTAATATCATTAGGTATATTATGTTAGTGATGTCATAGAAATATATATAGCTGCGTGTGTGGTCGGTCGAATATTTGTAAAGAAAATATATCATAATATGCCTTGCTATGATTTATAACACAAGGCACATGTTTTTTCTAGAGATATATTAATTATATTTAAACTCACAAAATAGATAGATAGATAAACGCTTTATTGGTACACCACAAAAAAATAAAATACTGAATTGACAGCTTGAAGTCTGGTAATATTTTTACTAAGAGAAGCTTGGTTGGACATATATTTAAAAATAATCATACCTGGCACTGCAAATGTCACAAGTATAAGGTTTAGAGTCCCTATGCACTGGTTTATGAGCCTGCAGCTGTCGTCTATGCTTGAATCTCTTGCTACAAGTAGTACATGAGTAGTTATGCTCGCTCGAGTGAGACACTGTGTGGTATGAGAGCCGGGATGCTGATGAGAAACCTGGGAATGTTCAAACAATAATAACAAAGGACAGTTTTCAAAAAAATATAAGAAATATTGATTGCAAGTTTTGGAGTTAGTTTTGAGTCTATCACAATAAACTATATGAGCATTGCTATAATTAACTACCATACACTACAATTAAATAATAATGCAGTAGGTAATATACAGCATTTTCTTAAAAAGGGCCAGGACTCCAAGACCAATTGTAATTGTGAAAATGCTGAATGGATGATGAGGTGAGGATGACACATGAGTGTGTCATCTTGAAAACTGAACAATGTGATCAATCAATGATGGTTTCATGTTAGGAAAAATAAAGGTACTCACTCTTAGGACAATCTGCACAAACATATTTCTTCCCTGAATGTACTTTCTGTACATGTTTGTCATACCAAGTTTTAGTTACAAAGCCTTTTTTACATTCCATGCATATGATAGAATTATTATTCTTTATTTCTACATTTACCTTAGGCTCAGTTGTATCATTGTTTGGAATCATTGTATCATCAAAATTGTCATCATCATTTTTAATTTTATTAATGTTTTGTGCAATATCTAAAATTTTAGAATCACTTTCTATGACACTAGATATTTTACATTCTGGTAATGTAAGTTTCATATCTGTTTTAACAATTTTTGAACTATCTGGTCTAACTATAACTGTGCTAGTTCTTGATATGATGTTTTTGAGCGTCACATTCACTTTTTGGGCTTCAGTTATGAAGGTGTACGAAGATTCCATTTTTATTATGCAGTCGTAGCAGAATTGTTTTGGAAGACGATCCTCTTCTGTGATCTGTGAAATAATATTTTAATGATGTTTTACGATGACACGACTATGATTTTTCCACACCCAATTAAACGTAATGAAATTTTGCAAGTTCCTGAGTAGTGTTTTTTAAAGAATTTTGTAGATAGATAGTGTAAATAAATTAAATACTGACTCGTATGTTGGTACAAAAAGAAAACATCTCCACTGCTTTCGTATCGAAATTCTCCTTTTCCCACGATGCGACTTCTTTCATGCATGCACGGCAAAGTTTTGTAACATCCATTTTTCTACGTAAAACGACAGAATTTATTTCATAAATTAATTAAAATTTATGATAATTTTTAATTCAATTCAATTCTTATTTTGTGGCTTGTGAAAGTGTTTATAACACCACAACTTTGCCAATATCACGTTGGGAGATTGAACATCAAACGATGGAAATTAACCAATAAATGCTTTTGAATTTTGAACACAATCAACAATCATATAATATATTCTACAGCATGATACTAAACTATTATAATAAGCAACACTACAATAAATATTAAAATAAAACTCATATCTCCTTTAATAAATCAAACTTTTTACTAAGAATATTGAATATACAACTAATAATAGTAAAATAAACACAGGTCACAGGCTAACGTTGTTTGTAAAAAAAAATGACATCTTCTGTTCCAGTTCCCTCCGTATAATATTAAAAAATGTAGCATAACTGAGAGAGAAAACTTAATCTGTCTCTTTCGTTTTCACTATGCTTAATATTTTCATTGGCCATTTCTTTCCGTTGACTTGGAACATAATATTGTACGTTTCATTACACGCAGATATATTTAATACATTATAATAAAACAAATGACTTGAATAAATAGATATTTATACGGGTTTGAAAACACCACCAGGCCTGGATTCTGCCAAGAAAGTCTTTAGCTCATCTATTCCTACGCCAGTAAGAGGTGATGCTTCTAGCAATTTGGGAGCGTTCGGCAGTTCAGTGCAGAGCCTTGCGTATTGCAGCATGAGGAGTGCTTCATTGCGCATTTGTCTGTATGCTGCGTCCATCTTTGTTAGGACCAGCATGAACTAGAAAAAAAAAATAGAGCTTAAACAATGTCGTACTGCAATATTAATACCAAGTCTACAGTAGGCGCGCGAGTTGAATGCAGACGGGGCCTAGAGACAGTAGAGATATCTCTACCCTGGTTGAGATGAAGGGTGCCGGCATCTCCCCCTGGTCTAAGCACTATGCAATGCATCTGTATATTTATTCTAAGCTCGGCATTCAACTCGCGCGCCTTTAATAAATTACCTTAGCTTTTTTCAGCCTGGGTTCAGCAAGCAGTGTGTACAATAACACAGCAGCTGCAGATATCTGGCACAGATTTGACGTATCCACCACATACACTATCTAAAAAAATATTTAGGTACAGTCAGCATCAAAAGTCAATGACCATTTACCCGAAAGAGTAGATAGAGTAGGTGTAGAGCTAATCCCATAGATAAAAGGTTCGCCACGACATGTAAACACTGGATATATAAAATCGTATAAGTTAACTAAATAAAATTATGTTATATAACGTTATGGTGACTAGTCAAAAGTGAGCTCACTTTATCGATTCCATCCAAATAGTTCCTCCAAAGTGTTGACATTTCTCCTCCCACCTCTCTCACGGACAGCATCTGTTTTTTCCCATGTTTATTCAAATAAAACACATCGAATATATTAGTACCCACAGTGGGCACGGGACTGTATGTGTTGTCAATACCCTCCGAGTCTTGAAGTTTCTTTAATAGCGTTGTCTTTCCGGAGCCCCTCGGGCCCAAACATAGCACGTTTATTTGGTGTTCTGGGTCATCCATTTGCCAAGTTATAATTTTTATAAGTATGGTTATATTGAATAAAGTGAATTAGCAAAATGTAATAATTTGTGGTGTTTTATCAATAAAAATAATATCCAAAGCAACAAAGGTCAAATTAAGAGTAGCTGCTACTCGCCGCTAGATGGCGTTACAACCAATAATCAAGACGAAACAATTTTAACGTAGAATTTAAATGCAACTACGCAGTTGTACAAAATTAACCGCATTTGGAATGAAGGCATTGGAATCGACGATTAAGCACTTATAAATTAAGAACTTGAAATCAATGTCAGTGCGTGCCTGCGTGAAGTGTGAAGTCATCATTATTTTGACGGATTCACGGTCATTGAAGTCGTAAGGGTACAAAATGTACAATAATACAGGTAAAGATGTAAAAGATCTATATGGGCATGTGTATGTGGCATTTCACATTCACGTAGGTAGTGATAGGTAGTACTAAACATGTAAAGTAACAAGGCAGTGCCTCGGGCAGGACAAGTTTTATCAACCACATTACAACCTAGCTACCAGTAGATCACTTGCACCAAATTACAATGCCTATGGACTAAGGTTGTATACTAATTAAGGTTTGTATAAAAGAACACATTTTGAAATGGTTTATTTAATAAAGAGGGTGAAGGTTATGCATTACTGCATGCTAAGTACCAAGAACACAGAAAAAATATGCTAGAGTATTGCCAATGGCACCAAAAAGATTTTTGGCGACAACAGCGACATCTGGTCGGTGAGCTGCGCTCAAATCATTTAAAAGTAGAGTTTGTCGACTACGATACCTAAACATACTTTTTAATTGATAGAATTTTATGTTACTTTTCGGAACATGCTTTACTTATTTTAATTTTTTTATTTTATATTTTGAACATACTTTTTATTCTTGTTTCATATAAAATATTATTATTATACAAGTTTAGACTGACATTAACGTATAGCCCCAACCGTTGAGCCTAAGACCAAAAGAGCTGAAAATTTGCATACCTATAAATTTCATTGTGATATTGAAGAAATAAGGAATTCCTGGAATCCATCGGGAACGAAGTTGCAGCTTGCAGCAGTTGCAATGTTACTAACCCGAGTAAAAATGTGTGTAAATAACTATAATAAACTATTATCGAATTTTTCCGTTAGGAATTTTTGAATGATAGCTTGGAATTTGGAACTGTGCCTGGTAGATGGCAATAGGCTCGCCCCATTTTATTTGGGACTAAAAAAGACAACTAAGTGAAAAATAACATGGTGGGTGTACCTATTATGTGACTAGCGAGGACTAAGTCCTGGGTACCCCTCTGCCTTCGGGAAAAAGGCGTGACGGTATGTTGTGTAATACTGGGTCTGATCAAAAATGAAACAAAATGTTCCGACAAATAGAGTAACTGTCTAAACTTCCAAACTCCTAACGCAAGGACATGCACCCTCGACCTCATTTACAAAGACCCTGACTAGCTGTAATTTAGAAAATAATGACTACATTCTAGATGTATCAATAATACAAAGCCTGTTTATAACTGCACGGTTTTTTTTTATGATAATTTTTTTATGTTTAATATCTAATGTTCTCTTATAAAAAAAATGGAAGTCCCGCCTACACGAGCCCTCTGCTGCAGGTCCGCACATGTGTCAGTATCATGCTTGTCATACGCCACTCTCAAATCTAGGCGGCCTTGCACTTGGTTTACGTAACGCAGCTCAATGTCGCGTCGTAGTGATGTACCGCAGTCCGCGCCCGCGCTACGCCACGCCGCGACTCGCTTCTACTGACCCAATTCTATGCTGAGAGTGTGTCATATAATTGGGACGCTCATAAAATATATTTTTTCGTTATATTTGCTCGAGGCTAAATTCAAATTCAATATTCTGAAAACATTTATTTCGTCCATTATAAAAACCACGTATAAATATTATCGGATGGTAGAAGATCGCTACAGGTATCCTTATAAATGCATTAAAAAAAAATTAAAATCATAATTACCAACGATATTAACGTTCAATGATAATTACCGACTGGTCGGTTGGTTCAGCAGGTAGTGCCCCTGCCTTCCGAGCCGCAGGTCCCAGGCTCGATCCCCGGTCAGGTCAAACATTTGTGCGCATGAGCATGTCTGTTTGATCTGTGTCTGGGTTTTATATGCTTATATAAGTATGTATATCAGTTTTCTGGGCACGATAGTACAGGCTTTGCCTAGTTTGGGACCAAATGACCGCGTGTGTGGAAGTTGTCCCATATTATTATATTATATTATAATCGCCTGAATATTCTCGTTTTTGTCATATTATCTAGGTTTAAAGAGCAAAGTGCCTGACTGAAAATGCAATACTACTGCTGACTGCTACCTAAGCCTTACTATCTACTCTTATTACAGTATTCTAAAGAAACACTTTAAAAAATTCCCTAGGGCCGACACGTGAGCCTATGTTAGGTGGAGCGCAGTGGAATCAAAGTATGGACATTTGCTCATTTGAAAACAATAGACGTGGAGCGGAGTGGCATAACCCAGAAAATCCAATTAAAATAAGTTTATCATGTAGTTATACATTGGGTTTTTTTTCAAGGCACATTAATTTGTTATAGAATGGTTTTCTTTCCTGCAAATGTGGGCCTAGGTTGAACGAATTAGCCACAATTAGAAATATCTCAATCAATCAAGAACAAAGGATTGTTGATGAGTAGGTAGTAATTAAAATCATAAATCATCACTAAAATACTTAAACTGACATAATGTTTATTACTATAAAAGTATGTAAAATTTCAAATGTAAGTTGTTACATTAAGAGAGTGTCGCCCCTCCCTAGTGTGAGTGCCGTGAGGCTAGCAACTGTTGGTAAGCCCGCGAATTTCGGCGCAAGGCGGTCGTAAGTAGGCCAGCGCACCCTTGACCCACTGACTCACTGCCAGCGAGCGCCCGCCATTGTTTTCCAACAATCAATAAATAATACACCGAGCAAAACTTACGTTCGCATATTTGCGCAACGCCGGCTCATCGCGCCGCCATTTTGCACGTTAGTTAATTTTCGCGCGCTGTCAAATTTTGACGTAAGCATTTTTTTCAGGTCGCGCTAATCCGCGCAATGGGCGTTGTGCTACATAAATGCGGCCACATAGTTACCTAATAAATAAATATTGATGTGTGTCGACCTTCATTTGTTAATGCTGAATTAGTTGGAGGTTTTATCATTTATGAGTGAGGAAGATATATTAATTGCGATTATATTCACCTAATTCTGCAAGGCATTATCAAATACCAATTTATGTATGCAAAATTGTTTTTATTTGGGTAATTACTACAAATAACTACCTAAACTACGGTTTAGGTAGAGTATCCTAAAATGCAAAATTTGCGTTAAATATCTGTCTAGCAGATGATAATTATAAATTATTTATAAAATATATTTTCTATTATAATAATACATTAAGTAAAGCATCGGTAAAATTTATGAATATTTAATTATAAGATAAAGCGACCAATTTAAGAGGCACCTATAATCTGGCCTCAAACATTTGACGTTGTGATTCGGGTGTATTACAACCTTGCAGAGGCTCTTTTTCACACAACCACAGCCCAATGCTATTTTCACGTTGTCTAATATCATTTGTTCTATGTATTCACCAAAACAATGATACGACCTTCTTGTAATTAACCATTTTTACATAACAATTCAACTCACATACACTTCAAAACTTTAATATCAATGACTTTATAAAATAGATATGTTATACGAGTAATGTTTATTGCACTCTATTTTGAAATAAGAATCCAGAGGAGATATGTTAGAATCCGTTACATTTATCTTAGTGACCACACGTAGCATCACACCACAGCTTCTCTAGGCAAATGTCGCGATGGTTTTTTCAACACCCTTACTTGTAATGTGACCGTTATCTCTACGTATTTAGGTTTTTTTTTTGACAGTGACAAGTGACAAGACGAGCAAATCAGGTGCCTGAAGGAAGAAGAAGGTTCATCATATTGCATTTTACGCACTAGTGCTTTTTACTTTACATTACGGCTTCTAGTCCTTTTTGTTTACATTACGGCTCTAGTGGGGTCTAGTATAGGGTCGCCCCCTATTACATGGGACCAATAACATACTGGCGAAATGTGGGTGTATCTACTATGTGACTGAGTCCTGGGTGCACCTCTGCTTACCCCTTCGGGAAAAAGGCGTGAATGTATGTTTTTTGTTATGTTATTTTTAATCGCCACAAAGAGTTTGCCATATATATGCCAAAAAAACAGTAAATATTTTTTCGATTGAATTATAAATAAGTCCTGGGTACACCTCTGCCTACCCCTTCGGGAAAAAGGCGTGAATGTATGTATGTACGTATAAATAAGTTTAATATTATATGTTATATTATTAGGTAGTTTTATGTCCAACAAGCAATGACATCTCAGCAACAATTTTTATCGCTACGATTTATTTATTTTTATGATGGTGAATGACAAGACGAGCAAATCAGGTGCCTGATGGTAAGCATCATGATTGCCCATATCAGACACTGTGCCACCCAGTGTTTTAAAGTTCAAAATCCTGTCACCCTGAGATATGAGTTGTTCAATCTCGTCTTGCCCAGTAATTTTGCTGGTAATATTATTGCCCTTCAGACCAAACACAGTCATGTTTGCACATTACTGCTTGGCGAATGAATAACTGGCAAATGTGTGGTACTTCCCCAGGCGGCCCCTGCTAAAGAGACCTACCACTACAAAAATACTTACGATATTGAGAAATTGACAAAACAAGTACTTACAAATCTAAAATTTCGTTGATTTTTATAATTATATAATTTTAAAGTAAACATTGATTAAATTAACTAACGCGTAACGCGTAGAGTAAGTAGTTACCTATGTTATTTAAATAATAGTAATATATACGGTCCGGCAATCCAATATGATCAGTTAACGTCGCTAGTTACCTATGGCGAAAATATAACACAAATATTTCTGTGACAATGTCTGTTGACAGGTAATAGTTCCAATTTTGCCCGTCTGAACTGCTAATTTAGTGACACTACAAGGGTTATATCATGTGACATGTGTTACACACGCATAGATAACGTAGTAGAATAAATTAAATAAATACATATGATACGTAGATGCCTAGTATATTGTACGGCCGCCAAGTGAGGTCAGCTCGACACGTAAGCGCCTGGACGGATCCTGGCCTATGTTGCAGGTACCTATCTACTTACATTGTAGATACGGGGTAAAAGGCTTCTTCACCTATACTAGTATTTAATCTGTACTATAGCAAAATGTATGGGATCAGCCCATTAATTTATAGAAAAGGGAAGATAAGGTACGTTCCCCCAGCGCTTACTCAATCACTGGCACGTGCAATTTGCTCAGTGTGAAGGTTGCAGTATTGCAATATAATGAACAACAAAGATAGAAAGACGTACTTGAGACCATAACGTCGCTAATAGGACCCCACTTTACTGACGTACGTGGACCTAATGGGACCTAATTTGAGCTTTCCATTTTTGAGAAGCCAGTACCTCATCTCACTTTTCTTTAAATCAATGAAACAGCCATTTCTTGGAAAGAAATACAAATTTAGAAAATGTATTCTTTGAAATACCTATTGTCCCAATAAAAGAGGTAAAACACACTCACTGGCTCTAAGAGGTACTATAAAAATAAAATCGAAAGAACGAATCCCAGTTATATAGGTGCGGAGGTTTGCTTTGTCCCACTAACAGAAATGATTCAGTGCTAAAGTATTGGGATCTCAGCATGAGTTCCAGGTATGGAAGTTCCTCACTTATCCAGGTCCCCCATTACCAAGTTACACAATTTTTATTAAGTATAATATGAAATACTAGCGTAAGAACCAGCGGCTTTGCCCGCTCGCAATTATGAAATTTTATACCAAAACTTGACGCCCTTTTTGGAGCCCTTAGAATATGAATTTTTAAGAATCCTTTCTTAGCCCACGGCCAAACAACTAAAAGTACCTACATTCCAAGTTTCAAGTCTCTAGGATTAGTGGTTTGGGCTCTGCGCTGCATGTCAGTCACTGGTCATTTAAGATTTTATAATTTATACTTAGTGATAGTGATTTTACACGCAATACGAGTAAGCTTAGCAGAATAAATTTGGTCTATGCCTATATCGAGGTTTTTGTATCAATATTTTCACGGCCACTATATTACTTCACCATTTTGTTAGAAGTGGTACATACCTATAATATTAAATAATAGTTATTAGTCATAGGAGTCATATTAAAAAATAATGAACATTAAAATTGTTCAATGCAATTTGAATAGTTTGTGAAACACTGAAGGCTGCACGTTGATATAATCACAGTCACAGGTATGAGTTTACCAAAGTAATTGTTCTATCTTTTATTTGTTTTGTAGACTTAAAAGTAATTAGTTTTTTATTATAACATCTGTGGCACAGCAGGAAGCGTTAAGGTTTGAACTCGGAGCCTTTGGGTTAAATCTCATAATACCTTTATGAGATTTGTATGAAGTTCATAGCTATTACAATTAATGGGTAGTATACATTGCTGGTTGGTCTCAGCTATAAAGGTGAGTGTGAGCAACTGACTGCGAGCGCGGCGAAAAAAAATGGTTATAACAATGAAGGCGTAGAAATTTTCCTGAATTTTTACAGCTCCTAGCCATAACAATCATCAAAAACTAGGGTATAATTTTTAAGGACACGAATAACCAAAATTTTTAAATGTAGTTTAAAATGTTTCTATAGCTCTAGTTTTATTACAAATCGTTCAAGTTAATGGGTCCTACCAATCATCATCATTTCAGCCGTTGATAATTCACTACTGAACATAGCCCTCCCCTATAAAAGGGGGTTTTGCCAATACTCGACACGCTTGGCAGGCGGGTTGTCGAGCGCAGATCTTTTTTTTTTAATTTATTTAACACATAATACAGATTACAATCGAAAAGTTATAGTATTGTAAGGATCCACAAGGAATCTTTATGACACTATGATCTGAACTGGATTGTAATCCAAAACTTATGTGACTAAAGAAAGCAAAATATTAACTCAGGTCTTAAACAAACAAATAACTATACAGACAAATCGAAATAAATCTAGAGCAACTTAATTCTAATTATCACTAAAGTAGGTACTACAGATATGTGAATCCCGAGTGCAACACTCAGAGTTTACGGTGACCGGCCTTAACACCACAAGGGTTAAGCCCGGTACAAGGTTGAGATTCAGCATAGAGGATATCTCTTAGGGTTTTTACATAAAGCGTGAATTTAGGAGTGAAAATGTCAATAAGTGAGTTAGTTTTAGCCATCTCATTATACTAACGAGCCATTCTTACTAAGGGATTGTAAATAGATATATTATTTTATATGTATGCAATGCGAAAAGATATAATATGTACAATTGGTTCATCATACATCATACATCAAGTACATCGATGGTTATGCAGAGGACGTTGCTGCCCGTGCCCTGGATCTGTTAACCCTTAGCCGGCTCTTACGGCAACCACGGGTAGAGAGGGTGGAGCACTATTCTAAGGCCGGTAACTCCTAACCTACCTATACGTCCTCTTAAATATTAATACATCTTTCTGTTACACGTGGTAGAGAAATTAAATTGTATCAAATGAATACACAACGAAAGTGAAATATTTTCGCATCTTGAGATCAAAACTAAGATAAGTCGTGACCTCGATCGCGGCGTGAAAAAACGGCAAGTCTCTTTATCCACTTTTTTCGAGATTTCTTTTTTACACCTTATTCTCAATGTCACAAAGAAGCTTTGTTTTGATCTCAGGGTCGCAGGAGTTTTTGATAAATAATGTTATTATCTATGAATTATTTTAATTTAAGATGTTTAATATATTTCTCATGAATCAAATTATTTCCTAGAAGTTCAAGTTTATTTTAGCTCAAGGTGTTTTTTTATATATTCATGGATGATATATTGATGAATGATTAATTGTTTGTAAGAATAATGTATTAATGAAATAAATACATAATATTCTAAGACCTTAGGTATACCTAGGTCACACCGCTGACACTCGACTCAATCACAAGCGGGGTTCGTGGAGAGCTCAATCTCGCGTGCGGGGTGAGGAAGGCCCGATTGATGGGCGGATGACAGTGTCCATTGAATTCTATACGTAGTATTATTGTCGGTTCTATGCCTAGGTAGTACTAAAAATATGGAAACGAGTTAGTATATCGAGTAATATAGATGAGGGAGTGAAAATTAGGTAACCCTTACTATATTAATTAGGCGATGTGTAGAACATTTGGACTTAGTATAGCGGATCGTAATCTTGTATTATGCTTTCTATTTTAATTTGACGCTATGTTGATTTAGATCGTTGGCAGTTTTATTTATATAGGTACCTTTAAATCCTAAAATGAACCCCTCTGCTGAGATCCAGTCTACCTTACGAGGCAGGAGAAAGTATTGTAATAAAACTTTTTTAAAAATTCTGTTTTGAAAGTATTTACTAATTTGAGCCTGTGATCGAGTTGAATCCCATGTTAATAAAATATTAAAGCTCGAGATTCGACCGCGGAGTCGAGATCACCCCCATCCTGTCGCCTGCTACGAAACTCTTACCTTTATAATTGATTGAATTTGGCGTTACTTTTCGGAACTCCATTGTAGACTTCTGGAACAAGAATCTTTAGTTTTTAGTTCCGATTTTTAGTGTCAAAAACAACATGCACAGTGCACCGCCCTCCCGCCCGCAAAATTTTATGCAAGGAGGAAATGCTATTAGGTAATATTTTTGTTAGTGACACCATTCATATATCGACACGTGTTTCGCGTCTACACGACCTTACCTTTATCATTTGGCAGTATACTTTCCAAAACTTTACGATTGGTCTAATATCATCATAGAAGCCGTCGACTTGATCGTGACGTTCATCGTCCCTCGTCACGGTGCCGTGTCGTCGTGCCGTCACTGTCGCTTTCAATGGCTAGCGGTGAAAGGCATAGTACGTAGCCAAATGAATAATGAACGTTCGACGTTCACATTCGTTTGCATTCTCCCGTAGGTATTTGACGCCACTTGTTGGATTTGAAGTGTAAGTTCACTAATGCAGAAGATTCAATGGGTGATCGTGTAGGTATTTGTACAGAGTCACGCCTAAACTACTGAATTGCGCTGATAGTTTATACTCTATACTCTGTAACCTCTACTTATATGTACTTAGAAGAAATGGCTCGTTCCCATTGATCCAAAGTCATGTACAAATATTTCGAGACGAAATTATGCAGTCTGGTGTGGTTTTTGTGGTAGGTAGTATTAAGTAGTATTTCTCAAATTATTTTTTTGGATTGGATCAATGAGCTTAAAAAATGAGGCCCCTAAGTACGTATTTTGAATTGTAAATGGCACACATCAAATTCAAAATGTTAAAAAAAATCAATAAAAATATCTGTCCATTAGGATAACTATATAATTTTATGTATTTTATCTATTACCTTCTAATGTTTTTGTGCAAGTTTGTGAGGATGGATGGATTTTTTGTTTATTACTTTTTCACGCCAAAACTATCTAACCTATTGGGCTGAAATATGATATGTAGGTAGCTTAGACCCGGGAATAACACATAAGATACTTTTACCCAATATTCCCACAGGAACGGTGATACCGGGTCTACGCGGGTGATACCGCGGGGCACAGCCAGTAACATATACATAAAATATTTCAGTTTACGATTATAGTTATTATATGTAAGTTGATACGATTTTTGGGCTATTTACATATTTAAAGAAGATTTAAAGTATGATTTATGACTTTAATATTTATTTTTGAAAAATGTACTCCTATACCTAAATGTCACCCAGTAACAGGTGATACTTGTTATTATATTGACCCAGCTATATACCTACATATTGAGCATATTTTCTTTGTAATCTATACTAATATTATAAAGAGAGAAACTTTGTTTTTTTGTTTTTTTGTTTTTTTGTTTGTAACGAATAGGCTCCGAAACTACTGGACCGATTTTAAAAATTCTTTCACTTATGGATAGCTTAATTCAGTGTGAGTGCCATAGGCTATATGAGATTTTGAAAAAAAATGGGGATCCGTAAGAAAACTGCAATATTGTGAACCAAGGTGTTACATAATATAATTACCATATTCATAAATTTGCGTGCGCTGTGAAATGCATTGATGGTAGAATAATATAATGTGCTAGGGGTTTGTAGTACTTATCAATACCTACAAAACAGTATACATAGATTATATCCATCTTTTTTGGTTTAGTCACAATAATCGAAAAAGTGATTATTTTCATGCGGTGTGAAAACTATTGGTGGTAGAGTAAAGTAATGTACTAGGGGTTTGTAGTACTTATCAATACCTACAAAACAGTATACATAGATTATATCCATCTTTTTTGGTTTAGTCACAATAATCGAAAAAGTGATTATTTTTCATGCGGTGTGAAAACTATTGGTGGTAGAGTAAAGTAATGTACTAGGGGTTTGTAGTACTTATCAATACCTACAAAACAGTATACATAGATTATATCCATCTTTTTTGGTTTAGTCACAATAATCGAAAAAGTGATTATTTTTCATGCGGTGTGAAAACTATTGGTGGTAGAGTAAAGTAATGTACTAGGGGTTTGTAGTACTTATCAATACCTACAAAACAGTATACATAGATTATATCCATCTTTTTTGGTTTAGTCACAATAATCGAAAAAGTGATTATTTTCATGCGGTGTGAAAACTATTGGTGGTAGAGTAAAGTAATGTACTAGGGGATTGTAGTACTTATCAATACCTACAAAACAGTATACATAGATTATATTCATCTTTTTTGGTTTAGTCACAATAATCGAAAAAGTGATTATTTTTCATGCGGTGTGAAAACTATTGGTGGTAGAGTAAAGTAATGTACTAGGGGTTTGAAGTACTTATCAATACCTACAAAACAGTATACATAGATTATATCCATCTTTTTTGGTTTAGTCACAATAATCGAAAAAGTGATTATTTTTCATGCGGTGTGAAAACTATTGGTGGTAGAGTAAAGTAATGTACTAGGGGTTTGTAGTACTTATCAATACCTACAAAACAGTATACATAGATTATATCCATCTTTTTTGGTTTAGTCACAATAATCGAAAAAATGATTATTTTTCATGCGGTGTGAAAACTATTGGTGGTAGAGTAAAATAATGTACTAGGGGTTTGTAGTACTTATTAATACCTACAAAACAGTATACATAGATTATATCCATCTTTTTTGGTTTAGTCACAATAATCGAAAAAGTGATTATTTTTCATGCGGTGTGAAAACTATTGGTGGTAGAGTAAAGTAATGTACTAGGGGTTTGTAGTACTTATCAATACCTACAAAACAGTATACATAGATTATATCCATCTTTTTTGGTTTAGTCACAATAATCGAAAAAATGATTATTTTTCATGCGGTGTGAAAACTATTGGTGGTAGAGTAAAATAATGTACTAGGGGTTTGTAGTACTTATTAATACCTACAAAACAGTACACATAGATTATATCCATCTTTTTTGGTTTAGTCACAATAATCGAAGCAGTGATTATTTTTCATGCGGTGTGAAAACTATCGGTGGTAGATTAAAGTAATGTACTAGGGGATTGTAGTACTTATCAATACCTACAAAACAGTATACATAGATTATATCCATCTTTTTTGGTTTAGTCACAATAATCGAAAAAGTGATTATTTTTCATGCGGTGTGAAAACTATTGGTGGTAGAGTAAAGTAATGTACTAGGGGTTTGTAGTACTTATCAATACCTACAAAACAGTATACATAGATTATATCCATCTTTTTTGGTTTAGTCACAATAATCGAAAAAGTGATTATTTTCATGCGGTGTGAAAACTATTGGTGGTAGAGTAAAGTAATGTACTAGGGGATTGTAGTACTTATCAATACCTACAAAACAGTATACATAGATTATATTCATCTTTTTTGGTTTAGTCACAATAATCGAAAAAGTGATTATTTTTCATGCGGTGTGAAAACTATTGGTGGTAGAGTAAAGTAATGTACTAGGGGTTTGAAGTACTTATCAATACCTACAAAACAGTATACATAGATTATATCCATCTTTTTTGGTTTAGTCACGATAATCGAAAAAGTGATTATTTTTCATGCGGTGTGAAAACTATTGGTGGTAGAGTAAAGTAATGTACTAGGGGTTTGTAGTACTTATCAATACCTACAAAACAGTATACATAGATTATATCCATCTTTTTTGGTTTAGTCACAATAATCGAAAAAGTGATTATTTTTCATGCGGTGTGAAAACTATTGGTGGTAGAGTAAAGTAATGTACTAGGGGTTTGTAGTACTTATCAATACCTACAAAACAGTATACATAGATTATATCCATCTTTTTTGGTTTAGTCACAATAATCGAAAAAATGATTATTTTTCATGCGGTGTGAAAAATATTGGTGGTAGAGTAAAATAATGTACTAGGGGTTTGTAGTACTTATTAATACCTACAAAACAGTACACATAGATTATATCCATCTTTTTTGGTTTAGTCACAATAATCGAAGCAGTGATTATTTTTCATGCGGTGTGAAAACTATCGGTGGTAGATTAAAGTAATGTACTAGGGGATTGTAGTACTTATCAATACCTACAAAACAGTATACATAGATTATATCCATCTTTTTTGGTTTAGTCACAATAATCGAAAAAGTGATTATTTTTCATGCGGTGTGAAAACTATTGGTGGTAGAGTAAAGTAATGTACTAGGGGTTTGTAGTACTTATCAATACCTACAAAACAGTATACATAGATTATATCCATCTTTTTTGGTTTAGTCACAATAATCGAAAAAGTGATTATTTTTCATGCGGTGTGAAAACTATTGGTGGTAGAGTAAAGTAATGTACTAGGGGTTTGTAGTACTTATCAATACCTACAAAACAGTATACATAGATTATATCAATCTTTTTTGGTTTAGTCACAATAATCGAAAAAGTGATTATTTTTCATGCGGTGTGAAAACTATTGGTGGTAGAGTAAAGTAATGTACTAGGGGTTTGTAGTACTTATCAATACCTACAAAACAGTATACATAGATTATATCTATCTTTTTTGGTTTAGTCACAATAATTGAAGCAGTGATTATTTTTCATGCGGTGTGAAAACTATTGGTGGTAGAGTAAAATAATGTACTAGGGGTTTGTAGTACTTATTAATACCTACAAAACAGTGTACATAGATTATATCCATCTTTTTTGGTTTAGTCACAATAATCGAAGCAGTGATTATTTTTCATGCGGTGTGAAAACTATCGGTGGTAGATTAAAGTAATGTACTAGGGGATTGTATTAATTATCAATACCTACAAAACAGTATACATAGATTATATCCATCTTTTCTGGTTTAGTCACAATAATCGAAGCAGTAATTATTTTTCATGTGGTGTGAAAAGTATTGGTGGTAGAATAAAGTAATGTACTAGGGGTTTGTAGTACTCATCAATATCTTCAAAATAGCCCACGATAAATTATAACATGTGTTAAGGTTTGGTCATTGTAACAGAAATAGTCATTAATTTGCGTGCGCTGCGTAAACCATTAGGGTTATATTTATTAAAATACAATGTATCACGAATTTACTCCTGATAAACGTCCACTATACCTACTTCTGCTACCCGTGCGAAGCCGGGGCGGGTCGCTAGTTTGATAATATTTAATGTGTGTTAACTAGTAGGTAAATAGTGAAATATATTACACAGCTCTACAAAACAAAAAACTTTTTTTGTTGCCCTGGATATCATCGCAAATTTTTTACGTTTTCAAGTGCCCAGATTACGAATTTATTGATGAAAGTTCTCAATGTGCTCGTAATTTCATGATTTTTGCTTCTTATATTTTATATTTTGAACAATTAGTTATTTGAAAGAGATTGTCCCCTGAAGAATTACTTATAAAAGAAAAACTCATAAAAGGCGTTTTATGGAAATATAAATTATATTTTCGACGTTTTCCTCTTTATTTACTTCAATGTATCCTAATTTCTTAAAACATGACTGACATTATTATATACTATATATATCTGTTATTTTATTTCTCGTTTTTTATTTTTGTAATGTAAAATGAAAAGAAAGATTTAAAAAAAAATCAAAGCAAATCTTTCAAAATCATTGACAGTTTCATGAATTGTGTGAATAAGTAAATAGACCCAAAATCATTTTCATATCTAGGGCAACAAAACCACTGTAGACTGTAGACCAGTGCTATTATCTACTGCCTCGGTGCAGCCTCGTGACTGCCTCGGTGGCGTAGAGGGCGCATGCTCGTCTGCCAATCAAGAGGTCCCGGGTTCGATCCCCAGGTCAGGCAAAGTGTTAAATATTGAATTTTTCCCTAGGAATTATCTCAATAACTGCCTGGAGTCTGGAACTGTGCCCGGTAAATGGCAATAGGCTCGCCCCCTATTACATGGGACCAATAACATACTGGCGAAATATGGGTGTATCTACTGGGACTGAGTCCTGGATACACCTCTGCCTACCCCTTCGGGAAAAAGGCGTGAATGTATGTATGTATGTAAACTGATCTACTTGTAAAAGAAGTTTTAAGATTCTTGTAAAATGAGTCGGCTTATTCATATTTTTTTAGAAAACTTCAATGCGTAATGCCTCGGTGGTTTGGTGGCGTAGTGGGCGCAAGCTCGACTGCCGATCAAGAGGTCCCAGGTTAGATCCCCAGGTCAGGCAAAGTGTAAAATGTTGGATTTTTCTATTAGAAATTATCTCAATAACTGCCTGGAGTCTGGAACTGTGCCCGTTAGATGGCAATGGGCTCGCCCTCTATCAGGCTGATTTGCTCGTCTTGTTACTCACTAAGTTAAAAAACTCCTTCCGAGAAAAGGCGTGTTATGTTTATATATTCTTCTCGTATTTGCCAATAAGCTTAGGCTGTGTGACTGTGAAATTGCAATCCACATTCCAGATAAGCTTTTCACGTACCTAGATCAAGCGAGTATAGCGATGGTAAGCGAACAACATTAAAATGTTGGTATTGGTCAACCTCTGGTATCTTATTGTTTCTCAATCGATTCAATATTTGAGTATGATATGACGTCCTAATCCTACTAAAATTATAAATGCGAAAGTTTGTGAGGATGGATGGATGGATGTTTGTTACTCTTTCACGTCAAAACTACTGAACCGATTAGCCTGAAATTTGGTATGTAGGTAGTAAGGTAACTTAGATCCTGGAATAACACATGTGGTACTTGTTCCCGATATTCCCACGGGAACGATGACTGCGCGGGTGGAACCGCGGGCAGCTATATAGTAATATAATAAATGCGAAAGTTGGTGAAGATGGATGGATGAATACTCTTTCGCGCCAAAACTACTGAACTACTATTGGGCTGAAATTCTATGTAGATAATTTAGACCCTGGAACTGGAATAACACATAGGGTAAAAACTATCGGCCCCCTTATTACGGATGCAACAGAAGTGTGGAAAGCGTTTAAATTGCTAAATGTCTGCTGTCAAACATCATTTTTTGTATACCTTTTGACAGCTGACATTAAGCAATTAAACGCTTTCCACACTTCTGTTGCGTCCGTAATAAGGGGGGCGATCTCCCACACCCTGCCACATTTTGGAAATTTTGTTTGCATATTAAAATTAACGAAAGCTTATTGCCCGTACTAAACAACGATGCAACGTATAGCTACGTGGAGAGGTCACTTGGCTCCACAGGCATGAAAGCGAATGCCGTGGCCTGCTAAAGGCTGCTGAAATCATCTTGGAACTTGAGCCAATGATGATTCTGCTATGTCCAGAGAGAATGGCTCTTGCAGTAATCGCATCGGGAAAGTGTCGGGTCGCGTGCGGTGAAAGAGTCGATGACCGGCGCGCGGGAGCAACGAACGTCTTTGCGCCTTGCGCATTGTACCGAGTACCGAACGCAGCCCGCGCGCCGCTGATGCCCCGCGCACACGCACCTAATATTATAGAGCTGAGAGTACATTGCTACATGACGAAAGTTTCAAAAATGTGTTTAATATTCTTTAACAAAAGCTTTTAAAAAGTAAAAAATATAATTAATAATGGGGAAACGCGACAAGCATATTGGGGACTTTCCACAAGGGAGCACGCGGTGGGTTTTATTGAAAATTATTTAATTTTGTTGGTTATACTTCCAAATTATTCAAATAAATTTACAATAATTGAGGAATATTTCTTGGTGGCATGTTGATATTCAGAGGTAAATTAACTATGCTTAAAGTAGCTAAGTAGTAGGTTTGTACATAGCATTATAGAACAAATATTATTCTTCATTAAATTTCAAACCTATATTTAGTTGAGTACAAGAAAAGTAATTGAAGCTAAATTAAATTATTAATTATAAGAACAATTGTAATAACGTACAGGTTGTTGTAAAACATCCAATAAAAGAGCAGTTCTATATGATATAATGCAGCGATGCATTAGACGCACACATACGCACGATGCAATCTCGCACGCACACACAAAAGTTTCTAATGTAGAGTTAAGGGCACATTCACACCAGAGCGTGGTCTAGCCTTTCTCTTCAATTTGGAAATGTACATGTGGAATTTTCTTAGTTTATTTTCTGTTTGCCTGTAGATCGAGAAATCAGTAATTTTTTTTTCTTTAAATAATAAAAAAGGACTTGCCGAAATTTTGGTAATTTGTCTACATTTGTCTAATAAGTAATTTAGGTAATTTAGCAAGTTTTTTTAATGATAAGGTTTTGTTTGATGTATTATCTACTCCGGGTGGAATTATACACATAAACCTTTCTCGTGAATCTCTCTCCTGTATATTGATTTAAAGGTATATAACCGTCCCCCCGTAAATCTGCCCCCACGGCGGTAGAGGGTAATAGTTATTACCGTTGGCCACCATTTCATGAACGTGGCGGCAGACTGTAATAGTAATAAGAACCGCATAAAATTATTTTTAAAGATCTAAGCGTATAGGTGACTTTAAGGATAGTGGGGTCGAGTCTATTACATGTTTAATTTGGCAAGTTATGCAAATAAACGAGAACTAAAACTAAGAACTAATAAGTAGTTTATATGGGACTGTTTTCAATGAGTCTGAATAAACCTGACCTATCCTAGGTCTGATTCATAACTCGAAAGTTGTGCCATCCATTTCACCATGTAGTCATAAATAATAATAAATAATATGGTACTAATACATAAAGATGCATCCAATATCATGAGTAATTTATTATCAAAAGAAATACCTCCATTAATGTAAAGTCAGGAATCATAGCTAGAATTCTATGCAGTATGAATACAGCCTAGGAATAGTTCGCCAAGTGAAAGTGAGTGTGTATGTGTGTGTACGGTGCACGCACACACGCCGAGCTGCGCCTGCGCTTTCAGTATGTACAGGCTGGTTTCTAAGGTTTTGCACATATTCTATTCTGAAGTTTATCTAACTTATACTTCTTGTACTATACTAATATTATAAATGCGAAAGTTTTTCGGTGTATGGATGAAAACTTCTAAATATTGGACTGAAACTAGGTATGTAGGTAGTTTAGATCCTGGAGACATAGAGTACTTTTTATTCTGATATTCCCTCGGGAACGATGACTAAGCGAGTAAAACCGCGGGGCACAGTCAGTTGCTAATAAAGACTTTATAGTCCCGAATGTCATCATAATCTTGGTAAGGTCATGTTATGTCAGAGGCCTTTCTGCCCAGGTAGGGACCAGGGAAAACGAAGTCTCGAAACGAGTCTCAAACTGTGCCCGGTAGGCAATAGGCTCGCCCTTTATTACATTCATTTATTACATAAGTTTTTTTACTAGTTCGGGAGCCTATAGATTCAAAATAAACCTGTATTTATTATGTCAATAAAGATATATTGAAATATATATAAATATTGAGTCGGACAACTCTTGTGTCCTGCATCAGGAGCTCGCGCGTGTGCGGGATCGCAACTCGCGACGGACTGCCGGCCCGCGGCCCACGCGCGCGCCTTCGCCCGCATCGCTCGCTGCGTATCGTTGGCGGGGCCTCGGTCGTGTCGATATGTTATATTGATTTGTTTTATGTTAAGTGGACACTCTGTATATCGCGGAAGAGCCGCGCGGCGCTCTCGGTGGCCCGCCGCGGCTTTCTTATGGAAAACTGCACTAGGGCTGTCACAAGCCCTGAAAAATTCATACAAGAAATATAATATAGATATTTGCGCCATTTGAAACAAGTGATATTTTTTTTTATATGTATCTTAACATAACATAACATACATTCACGCCTTTTTCCCGAAGGGGTAGGCAGAGGTGTACCCAGGACTCAGTCCCATAGTAGATACACCCACATTTCGCCAGTATGTTATTAGTCCCATGTAATAGGGGGCGAGCCTATTGCCATATACCGGGCACAGTTCCAGACTCCAGGCAGCTATTGAGATAATTCCTAATGGAAAAATCCAATATTTAACACTATGCCTGACCTGGGGATCGAACCCGGGACCTCTTGATTGGCAGTCGAGCATGCGCCCACTACGAGGCAGTCGAGGTATATGTATCTTGCTATATCATAAATGTATATTTCGTTAAATTTATGTTCAATGAAGATCTCTACTTTTTGAACATTTAATATATTTTATGTACACATAACTCAGGGCTGTTATGAAATCATAATATGTTTGATAAAAAATTTACTGGAATTACATAAAGGCAATATTAATTTATATAATACTTATACTTATACTCATTTACTTTATGAATATGTTTCAAATTATGAGCAGTGCCACCCCTGCTGCGCCTAGTGCAATGTAGAGAAGTCTATATCTAACCCTAGCCTAGGCAGTAGGTACGTTGGACAATAACGAGCTTAGTTCTTACTCTAATACTAAAGAACACCATTTTGCACTAAAATACTAGCAGCTACAATAATCATATTTATAATGAATCTTAAACTAATTTTGATTTATGATTTTGGGGGATAGTGGGCTAATTTGAGACGGAACTATATTATTTCAAAAGCTCAAACTTTATCAAATTTATTGAAACAGAAATAGTGAAACAATGATACATTACATAATTAAAACAAATTAAAGTAAGTCTAGTTGGCTGTAGGACTAGAAAACCTTTTCATTTTCATATCGATTTTTATACCCTATACTCTAACATTATAAGCTTGCAGTATCTAATCTCATACGAATACGAATCTCATAATTAAATTATAATTTCAGCCTGAAATCCTGTATAAAATTTACTAAAAGGCAATAACTATTCTGCACTTTCAAAATAACTAAATAAATAATGGTCTTTATTTTCAGTAAAAGCTGCGAGGTTGACTATTTAATTAAGCAACTCCTTTTATCGCGAAGCACGAGCTGTATGCAAATGAGCTGCATGCATTTCAAAATCATGTAGAACATAGCAAGCGTATCTGTGCTATCATTAATCTGGGATTACAAATCTCTAACATCGGCAATTAAAGACTTAATCTGTCACACATATATTATGTGAGTATCGATCCATGTCCTCTTTTACCCCTCTTTCCCCTCGAAGAGTGAATGCACTCTCGCTTGGAATTACATAAGCGCGAGCGCAGCACGCACACTAGCGTATGCATGCATGTGTATAAAATAGTGTATGTGTGTGTTTGTGGAAAAGCGCATCTAGATTACTATCGAAATTAAGCATGATGTAATATTAGTTTTTATGATTCGGTCTGATAATGCAGGATTATTGGATTAAGGTGTTATATGAATGAGAAGTAGAGATAGAGCAAATGATAAATACCTAAATGTTTTTAATAAGTAATCTTTAAGTACCTATATAATATAATATTATATTGATGTAATGAAAGTTATGACATATTTTACAGGAACGCTGATTACGAGTAACAGGTGTTCTGTTACTCGGGTAAATTGATTTATAAAAGTTCGGATAACTTACTATAATATAAAAGTGTAAAAGTCATGTACCTACATTCCTGCAAATCATAAAAAGATGTCATTGTAGTTGATTGAAAATGACAATGTTTATTTATTTATTTATTATTTATTTATTTATACTTTGACAGAACGGTTGCCCAATAACACTAACGAAGTTACAATAATTTCGAAGAAAACTTAAAAATACTTGCATAAATATATTATCATTCAAAAAAACTTTCACACATTCGTCTCACAGAACTCCAGGCATACTGACAAGATCGTCTTCCAATGTTATAACGAGGAAGACGGGTGACGTTCTTACATTACTATTGAAAAACTTAATTTTAGCAGATAATATTTTGTCATTTTACCTATTGTTCTATTTCGCGTATTTACGTGAAAAGTAATGCCGTGTTAATTATTTTTCTTCCCAAAAGTGATTAAAACACTTGAAATACACAAGCAAGCAATTTTTTTTTTAACACAATTAAATCCGGAGTGTATAGCGCACTATAATACTCCAAGTAAAACTGCTCCTCACTGTACAATAAAACTGCCAGGTTGGTCGGTTGGTTGGTTTAATAGAAATCCATACAATACTATCCACTGCTTCACAAAACAAACGATACCGTGATCTAATTTGCCAGTGGCGCCATCTAGTTAAAAATATGGACAACTTACCGCCGCCCCAATTCAAACACTTTAACATAACCGCCCACCAAGGACGACTGTCCTTAATTTCACAAACATAAGCCCATTAAACTCTAGTACAAAAATTAAACATAAATATACTCTTAAACAATCCCTTAACAAAATGAATAAGAAATCAAACCAACTTAAACTTAAAACTAAAAGCATTTTTCAGAAAACACTTATGTTACTACAGGCAATACACAAAGTTTAGATACCGGTCTCTTTATGTAGGAGTCTTTACATTTTAATGTGACGACACGCGTTACATTGTCCACACCAGGATGTTTTTTAATAATTCTTCCCATCAGCCACTTGGCAGGTGGCAACCCGGCTTCTTTCACGAGAACGACATCTCCTACATTAGGTTCCGAAACCTTGAAGGTCCAGCGGTAATGGTGCATGAGGGTAACAAGGTACTCTTCGGACCAACGTCTCCAAAATTCCTGCACCATCCGCTGACACAATTGCCATCTCCTTAACGAACTAATATTTGATTGTTCATACCGGGCATCAGGAGGCAACACAAGGGGTTCACCCACCAAGAAGTGGCCGGGTGTCAAGGGCATAGGGTCACTGGGATCGATGCTGATTTGAGACATTGGCCGTGAATTTAGGCACGCCTCAATCTGACTCAGTACCGTTGACATCTCTTCGAAGGTCAAAGTAGAATTCCCAATTATCCGTTTGAGGTGACCCTTGGTGGATTTAACTCCAGCCTCCCACAATCCCCCGAAATTCGGTGAATGGGGTGGAATGAAATGCCAAGTTGTACCATTTGTCGCCAGCCAATTTGACAACTCAGGTAAGAGTTTCTGTTGTTCTTTTAATAGCTCTTTCAGATCTCTTGCAGCGCCAACAAAATTTGTGCCGTTATCACTGTACAAGTCACTACAGTGTCCTCTTCTAGACACAAACCTTTTAAAAGCCGCAAGAAACCCTTGTGAACTCAAATCACTTACTGCCTCTAAATGTATGGCCTTCGTAGCCATACAGACAAAAAGACAGATGTAACCTTTGTATGACCTAATTCCTCGACCCTTAGAATAACGAATATTAATGGGCCCTGCGTAATCTACGCCGCTAAATCGAAACGGTTTGCTGGCCGTCACTCGTTCAGCTGGTAATTGCCCCATCAATTGATTGTTTTTCTGAGCTCTGTATCGCACGCAGGTTACACATTTCCTGTAGTGAGCCTTTACCAGACTCTTCGCACCAATAATCCAATATTTGGACCGCAAATAATTAAGCATTATCTGTGGCCCTCCGTGTAAGGTATTTAAATGTGCGTCTGCTACGAGAAGGTTTCCCAAATAAGATCCGTGAGAAATCAAAATTGGGTGTTTCTGATTTTCATCGACTTGGGCGCAACTGAGCCGCCCACCAACACGAAGTATACCCGAACTGTCTACAAATGGATTTAAGGAGGTAAGTTTAGATTTTTTGCCAAGTTTTCTTCCCTTTGCTATATTTTCAATATCATCTTTAAATTCTTTTATTTGATTTTGCTGTATTAGGATTTCTAACGCTTCATTTATTTCTTTTTTCAGGAGGTAAGTATGCATTACTTTTTCTTGCTTTCTTGTATGTTTTAGGAACCGTCTACAATAGGATACTACGCGTAAGAGTTTCGAAAGTGAAGAAAACTTCGCCCATATTTCCTCATCTTCGGGATCTACGGTAGCGACGTGCACTACGGCCCTTTTCTCTTCAAGGTTCGTATTCCTTCCTGTATTTACATACTCTATAATGTCATTCCTTAACCATTCTGGTCCATTCAACCATAACCCATGGGTGGCAATATCCGATGGATTTACTCCACGCGATGCGCAGTCAGCTGGATTGTGCTCTGATTTAACGTACGCCCATTGATTACGGCTGAGATGTGACATAATCTCCGACACTCTATTTCCCACGAATGTCTTCCATTTGTTAGGATGACAACTCAACCACGCTAACACTACTTCTGAATCGGTCCATGCATGAATGTTATTATTAGAAATTTCCAATACTTCCCCTACTTCTGTTAACAACTTTGCCAATAGAACTCCCCCGCACAGTTCCAGTCTAGGAATGGAAACTTGCTTGACTGGAGCCACTCGCGTTTTGGCCATTACCAAACTAACATTCACCACACCAGTTATATCTACCACTCGTAAATAGACTACCGCCCCATATGCCGCAGTAGAAGCATCACAAAACCCATGAAGTTCTACTAATACATTGTCATCTTTGCACATAATCCACCGGGGTAGTCGGAATTTCGTTAGATGTTCTAGATCTTTGCGATATTTCATCCACTCTGTGCAAAGATCCATGGGTAATTCCTCATCCCAACCCAGTCCTGTTAGCCATAATTTCTGAATAAACATTTTTGCCTTTACTATACATGGGGAGATCCATCCTAACGGGTCGTATAATCTGGAAATGTCCGATATAACCTTTCTCTTTGTTACAGGTTCGGAGACAGGAGGCAACTTCACGGCGTACTCAAACTCGTCGCGTCTGCGGTTCCAGGTAAGTCCCAATATTTTATTTGTTTCTGCTTCTTCTATTAACCTTTTCTTATCATCTTCTGATTCTATCCGCATTGCTTTTGTTACTTCCTCATTGTTGCTTTGCCATTTTTGCATAGTAAAACCTCCTTTCTGTAGCAGACTAGTCATTTGCTTGCAAATCTCAATCGCTTCCTTGACGCTTTCAGATCCTGACATTAAATCGTCCATGTAGAAATCCGTTTCTACTCTTTTTGCTGCGAGAGGGTATTTGTCCCCTTCGTCCCTAGCCAGCTGTGTTAAAGCCCGTACAGCTAGATACGGCGCCGAAGAAGTACCGAAAGTTACTCGGAGAAGTCTGTATTCTTCAATGTCCTTTTTCGGGTCATCACGCCATAATATGCGTTGGAAATCTGCATCACGTAAATCTACCTTTACCTGTAAATACATTTTCACAATATCTCCCGTAATACAGACTGCATGTTTCCGCCAGCGCATTATAATGTGACGAAGCTCAGACTGGATAACAGGCCCAACCATAAGGTCGTCATTTAGGCTAACTCCGTTTGAACCTTTACAGGACGCATCAAATACAATGCGCACCTTCGTAGTCTGCTTATCTTCCCGAATCACTGGATGATAAGGTAAGTATAAACCTTTGTTACATTGTTCCTTCTCTATAGATTGTAGGTAGTTTAAAACCTTATATTCCTCAAATGTCCGTTGAAATTCTGTTTTTAGATGTAGATCCCTACCTAGTCTACGCTCCGTTGACAAGAACCTCTTCATTGCAATCTCTCGAGATTGCCCTTTGACACATGATGGATTCTTCTTCTTGAAAGGCAGCCTGACAACATACCTGCCACTTTCATCCCGTGTCGTGGTGGCCGTGAAATACTCCTCACAGCTCTGTTCTTCCTCTGTCAAAATCCTTTTTGTAGATTTGGGTGCTTCTTCAAGCTCCCAAAACGACTTCAAGAGCTTATCAGAATCTACACAAACATGCAAGCTTGTCATACATACATCTCCAGATGTGGCTTCAGAATTGTTTCGACCTGTTAAGATCCACCCAAATATTGTTTCCTGTGCCAATAATGAGCCCGAGGCTCCCTTTATCAACCCGTTTCTCAATATAAGGCCGTATACGTCTGAACCAAGCAACATGTTAATTTTACTGGGAACATTAAATTCTGGATCCGCTAACGTTATATCGTCCCGTAAAACCCATGGCTCTACCTCCACACGTTGGGGCGGTAGCAAGCCAGTTAACTTTTCCAAAATGTAAGCCTCTACCCGTATAACGCATTCTGGATTCTGAGAAGAGTGTAAAATAACCTCCGTCTTAGCCCGTGCTACTACTGACGGTTCCCCTCCCAGACCCGATAGGTTTTCCTGAACATGCGTTCTTTTAAGCCCTAATAACTGAACAGCCGCTTCAGTTATAAATGACAGATGAGATGCTGGATCAATCAGTGCCCGTAATTGTACAAATGATCCAGCCAATGACTCAGCATCTACCAGTGCTGTAGCCAACAAAGAGTGTTGACTAGATTTCCGCGCTAAAAAACTACTCTTTGTTGTGGTCTCGTCCTGTGATTCTATTATCTGTACCTTGTGAACCTTACCAACCCCCGGTGTCGAACCCCCAGCTGTTGCCCCACTAACAGCTGCCTGAGGAACCTTACTTGGATGCAGCAATGAATGATGTCGCCGGTTACAAATTTGACAAGAGATGGAGTGACAATTTCTAGCGGAATGATTTTCCGCCAAACAATTGAAACAAAGCCTGTGCTGTTGGACAAAGTTACGCTTCTCATCATTATTTAAATTTTTAAATTTTTTACAATTACTAATTTTATGATCTTCTTTACAAAAGCCGCAAAATATTTGAGCAACATGAAATGTACTTGTGCCAGATCGACTACTATTACCTACTTGTTGTTTTCTATTCCCTTGAACTAAATATTCCAACGCATGAAACCGGTTTTCTAAAAACTCAAAAAACTTATTCAAATTGGGTAGCTCGTCTGAATTGCTGTTTAACTCACTCACTTTTGCCTCCCAAAGCTTTCTAGACTCGCTATCCAATTTCATACTAACAATGTATATAACAATAACATCCCAGGATTTGGTGTTAATGCCTAGGTTATCAAGACAGTGCAACGTGTTCTTTGTGTTATCGAGTAATTGTTTTATGGCTGTGGCAGACTCTGTTGGGACATTCTTTTGATTAAAGAATTGTCTTAATAGGTTATTAGCTAAATATTGTTTATTATTATATCTGTTTTCCAAAAGAGTCCAACACATGTCATAATTATCGTTAGTAATGGGAACGTGTGTTATCAGCTGAGCTGCTTCTCCGGTGAGGTGACTCTTGAGGTACTGTAGCTTCTGCACCTTATCCATGGCGTGATTTTCACGTATCACGGACGTGAATAAATCACGGAAGCTCAGCCATTCCGTGTACAGCCCAGAAAACGTCGGTATATTGATTTTCGGTAACTTGATTGAAGGAGTGTATGATGTCCCGCTTTCCACCTTGTCCGATTTCGCATGTGGGTTGCCATTCGATGCGTTTATTTTGTCGACTATTTCTTTTAACTCCGCCTTAAAGTCCAGATAAAACTCCTCCATTTGTCCGTGGATATCCTCCCCGAAGTAGGTATCGTCTGATTCTCCCTTTTTCACTATCTCCTGATGATTCTTTGTAAATTCCCTCCATTTTGTGTCTACTGTTAGTATTCTGGTTTCAATGTGTGCACGTGTGAGTCGATCTTTAGGGCTCTTCTTAAAATTTACTTTAGATTTCTGAATTTGTTGTAGAATGTCTTTTTGTACTTTAATAAGTTCCATCTTGGATTAGCTTTTGACTCCGAATTTTTCTAAGTTAATATCGCTCGTAATTTTTCTAAGTTAATATCGCTCGTAATTTTTCTAAGTGTTTTTAGAGTCGAAATTTTTCTAAGTGTTTGAGTTATTAGGGACTTAGAATTTTTCCAGCATAGATTCCCCGTTCCGTCGTTTTTTCGTAAATTATTCTAAGTCCCTATTCTATTCAATCTTTGAATTTTTACAAGTCCCTGCTCTATAATAACTCAAGAGTACTCACAGTTTGTTCATGAACAACACTTAGAATTTTTCCTTATAATCCGTCTTCGAAGGACCACTATGTATAGCGCACTATAATACTCCAAGTAAAACTGCTCCTCACTGTACAATAAAACTGCCAGGTTGGTCGGTTGGTTGGTTTAATAGAAATCCATACAATACTATCCACTGCTTCACAAAACAAACGATACCGTGATCTAATTTGCCAGTGGCGCCATCTAGTTAAAAATATGGACAACTTACCGCCGCCCCAATTCAAACACTTTAACACGGAGCATGTATCCAGCCGGATACATGCATGACATTTTCCGGCGTGACTGAAGCCAATTAATGTGAATGTTGCCGATATATTTAGTAGGACCACAAAATGCCGTCACACATCTTTTGTTTTAAGTCGAACATAAATAAACCAGTTAATCGCATAATGAATGCCTAATTACTTCATCTTCAAACCGCATATTGGTATAGAAATACCACCTAACTTTCAAAACACATCATAGATAGATACTATGTTAAGTGCAAGTGGATAATGTTCTTGCGATATCTCTATAATAATCTTGTCACTTTTACATTTACGCGGCTCTACAACGATATCGAAAATCTTTTCGCTTCATGGGATTCGCGAAATCTAAAGGCGCGTGTCCATTTGACTCCACGGGCTGCTCAAGCCAGCCCGTGGAGACCCGAGCGATAGACTAGTGGATACGATGCTTGTAAGCAATATTGGATAGGCATATTGGAATGATTTTCTGAGAGTTTGTAGGTAAACTTAGTTAAGTAAGTTTGTAATGCTGTCTACGAGCTCAGCGCGGCGTTCCGTTGTAAGTGTAGTCGGTTAAAGAGGACGAACATTGGCGCACGCTCCGGCCGCGGTGCAAATTACATATTTTCAACAACGTGCATTCTTTGACATTCGTTGCAATTGCATTCGTGACAGCCTCGTTGGCGCAGACGGTAGTAACTCTGCTTTCTGTGCCGCAGGCCCCGGGTTCGATCCCCGGCCAGGTCAAACATTTGTGTGCATGAACATGTCTGTTTGATCTGTGTCTGGGTGTTATAAGCGTATTTAAGTAGGTATATCAGTCATTTGGTTACCATAGTACAGGCTTCTAGCCTAGTTTGGAACCAGATGACCGTGTGTGGAAGTTGTCCCATATTATTATTATTATTATTATTATATTTGAATATTTGCCAAAGGAATAAACGCTACTTTCAGTACATACTCAATGATTCCGTAAATTTTTGCGGATCTGAGGTAAACAGCACACATTTATGTAATCACGCAAACAAATGCAGTAAACCCTATATTATATCAACGGTTGCGCGTGAAATAATTTTTGATAACGTAAGTGGGCTGCGCACCGAAAATGGTTAGCAGCAAATGGGACATCCTTGCAATGACATTACCTACTATAATGATAAATTTATTTTCAAAACGTACATTGGAACGCTTAGTTCAAAAAAACTTTTCTTTTCCCATTTGGGATGGAGAGTCTTTGAATGTTTAAATTATTAAAAGTTTGTTGCTTAATGGGGTTTCCGGTACGTACAAATAGATAACACATTTCAGCGTATTCTTAATACGCTTGCAGAGATAGCAAGAGGAGAAAAAAATAATTTCAGCGGTTAAGAACGTAGATAACTAAATAGAAAAATAGATAACACATTTCAGCGTATTAAGAATACGCTGAAATGTGAATAGATTTTTTTCTCCTCTTGCTATCTCTGCAAGCGGGTCTGCAGCCTTTATCAGATCCGTTTTCAGAAATGATAGAGTTACTTGAAGCTAATAGAATTAATAGATTTACCAATTATTCTGATTTGTTAATTTCTCTGTTCAAGTGCGAGTATGTGCCACCTCATCCGGCGCTTTACGCTATGTCTCTCGTTTTAGGCGGCATCGGCCATCAGTTCTACGTGCTATACCCTGCCCATTGCCACTTCAACTTGCTAATCCGCTGGGCTATGTCGATAACTTTCGTTCATCTACGGATCTCCTCATTTCTGATTCGATCTCGCAGAGAAATTTCGAGCATAGCCCTCTCCATAGGTCTTTGCGCTATTTTGAGCCTGCTGATAAGGCCCACAGTCAGCGATCACGTTTCAGATCCGTAGGACATCACTGGTAACACACATTGGTCGAAGATCTTTTGGACGAGAAGACACTGTGTAGGTTTCTGAACGCTGCCCAGCCTAGTTGGATTCGACGATTGACCTCTTTCTCGAACTTGGACCTACCGAGTTTGACTGCTTGTCCTAGGTAGACGTATGAGGGGGTGCGTGCAGGAAACCTCCCCGTGGTGCACCCTGGGCAACGGCGTCTGGCAACAGACGTCCGTCTGTTCGTCTGTTACCAGACGCCGGCCGATACCCTGCTAAATGGGCTGTGGTGGGCTCTTCAGTGAGTAGACCGCCACGCCCGGGAGGAGCGTCTCCGCGTGTCCCCATGAAGTTAGCATGGGGCACAGCGGACGGCGCGGGCGGGCTTAATTGAGCCCCGCCGAGAGATGGATTCTCTACTTTCCCCTGGGCAGATCTACCCCTGCACGGGGGCAACTAGAGAATCCCTGCGCTTGTTGCGCGAGGTGGTGGGCGGGGGCGAGTCTTTCGCGTCTTCCCGCACGTTTGCCACGGCGTTCGGTAAGGCGGGAAACACCCCTCCATGCCCTTAAGTTGAAGAGGGTATCTCTACTTTCCCCTGTGCGGGTCTGGACCCCTGCACAGGGGCAACTAGAGAATACCTGCGCTTGTTGCGCGTGGTGGTGGGCGGGGGAGGGTCTTTCGCGTCCTCCCGCACGTCTATGACAGCGTTCGGGAGGGCGGGAAACACCCCTTCAGGCCCTTAATGCTGAGGAGGGTTCTCGGCTTTCCCTTGTGCAGAAGTCGACCTCTGCACTGGGGCAACCAGAGAACCCCCTGCGCTATTTGCGCGTGGTGGTGGGCTGGGATGGACCTTCCGTGTCCTCTCGCACGTTCGGTAGGCGTTCGAGAGGGCACGGAACACCCTTCCAAGCCCAAGATGTGGGGCTCGGGCAACGGATGCGGGGGTATCCGTTGCCCACCTTAAGGGCCTGCGAGGAGGCGCGCGCGTGTTTCCGCGCGCCCCTTGGGAGGGTTGGGGTGAAGGACCTCACCCCACCGTGGCGGGGTCCTCCATGGAGGACCAAACGCCGTCGGGGCCGCGGATGAGTGCTTCGGCGTGCCCGCAGCCCCGACACATGGCGGCGCGAAAGAACACCCCGGGGTTTTTTAGTGGGTATACCCGCCGACACAGCAACTTATCGACCTTATGGTGCTGTGCCGGCGGGGAGTCCCACATAACCATCCTGCACTCCCCCGGGTGCGGGTGGTATGCGTCACGCATTTTTCCCCGGGCAACAAAAAAAAAAAAAAAAAAAAAAAAGGTAGACGTATGAGTCAACAACTTCTAGAATCGACCTCTGCTAAGCCAATAAATATTGTTAATCTATCAGTAGACCCTACAAGTTTCTTTGTGCATTTTTCGTGTAGATATATATTTTGAAACTCACGGTGGATTCATTTCACTAGGTACAGACTTATTAGCTCACTTTGCATATTTGCATATATTTATGTCTTCTTAGGACAAAATTGAATAAAAACAATTGGGTTTGAGTTTAAAAACAAAACAATGTTTTCCTTGGATTACATAATCGTGAGAAGGAGAAATGCGTATTAACCGCGGCTGGCTGCGGCCGGCGTGCGTTTTGCAACCGACGCGACACTTGAGACCAAGGTACACGAGGGCTTACTTGATATTATTCTGTTTACTGAGCCTGCATTGCTAAACCTAGCCAAACCAGAGACATACCATTGTTCGGCTCAGTCGCAAAATATCAGATTTGTAAACATCAAAGTAAAGTTGAAAACCAATTACGTTGTTTTATTAATAAACTGACTCAACTCGAGTGTCTCGGTGGCGCGATAAGACCGCCGGTTGTTTAAGGTCATTTGTATTTCTTTTTGTAAAATTGTTTCTGGCGTCATTTTTATCAGTAATTAAACATTTTTTAAAGTTAATAGTATATTAAGGTGTACAAATGCGTAGGCTATATCGATAAAATACATTTTACTAATACTTCTAAAAATACCCTCGTTAATAAAATATAGATGAATTTATTTTAGTAACGACGTATTTAGTAAACAAAATAAAATTAATCCACAAATAGGTAAACGAATTAACTCTCACAAAATTTCTCGTTGGTTTTCGTCGGGTGGTGGTATCGGCTTACATTTACATATAATGCCTAGGTACCAGGCAACCTAGGTTGGCTACAGTCGAGCTAGACTTTCACTCCCCTTCCCCTCTCGATCCTGAGGTTACATAACTACAATGCAATTTAATCTAAGACATTTCTGGGGAATAATTTTATTAACTTGGGTTTCTGAAAGCAGTTAGAAAAGGCCTGAAGACTATTTAGCTAGGATTGAAATAATCAGTGGTGGACATGTGTATCTCGATCCTTCGACAATGAATATTAAAATAAGGAGATTTCGAATACACCTAGGGTGGGCCGCGTTCAACAAGTTAGACGACATACTGAAGTCAAGTCGGATACCATAATGTCTGAATACCAGGCTTTTCAACCAATGTGTCCTGCCCACCAAGACCTACACTGCCGAGACATGGACGCTTACACATGATCTGACTTTTGATTTTGACTTTACTGAAATATCGCTTAAAAGGAATTTATTCTAAATAAACAAACATTACAAATAAGCACGTAAGTAAAAGCAAGCTATTTATAACAAGTGTTTTGGAAATACGATTCGTTTTCAAAAAGTGTATATTTAAAGTAAGTAATAGAATGATTATAGAACATAAGACCCAATATATTAAAGCTGAATTCCGTCAAATATTAATAGATGCTTAGAAAATATAGCAGGTATAATACTCATAAAAAGAAAACTATCTTACGAAATACACCTTTACTTAACCAATACTTTTTTTCGGCCAGTATGAATTTTTAAAGTATTTCTTGTGAAACTGTAGAGGCAATGTAGAGTGCAGCCAAACGTTTGCAACTATTGTAGAGATATATTAATATTGCAAGTAACAAGCAGAGTAAAGTAACACCGGCCGAAGTCTGTACAACGAAAGCAATGTTATCTAATGTCATGTAAGCTCTACAACCGACTGACATAACTTATTGCCGGCTATTCTCAACGAAAACCACTTATTGTGAAATAACACTCTACAAAGAATTAAATATTTTAATAAGAAATTGGTAACTGTGCTTTCAGAAGATAAATACAAAATCTATATGAAAACTTCTTTATTATAGAAGGCTTATTATAAAGTTAACCAGTATAGAGAGGACCAAGATGTCTGGAAACTTCTGCATAGCCGCCTCGCGGAACTTTCCTAACAAACGAATGTAACCAAACCAAATATTGTAAAACAGCTGAACAAATTATTAAGCTCTAGCAAGTTTCTTGTGCATTCTTCTTGTAGAGGAATATTTGCGAGTGGAACGCACGGTAGATTCATTACATCATTGATTTGTAAATGGTCATCCTGTGACCAATTTCAATAAAGAGAATTTGAATTTGTTGACTGCCTCGGTGGCGTAGAGGGCGCATGCTCGACTGCCAATCAAGAGGTCCCGGGTTCGATCCCCAGATCAGGCAAAGTGTTAAATATTGGATTTTTCCATTAGGAATTATTTCAATAACTGCCTGGAGTCTGGAACTGTGCCCGGTAGATGGCAATAGGCTCGCCCCCTATTACATGGGACCAATAACATACTGGCGAAATGTGGGTGTATCTACTATGGGACTGAGTCCTGAGTACACCTCTGCCTACCCCTTCGGGAAAAAGGCGTGAATGTATGTTATGTTATGAAAATAAATCAACCCTGTGACCTTGAAATGAGGATGCACGACCACATTATAATATAATTTATAAATTATATTATAATGTGGTCGTGCATATAGTGTATTTAGTTAGGGTAGATAGTAAGTAGGTAGCTCTATTGTTTAGTCTTTTTTCAATAAAGGCACTATGCCAGCTTTAAAAAAAAAATATAAATACAAATATATTATGATATACCCGCACTTAAGTTTCAATGCCATATTAAAAATAAAAAGCAAATATCCCAGAAGTAATTATGAACAATTCTCGACCTCTGCAGAGGTCACAAGTCCTAGTGCACAGTATCGTGTCCTCACTCAAAATCGTGACCTCCTTGGTGACCTTAGCCAAGGCTTGCAGTGCGATAAACTTTCGTAATTCAATTTTCGTACATTTAGCAAGTGCTGAAAACTGTAGTGGTAAGTGTAGTGCGTGTGTATGCATGGCTTTATTTTTTGTTATGGCGTTAAACGATTTTTGTTTTTTGTCAAATGTTAATAAACCTGGCAACACCCTTTTAATTTATCTCTGTTTATACTTTTTCATGACTTTAGCGTAGATCTTTAAAAAAGATTTTATTTTAAATTATTTTGAAAATTCAAGAAGTTAATGAAAACTCAACAAAAGCTCACCTTGGAGGGTAGTTAAAACTTTATCTTAATCGAACGATCTCGCTGTGAGCCGTATTGTTCATTCTCGTAGTTTCCGTTCATTACTAACAATACTATTAAGTACTTGTACTTCTCTAATTTAATTCAAACTCAAACTCAAAACAGATTTATTCAAATAGGTCATAATCTGACACTTTTGTACGTCAATGAAGATAAACAGTACTGAGTCTACCGTGCGTTCGGAAAAATTCAAATAACAAACAAGATACGTGTGCCAACTAACCACCTTGTCAAAACAGAGTTTAAAATTTTGCAGAAAAATCAAAAAGAGAAAGAATTATGGCTATTAAAAGTACATCTTTACCTATTTATAGCTTTTTAATACTTATTTTCATGGGTCATTCTCGATAAATCGGGATGTTCCGTAATCATCCCATGACATCTCATCCCATTCGCTTTTTTCCTCACTCATCCCATTTCTATTCCTTACTCATCCTGTATCCAATTTTTTGATCATAGGAAAAATTATGAGTAACGTATTTGGAATGATTTTGATTTTTTTTTCTTTTTATTTACGAAGTAAACAAAACAACATATAATTATAATAATATGTTCATATTTTATTATAATTAAGTTATATTGTTTTGTTTACTTTATTATTAAATGTATATTTATACGAAAATAATAAATAAAAAAAATAAATAATTGCTACAAAGTAAATTATGTTTTATATACATAATAAATAATAATACGGTACGTAAGTAAGTGTCGGTGACGTATCTGTTCGGGAAAAGATCTCACCTTGCAGTGACGCGCTTCCCTCGGCCTCGCTCGCGGCCGCCAACACTCGTCAAACATCGGCCAACTTCGCCGGACTTCGGGAATGGTCGGCTCTGATCGACCATCCTCGGGTGTCCTCGCTTAAGATCGGCTTTACGAACACAATTATTATTTTAATTCATTCCATATTCAATTTATTTCTGGTTAAGTTTAAAGGTTCTAAGTATATTCGTTGCGCAATTCAGTTTTTATTTTAAATACATAGGCTTTTGACACATTATTCGTTCCACGAATGACGCTGAAATCTTGGGCTGAGTTAAACCATCCAACTTTAACAATAACCAATGCTTGAGCGACCGTCATATCATCTCTGATTTCCCAAATGTTCCTCATTACACCGTTTTATTAACAAAACATACAATCACGCCTTTTTCCCTAAGGGGTTGGCAGAGTTGTACCCAGGACTCAGTCCCCACAGTAGGGACACCCACATTTCGCCAGTATGTTATTGGTCCCATGAAATAGGGGGCTAGCCTCTTACTATCTAACGGGCACAGTTCCAGACTCCAGGCAGTTCTTAAGATAATTCCTAATGTAAAAATCCAATATTTAACACTTTGCCTCACCTGGGGATCGAAACCGGGATCTCATAATCGGCAGCCCACTACGCCGCCGAGGCAGAATTTTATCAACTGATAATAATGACGACAAACATAATATTATGTGTGCATGAACATGTCTGTTTGATCTGTGTCTGGGTGTTATAAGCTTATATAAAAGTATGTATATCAGTCTTCTGGTTACCATAGTACAGGCTCTGCCTAGTTTGAGATCAGATGACCGTGTGTGGAAGTTGTTCCATATTTAAAAAAAACAATGTTAAAATTAACGTCCAACGCGTAATATTGGTCTAACAGAGAATTATATTTAACAGAGAAAAATAAGGTTTGCAAGGGGAGAGAATACGGGGGTAGGTAAATTAATAGTAGTATTTTGTACTTAATGAGAGATTTTTAAAAATCAGTTAAAAAAACAATGTAGAGTAGGTAGGTATAGCTCGACACAAAAGAGTAGAAACGGAACTAATTTAAAGTGTATGAGTTGATAAAATTGTTTTTACTCTTGTAAAAGACAGTGGCGCCCCCATTATTTTCTACTCTTTTGTGTCGAGCTATAATATAGTATAACTAACTGTTTAACACCTTGACTGCCAAATATTTTAAATTATTTTATTGATACCTTATTTTACTTTAAGAGTATGGCAATATTTTCATAAATTTTTATAAGAGTGAATTATTTTAGTTCTACTTTTTTACTAACAGTAGGTAAGTCTGTAGTTTATTAAACATTTAATATTTTAGTGATAAATAAAGTTATTTGAAAAATAAGGTAGCGTAAGTACTCTTAATTATTTGTTTTTACCGAACGATGTTAATGTAGAGCTCTTCATATTATTGGAAGGTTTATTTTTTGCATATTTTGCAAATATTTTTACAATTGCTCAAATACACTTCATTAATTTTATTTTGCATACATAATATCTTCACAATGTCGTATCAAATTTTAAAATTGGGATATGTAATTTTGGTCAGAAAATAAGAGCGTACGTGGCCTTCTAAGAATTTAACACAATCCTATGAAAAATTTACCAAATCGATGTTTTGTATTCCCCTGTTTCCTCCGAATATAATTAAAATTAACCCATTCTATAAATTTATGTCCTGATATTTTTATGGTGAAGTAACCTTTGACCCTGTCATTTTAATTTTTCTTATAAACTTTTGGATTATTCGTAAAAAACTTCCAATAATTGCAGTTTTACTCGCGTGATTGGACGTTCACTACAAAATAATGTAGAGTTTATAAACAAAAATAAAAGACAGAATACTTTACTAACTTTAAAATATCAGGATATAAATATATCAAATAGGTACTCTATTCAGAGGAAACAGGGGAATATAAAACATCGATTTAGTAAATTTTCCATAGGATTGTGTTAAACTGCTAAGAGGTCCTGTATCCTGTTAAGCATACATTTCTGATACCATTTGATTTTCCCGAAATGTTTGAGACAGTAAATTGTTACCGGTCCTCAGATACATATTCATTTTTTCGTAGGAGCTTCATATTTTATGAATTCGCTAACAAGCTACCTGAAAATGATTTATCTTTGTTATGATCGTTACTCAAAGTTAAATAAAAATATCTAAAATAATAATTTATCTTGGCATCGTTCCATCAACGGTCACAACCCTTGAGGCTAGTTTAGCAGAGAAATGTCGAATTAGCGAGAAAGAGCCACCACTAACGTCGACCGCTAACCGCTTGACCTAAATCTAAACCTTCTTAAATCTACAACCATTTTCAGGGTTTGACAATGATAACACTAGTTTGGAGCAATAAAATATACGGTGGCATGAACAGGGCGGCGGGGGCGCGGCGCGGAGCCGAACGCCGGCGGTTCAGTGACTCGCGAGCCACGGCTGAGACTGGACGCACGCTCGCCGCACACTGTGTCTCGACGAGACCTCTCGCCGCGTCGTGTGATGGAACATTGGAATCTGTGTTCTTCATCCGAATGCTGTGCTTGAATACGCTGACAGTGACAGGAGTGTTTGTTGACAGTGCGCTTTTGGATTCATGTGGATTGTTTTGAACGGATTTATATATTGTATTTTATAGTGCATGTGGACTGATCAGTGATCATTTGGATTGCGTTTTGGACTCCGTGAGTATTCTGTTTCAGTAAACAAATACATTTTATAATACGCTAGTGATTGCTTATTTATAATAAGGTGTTTCAATATTTAAATTGCAGTTTTTTTTTTTATTTGTTTATGTTTATTATTTTTGTTTCGCAATCTTAACACGTGCATTACACGTGTAGTTATAACTTATTATATTTATGTATAATTATGTATCTATGGTAACCACTTATCTAAGGTAATATGCAAATTATAGTTAATGTTAAACTATAATATGTATTACATTAATAGGCAGACACATCATTTGAGTTTCTCATTTTGGGAATCACTTTCGAAATTAAATTTAGTCTCGCGTATTTTGATAGAGCACGTCGTAGTATGAGTCGGTGTACTTACCAAAAATGTGGTCGATCTCAATTATTTTAAAAGAATTTAACCAACAATACATGTATAATAAAACAAAATATTAATAAAAACAGACAAATTAAATAAACAGATTGGTCTCACCTTGAAATAGATATAAGTATTCTAAAGATATCAGACAGTATAATATTTTTATTGTTTTAGCATTTTGCCACTGGGAAATCACCAATCTTCAAATTTTTCATTCAGATTATATCATAGTTATAATTAGCATGTGCGAGTATATTGACCTTCCGAGCATAAACAGGCGCATTGTTAAAATAATAGTTAATGGTACATGACTTAAATGTAAGGTCATATAGACAGACCTGTATGCCCTTCAGGGTGTTAATTACAAGGTTTTGATGTAACAATGTTTTTATTGTTGTTACATGAGTATAACAGCGTCGGTACTTAATTACTGTTATAAAATTATATACATTTAGGGTATTTATCAATTGAAGGTAGCTATATTAAATATATTATATAGGTATATGGGTACTTACATATTATGAATTGTCATCAAACTCATGGCATACATTATGTCTCAGTTATTATGTAATTACCAAATAACTACACATCTTTTACCAAAGGTAGGTTACATTTACACTGCAAGTTATGTTATTTATGGCGAGCCTATTGCATCGCAGTTGCACTCAAGAATGCCATTGAGAAAATTTCTAATCGAAAAATCCACTCAGTGCCTAACCTGGGTATCAAACCGGGATTACATAATAAACTAATGTAAAAATCCTTGAAGTTATATCTGAGCATAAGAGTCACAAAAACAGCACTGCCTTGACAACGACAATGTCAAGTAAAAGTAGGAAGTGACCTTTGATATATAAATATAAATTATTCACAATTATAAATACGTTCTAAAATTATTGAACTGTGTCAAATTGTATTGGAGAACCATTTGTAATTATGACATATCCTTTTTTGTAATTTAAAAAAATATAATTTTACATATAAATTTATTCAGATTTTTATAAAAGTTGGCAGTGAACGTGTTTATATCATAACAGATGTTACAATAAAGGAGAGCAACCCAGGAGCTGAGATTTTGGATGATGTTATAATTTCACAGTGACCAGAATAATTCACACGACATCGTTACTGTCGGAATTTAGGGAATTCATTTCTTCATAGACTCCACATAGTCTGTACATTCTACATGAAGGGGCTTAGGCGGTGCCTTGTCCGTCAGTCACAGAACACAAAGCATTTTATTCATATGTACCTGTTGTGCCCCACGGTTTCACCCGATTAGTCTTCGTTCCCGTGGGAATATCAATTTCAAAAGTTGCCTATTAAACTATCTACGTCCCCTATCTACGTCCCGTTGGGGTAGGCAAAACTATTCCTTTCCACTTGCTACGATCCTGGCATACAACTTTCGCTTCTTCCACTTTCATCACATTCTTCATGCATGCTCGTCGGTTGTTGGTACTTTTGACCTGGCCTTTCCTTAAGATAACATCAACTTGTTCATGAAAGGTACGCCTAGGTCGACCCCTACCGACTTGACCATTCACACTAGCCTTATAAGTCTCCATTGTCAATCTCTTTTCGTCCATCCTCTCCACATGTCCGAACCATCTAAGCAATCCTTTCTCTATATTTAACACGCTTTAATTTATTTTTAATGTAATCATTCCAAAAGGTTCAGCTATTAATCTGATCAGGTAGGTCAATTAGTTTCACGAAAAATGGCGCGTTCTTACCTCCCTGTTGCAAGTTATATAAGACTTTTTTTAATTTTATGATTCTCCTATGACTAATATCACTAAAATAATATCTATTTGTGCCTATCGCATTTAGCCTTGAATTTATTGCGCGTTATTTTGAAAGGAATTTAGCTGAAATGACTATTTTCAGATGTGAAGGGAGACTTATAAAAAAGTAACATAAGTAACAAAAAATATTGACAAGGTTTTTTATAAAAATCCTAATTTACACTATTTTTGAATGTAATGTAATTTTGTGATATAAAGCCTAATTAATGACTATCTCGGTGGTTTAGTGGTCGCAAGCTCTGCTACCGATCATGAGATTCTGGGTTCGATTCTCAGGTAAGGCAGTGTTTTTTTACTGAGCATGCTATTTTATAACGGAATTATTAAATGATGTTGTAACTTAGAATTATCTTTATGACAGCCTGGAGTCTGGAACTGTGCCCGGTAGATGGCAATAGGCTCGCCCCCTATTACATGGGACCATAAACATTATAGGTGAAGCGAGGATGTATCTAATATGGGTGCGATAAGACCGCCAATACACTAGATATAAACCTGTTGCATTTTAGTTTAAAGATTCTTATTATGTCGTGTAATTATAAAAAGTTTATCTATCTATCTATATGGTACTGAGTCTTGAGTACACCTTTGCCCTTTGGAACAAATGCGTGATGTTATGATGCTTTGGAAGCAATATGTACTAAGTTTTGAAAAGTATTAAGACAATTTTAATATAATCACTATATATTAATAAATGCTAAATAACTCACTGACTGACACGCAACGCAGAGCCCAAACCACTGATCCTAGAGACTTGAAACTTGGAATGTAGGTTCTTTTCGTTGACTGGACGTGTGCGAGGAAAGGATTTATGCAAATTCACATAAAACTGCCATGTTTCGTAATTGCGAGCGGACAAAGCCGTTTTATTTACAATAGTAGATATTAACCTCGACTAGACTGCCTCGGTGGCGTAGAGGGCGCATGCTCGACTGCCAATTAAGAGGTCCCGGGTTCGATCCCCAGGTCAGGCAAAATGTTAAATATTGGATTTTTCCTAATGAGGAATTATCTCAATAACTGCCTGGAGTCTGGAACTGTGCCCGGTAGATGGCAATAGGCTCGCCCCCCTATTACATGGGACCAATAACATACTGGCGAAATGTGGGTGTATCTACTATGGGACTGAGTCCTGGGTACACCTCTGCCTACCCCTTAGGGAAAAAGGCGTAAACGTATGTATGTATATATGTATGTAGTAGATATTAATCCTACTAAATGTGAAAGTCTGTGAGGATGGATGGTTTTTTGTTACTCGTTCATGCAAAAAATACTGCACCGATTGGGCTGAAGCTGAAATTCAGTATGTCGATAACATAGATCCTGGAATAAAATAGGTTACATTTTTTGTCCCGATATTCCCACGGGAACGAAGACTACGCGGGTGAAACCGCGGGCCACAGCTATGCATAAATATTTTTAACTAGTGAGTAAAATTAACGCCGCGTTGTTACGAAGCAAACAACATTACAAATAATATATGTACCATTGTATTGGTTGTATATATCTACCATATTATCGCGCTGTCCTTCGTCCGATTATCCACACTTCCGCAAAGGGAGTTGCTAGCTCTATATCTAGGGCTGACTTATTTATATCATTCGTTCAATTAATTTTAAAAATGTATATAGGTACATATAATAATAACAATAACTACTTACTTTGTTACAAATCGTTGTCGTCGACAGCCTCGTTGGCTCAGATGGTAGTAACTCTGCTTTCTGTGCCGCAGGGCCCGGGTTCGATCCCCGGCCAGGTCAAACATTTATGTGCTTGAACATATCTGTTTGATCTGTGTCTGGGTGTTATAAGCTTATATAAGTATGTATATCAGTCATCTGGTTACCATAGTACAGGCTTCTAGCCTAGTTTGGGACCAGATGACCGTGTGTGGAAGTTGTCCCATATTATTATTATATTATTAATTAAAAATAAACAATTAGAACATAGATAATATAAACGCCATGAAAAATTGTACTTTATAATGCTTGCCGTTTATCTTATTTTGGTTCTTACTAAGACGTAGTTCACAAAATAGATATCATAAGTATATTTTAGTATGTATACTATAAGATAGATATATAATAAGTGATATGGGTTATTTTCAACATCTTTCCTAACACTGCCTCATTTTCTTACGAATGATGTAATAAAACAGAGTTTCATTTTGAGAAAAGTATCCAGTTCCAGAATAACATAACATATCATACATTCACGCCTTTTTCCCGAAGAGGTAGGCAGAGGTGTACCCAGGACTCAGTGCCATAGTAGATACACCCACATTTCGCCAGTATGTTATTGGTCCCATGTAATAGGGGGCGAGCCTATTGCCATTTACCGGGCACAGTTCCAGACTCCAGGCAGTTATTGAGATAATTCCTAATAGAAAAATCCAATTTTAACACTGCCTGACCTGGGGATCGAACACGGGACCTCTTGATTGGCAGTCGAGCATACGCCCTCTACGCCACCGAGGCAGTTCCAGAATAACCGGTAGAGAATGCTATTGCAGCATTAAGTAATTTCTAGCGTTGTGCTGAATTATAGAAAAATAAATAAAAAGGCTATAATTCAATATTCTCAATAGTATTATCCTCTAAATTAACTGAAGCACTTTCTCAGCTCAAAGCGTCGAATAAAAAGTATATAAATCACAACAAATCAAAAAGTTATTTTAATATTGATTAGGTTTGTTCCATAGACAATCGAAGATAAGAGATTTTTCTGAATAAATCTTATATTGCAATAGGAATTGCAAAAGAGGATTTACTCTAGTCACGTTAAATTAATGAAGACCCAATGAAATTGTTTGTGGTTGGTAGTATAGCTAGTAGGTAGGTACATCACTATTGACACGCAATCTATGAGGACGTCGATGCAATGATAAGGGGAAGGTTAAATGCAATTACGTAAAGATAATATCTAATATGTATGTACCTATATATTTTGTCTATATTATCAATAATCGTAGCCTGCCTCGTAGGCGTAGTGGGCGCATGCTCGACTGCCAATCAAGAGGTCCCGGGTTCGATCCCCAGGTCATATTGGATTCTTCCATTAGGAATTATCTCAATAACTGCCTGGAGTCTGGAACTGTGCCCAATAGATGGCAATAGGCTCGCCCTCTATTACATGGGACCAACAACATACTGGCGAAATGTGGGTGTATCTACTATGGGACTGAATCCTGGGTAAACACTTCTGCCTACCCCTTCGGGAAAAAAGGCATGAATGTATGTTTATGTATGTATGTATATGTATCAATAATCACTGAACCAAGTGAAAATTAATCAGTCTTCATTATAATAGTATTCACCAATTGTGATTATTTTAAAACCGTGTTCAAAGTCATCCACGGCGCATAAAGTGAATTTCAAAATATGCTGAAAAGACTCATGTAACCAATTTAATAACAACTAAAACTACAACATTAAATGATTGCAAAAATAAATACTCTCGCCGGGAATTGAACGATCTACCTTTCTAATACCAAAAGTATTAGATTGATTTTTAATTAATATTTTATTCCTAACGAATACCACTAATAAACGAATCATAAACAAGTATAATTAGTCAGTAATTAAAATGCTTTTAAAATTTGATTATACGAGTATGTAGTGTTTATTTATCTAAAATAAGTCTCAAACAAATTACATTGTAGTTGCAAAAGGTTTGGTTCATTTTATTTGAATGAGTTGATTTTGGAAAAGTCACTTAGAATAATATGTATCTGATAGAGTTGCTAATATGAATCAATTTCTAGATGAAAGTACCTTATATCATATGTGAAAAACCTATAGAAATTTGACCTGTGACCTTTTGTGACATTATATTATATAATGTTAATAAATGTTATTGTGTTCGCATTATTTTAATAAAAATATTCTATTCTATTCTATAGTAATATAGGAACGTACCTATTTAATTATTGGGTAATCAAAATATTCGTAGCTACTTTTTTTGTGTTGAATATATGTAGTTTATCTATATTAAGAAGAAAGAAGGACACATTGAACAAGATTTATGAAACATTCTTCTCTTTTTTGTAAATATTCCAATGGATTGGTAAATATGATATTTTATCAAATCACATCAACAAATTGCACATACCTACATAATTTATTCAAAGTTTATATCGACACCGCATAATCGAGTGTTTTATTATATCACGCGATGCCAAGCAAAAATCAAATTAATATGCAGAGAAAGTTATTTCTCTAATAAAGATGACTAACATGTTATTCGATCATTTATTCCAACGAAAGTCATTGCAAGATAATAACCCTCGATATTCGATATTCACTCGTAATAGTTTTGTGTAAAGTACAATTTAGATTGATAAGTTATTTTGGAAATTATTATATCCAATCGGAGACAGCACGCGACAATCCGTTTACATTTGAAAATGAATCTGAGTTAGGATTCTTCCACCAGTTCTTCCCGCAGTACTCAACTTCTGTAAGGACAATTAACTAGACTTATTTTAAATTAAGACCTGGCTCACCTGGCTGTAACTTATTTCCATTTAAGAGTGAAGTGACTGAAATACACTAAAAACAGATCTTTTTTTATCACACTATTCGTTGGTATGCTTCTAAATGAATAGGGAATACAACGCCTTAATGCAGTCAAACTCAAACTCAAATAGATTTATTAAAATAGGCCATAATCTGACACTGTTACAGGTCAATGAAGATAAACAGTACTGAGTCTACCGTGCGTTCGGAAAGATACCTCTACAAGAAGAAGGCACAAGAACCTTGTAGGACAGTTTACACTAATCAACGCATCGTGCACAAAGACATATGCCACATGATTTTTTTGGAAATCTATTAGCTCTTCTTCTTTCTTTTCTATCTTGTTTTTAGTCCAAACTTTTGGCTAACTGATTATTTGACACACTCCCCACTCATCAACGCCCAACCCTAATTTGTAGTTAGAAAGCTGATTTGCGCAGTTTTTTTCATGTATAGAAGGAATAATAAAAGGAATTTTCGAAAACCCCACAAAGTCACGGGAATAAATGTAGTTATAATAATGACAGTATGGGTTCCGCATGCATCCATGCAAGCCATGTCATGCACGGCAGTCGCCGCGCCTCGCTGCGGACGAAAGTGAAAGTATATTTCAAACTTCAACGTCACTTTACGTCGGCCAGTGACTAGTGTTTACATCTTCTCGATGATTCTGCATTTTCATAACATGTTTGTTAAATCATAGTTTGTAATTAGATATGTACTTATGAAAGCTGAATGCATGAATACGTATCTTATTTGTCATTAACTATTTTACTTTTGACTTACTTATACATTTGACTGCCTTGTGGCGTAGTCGTTTGCAAGCGCTATTTCCGATCATGAGTCCCCGGGTGCGATCCCCAGGTTTAGCAAGAAGAAGCAAGAAGTGTTATTGGATTATTAATTTGGAAAATATGTGAAGTATTTGTCTAGAACTGTGTTCGGTAGATGGCAATAGGCTCGCGTTCTAAATCTACACCAGCGCCATCTAGATGGAACGAAAAAAACAGCGCTATCTGGAATAACACTTATAATCCCGATTTTCCCACGTGAACGAAGACTACGCGGATGAAACTGCGAGGCACAGCTAGTATTATATAAAGAAAGTGTTAGAACAAATTCTTAAAATAAACAAATGATTTTGATGGAGGGCATTCACCTAGATAGTTACATTTTTTATCGTATGTAGGATATCGATGAACTTTCAACCTCTGTGGACGCGACAATATGACTTTATTTCGATTATAGTCTAAAAATAATCTTTCTCTTCGGTTACGTTAGTTCAAATAAATAGATCTAAAAATACTTTATTGCACACCACTTACAAATAAATAACATAAGTAAAAAAAAATCAAAAAATAATAAGTGAAACTTATTCCGCAACGATTATATTATACGAGCAGAACTTCATTTATTAAAAACATAAGTAACTAGTTTTGTTCTCGTGGGAATATCGACATAAAAAGTTTGTATAATGTGTTATTTCAGGGGTCTAAACTATCTTACATACCGAATTGCAGCTCCATCCATTTAGTAGTTTTGGCGTGAAAGAGTAACAGACATCTATCCATTCATCCATCCAGCCTCACAAACTTTCGCATTTATAATACTACTAGTGTAAGAACAGCGGCTTTGCCCGCTCGCAATGATGTAATATGGCAGTTTCATACCAAAACTTTGACGCCCTTTTTGGAGCTCTTAATATGTGAATTTTTTAAAATCCTTTCTTAGCACACGTCCAGAAAACGAAAATAACCTACATTCTAAGTTTCAAGTTTCTAGGATCAGTGGTTTGGGCTCTGCATTGCATGTCAATCAGTGAGTGGATTTTATAATATAATATCTTAGTGATAAGTAGGATAGGATTGGAGTTTATGAGACACCTACCTCTAAAAGTCAGTTCAGTGATCAGTCAGTCAAAAGATCAGTGACAGCTGAACAAAAATCTATTTTTTGGTCATATTTCCTAAAATGCATTACATAACTGGTATCTTATCGAGCTATTTAATATTCAATTGATAAATAAATAACCCTCTTAGAACTTAATTTAGGGAAATATGGCCGTAAAATAGATTTTTGTACAGCTGTCATTGATCAAGGATTAAGCTATATTTGACAAAGTCTAACTCTGAGGACAAAGCGTAGGTACAATAATTATTAAATTATTGTAACCAGAAGTCGTTAGTACTCGTCAAAATAGTGATTGATTAATTTGGCAACTTATACTTACTTTAACTAATATATGCACAAAGTATTACATAATATAAGTACTCCGCTTCATAGACATTCATCAAACTATTCATGCATTTCCGATTACCAGCCTCACCTTGACTTTTATCATTTTACTTCACTGTGTCTATTCTGCATTACTATTTATACATCTTGTTATATTGCTAGTATAGTAACTCGTTGGGAACCCACCTATAAAACTCTTGTCACATTGGTCCTAATTTTTAAACTTACGCGGTTTAAACACATAATATATAACTGCTCGAGTTCGATCCCCACGTCAGGCAAAGTGTTAAATATTGGATTTTTCCATTAGAAATTAGCTCAGTAAAAGTTCATCATACATACATAACAAACTCTCAAAAAAACATAACCCTCCTTCACGGTCGGGTAAAAACAAGCTTTCTGTATGACAGACGAGGATACTATTACTATTTAGTGCTTAGTTGCTGATAAGCTTATACTTAACAGTCTGTCATACACAGAAAGTTTGTTTTTTGCCTTTTAGTTAATACTAGCTGTGCCCCGCGGTTTCACACGCGTAGACATCTTTTTCGTGGGAATATCGGGGAAAAAGTACCCTGTGTTATTACAGGGTATAAGCTACCTGAATACCAAATTTCAGCCCAATCTGTTCAGTAGTTTTGGCGTGAAAGACTAACAAACATCTATCAATCTAACTTCAAACCAAAACCGCGCTGGATGGCGCTGGAGATGAGTTAGAACTCGTAAGCGTTTTGTTCACCTGTTAAAAACATAAGTTTTTTACATTGTGCTGAAATTTAAGATGTAATATATTATTAGGATTTTTATAAAGCAGTTCAGGGTTTTACATTTTTCAAATAATAATTTACATTTAATTATGTCAAAATGTCCACAAATGCTAGAAGAAAAGATAGCCAGAACTATATAGCACTATTCGACTATAGCATTTATTTAATTTTAAATTCGAAACTTTATGTATATTTCCACAAATGCATGAGATTAATAAATTGAAACACAGTAGTAGCTTTTACCAGTCTTGTCAAAAAGAGTTCAACTATAGCTTGTAGATTTACGCTCGAGGAAATTATAGAATACAGGCCTAAGTCTAGTCTAGAAAAAAATAGCTTTTCAATCTATCCCAGGCACAGCGCACGAAATGGTATCTTTCGTCACCCCATTCCAAACCCCGACCTTCCTCCCACTGCAAATGATGCGAACTATTTTTACAAAAACACACACATACACACATAAATAAACGATCCTAGTTCTAATCTCAATCGTCAAGGTTCGCGAATTTTTCTCCAATAAGCGTTTCTTTCCTTGACACACATTGCGATGCGCCCGCGCACTCGCGGCCGGCGAAAAAATACTAGCAGATAAACTGTATCGGCCTGATAATAAATAACGCGTTGTTGAGAGTAACCTATACTAACAATTTGACAAACTGTGGATTCAGTCTGCTTTTAAGTAGATTTCGGGCTTGTCTAAAAATTAAAAATTATATCCAGGAATATTATGAAAATTTCGTTCGTCTACACCAGATCAATGTGATTGACTTCTCTTTAAACATTTTAATTAAGTACCTAGTATAAAATAACTTACGATAACTTGGATAATTCTGTAAGCTGGCATGTCGGCCTGCGGATTTTCTAAGTATACCACAGTAGTGTAACCGTATTAAGTTAAGATAGTTGTAAATAGGTAGTTGTAGCATTGTTTATTTTTCAATAAAGATAGGTAGGTATTTGCCCTTTGGAAAAAACCGAACACATAACATAATTTAGTATTAACTTATTAGCTATTCAACGTGGCAATGCCGCCAGTATCTTGGGTACGCTGCCTGTTTATTAGCTGCCGGTTTAGAGCACTTGGATTTTCTATAGGCTGACATATCGGCCTGTGGATTTTCGAAGTGTTCTATGGCATAGTGTATTTAGTTAGGGTAGATAGTAAGTAGGTAGCTCTATTGTTTAGTCTTATCTCAAAAAGGCACGCTGCCTTTTTTAGATTTCATCCCTACTGAGTATACTGAGATTTATATCGTTTGGTAAAAATATGCAAAATTTCAAATCGCTAACACCAAAGTAGGTACATCATCACCATCATCATCATCGGCTGGAAGACGTCCACTGCTGAACATAGGCCTTCCCCATAGAACGCCATAAACTATTCATATAATATGGGGAGATTTTGCCGTAATCACCACGCTTGAGAGGCGGCCTGGTGATCGCAGTAGTTTGAATACTTGGAAACGGAGATCGCTGCTCCCCACTCTCCAATATGTCCCTCTACCTATTATCTAAAAACAAGGCATCTTTTCTTTATTGTTTGTTTATGCCATAGGTGGCAAACAAGCAGACGACTAACTCGCCTGTTGGCTCGCGGTTACCGTCGCCTATGGATACCTGCAACACCAGGGGTATTGCCAGTATGTTGCTGACCCTTCTACTCTATTCACTCTCCTTTTGAAAAGCCCCATGTTATAGCTCAACGGGAAGACCGCGGCAGGAAGATCATTCCACAGTTTGCACGTAAGCGGTAGAAAAGAACGGGAAAATCGCACAGTGCGCCTCATTTCCACTAAATAAATATTATAAGATTTACGCCCTCTCCTATATTGTTGACGGAAGTCGAATCTTATTCGGAATACCCTAATCAGTATGAACAATTAATCTATTTTGGTTCGGGATAATTGCTTGGGATTTCTTTTCTGGAAAGTTGACTTCCTCCGTCTTTGTATAAATTTGCTCTTTTAAATTCACGGAAAGCTAATTTTAACTTAAATTTTATTGTTATTATATTTGGGATAATTAGGAAACGTTAATTTTTTGTAAGATTTTATAAGATTTTGTAAGATTTGTAAGGTAATTAGAGATTGGTCTATACAAAAATTCAATCTTCTCCAATATTGAAAACTTGGAAATTTGCAAATCTCCTTGCTACGTTTAATAGAGGGAAATGCTTTATAAGACTGATATCTGTTTATGAGTATCTACAGGGATCTCTACCTCTACCTGCATATTTATCTATTTAGCATTTAGCAAAGGATACGTTTGCAAAGACAGGTACCGTCAGAAAGTTTATGACCCCCAAGCTATGACCTTCAAGAAATAAGAAATGTTTCATGATATACCAGTTTAGATACAAGGAAATCGATGTCTGAAAAAAATGTTGAGACATACGTATGTATGCACACGTATGTTTGTATGGGGTCCATACCTAGATACCTGAACAGAACGCTTCCAACCCCGAAAAATAATCCACCTACAGAACATACAGTGCTATCTATAAGTTCCTTGCGCAAAGTATGGAAATATGGAAAATTTTTATTTATTTTTTATGATAGTGAGTGACAAGACGAGCAAATCAGGTTTCTGAAGGTGTGCATCATGATTGCCCATATCAGACACAGTGCCTCTAAGTGTTTTAAAATTCAAAATTCTGCGCGGCACTGCACCGCGCCTGTCACCCAGTGTTGTTGAATCTCATCATACCCAGTAATTTCGCTGGTAACATTGCCCTTCAGACCGAAACACAGTAATGTTTGCACATTACTGCTTGGCGGATAAATAACTGGCAAAGGTGTGGTACTTCCCCAGGCGGCCCCCTGCAAAAGAGGCCTACCACTACAAAAAATTTCATACAAATAATTTATAATATGTAACCAGGATCTATATTTGAGTCGGTCTCCATACTCCGGAATGCTCTACATGCACTTTCTTTGCAAAAAGAAATTATAAGGAAAATATTGAAAAGTAACATAGCATGATATAAACTTAAACAATCTGAATACTTAATTTTAGCCACAAAACCTAGTTTATTGTAAGATAAGAATATGAAGTGTTCCTCAGTTACCTAGTCACCCCGTTAGTAACTACTCACCAACACTCCGAGGCGGTTTACCGACGTGCTATCAGTGCTGTAAACGTGCTATGATATCAGATAATAGCAAAGATAACAATAATTATCTGTACTATTTAGTCTATCAGAACATAGAGTGCCGCGAGCCATATTACTTGTAAGTAAAGAATAAAAGTAAATGGACGACGATGCTAGTGACGATGCTACGAGTACATAATATAATATAAAGAAGTAGTACTTCTTGACTTTATCCTATGGAATTTTATGATTGTAATTTGACTTACCTAGAATAACGACATTTGTTATTTGGTGAATAAATAACTGAAATGAAATGACTTTAGTCTTGTCATTGATTTTAAAGAAAAGGGGAAATAGGGTACGTTCTCCCAGCGCTTACTCAACAACTGGCACGTGAAATTTGAAACAACAAAGATAGAAAGACGTACCTAAGACCAAAGTGCGACCGAGACCACAATTAACTTTACTGACGTACGTAGAACTAATGGGACCTAATTTGAGCATTCCATTTTCGAGAATCGAATTCCTCATTTCCCCTATACGTATTTAGGCAAGTGTCTTCCTTGACAAGTTCATACAAAATTTTGACATTTAATCGTTCATACGTTTAATAATTCTTATTTTCTGCCTATACAAATCACTTTTGAGACTTATGTAAAGAGTTTTTCGCTAAGGTCACATCTTGCACTTCGTTCTTTCGCGATACCAACCCCAGACATTCGACTCAATTCCCATACAAAAGCCACGATATAACTTATGACACAGACACTGCACACAGACATGGAGATTTTTTACCTACGGGGCCTACGGGGGTTCGACGAGAGCTCAATCTCGCTTGCGGTGTGAGGAAGGCCATGGGCCATTGGTGGGAGGATGACTGTCCATTCTATACGTAGTATTATTATCTGTTCTGTGGGGACACAGATCCCTAAAGCTGGCCATACACGCTAGCGTGTACCTGATAGATCAAGATACGCTTGAACTGATCCTGTGCAGGTTTCCGCACGCTACGTTATACCGGTACAGTACAAATCTGGCAGGTCATTCATTTGTACACCCTAGCGTGTTTTGAGACATTTGTCTTTACCATATACACCAGTTTTTTTATACTTTTTACTAGTCATAATTTTGAAAATTATGACTAGTGTCTAGCTGTGCCCTGCGGTTTTACCCGCATAGACATCGTTCCCGTGGGAATATCGGTAGTGATAGGGTAGGGACGGTAGGGTAGTGATGTCCTTTAGCAGCCTGGTAACGTCGACGTGGTCAAATGTAACGACCCTGCAATAACAGATAGATCAGATAATACTTTTTATCGCAATATTCGCGGGAACGAAGACTACGCGGGTGAAGCCGCGGGGCACAGCTAGTGACTGATAATAATGTGACAACCTACTTATTATACAACCGTATCTATTATAAAATATATATTGTTTAGTGTAAACCGAAAACCGGTCCTTTGATAAGTTCAAAGCATTGTGTGCATATTTAAAATTTTAATATATCAGATTTTGAAATAATATTGAAGTGAAAATGAGAATTTATAGATACTTACTTACAGATTTTATTATAATTATCATCATCATCATCTCAGCCATAGGATTGACATCTAGACCGGTTGTAAGCGGCCTGCATCCAGCGTGATCCTGCTGTCTTTATCAGATCGTCTGCCTACCTTGTGGGTGAACGTCCTACACTGCGCTTGCCGGTCAGTGGTCTCCATTTGAGAACTTTACAGCCCCATTGGTCATCAGTTCTACGTGCTATGTGCCCTGCCCATTGCCGCTTCAACTTGCTAATCATCTGGGCTATGTCGATAACTTTCGTTCATCTACGGATCTCCTCATTTCTGATTCGATCTCGTAGAGTAATTCCGAGCATAGCCCTCTAGCTCGTTGCGCTATTTTGAGCTTATTGATAAAGCCCACAGTCAGAGACCACGTTTCAGATCCATAAGTTATCACTGGTAACACACACTGGTCGAAGACCTTCGACTTGAGGCACTGAGCTATTTTGGACGAGACGACATTGCGTAGGTTTCCGAACGCTGACCAGCCCATTTGGATTCGACTAGTTAGATTAATTATAAATAAGCGTGGTCATATATGAAACTACAATTTTCAGCATATTGAGTCGTTCTCAAAACCTTTGAGCACATAGACACTAACGCTCTCGCTCTTATTCTTTCAGTTTGTAGACAGAATGAACACCTACCTGTAAATGCTTATAGACCGGGAGATGATGACACAAAATGTCAGGTTATTTGTAACAGTATGGCGACTCTTCAGGGGTTTAATTACGTAATGACGAAAAGACGCAATGACGAAATGATGGTCAAAGCGCTGGTACCGGCGACCCAATCGCGTGGGCGTTAATCGAACGTGTCGGATAAATTACGGGTGTAGAAGGATTTGTTCCACAAAAATTCTTGTATGTTCCAATAGTCGATAAAAAACGAAGTAGGTGGTAGCGTAATGACATACTTCTCCGGTGTGACTTACGCCCACCATACCGACGAGAACATAATGTGTTCTCGTCTCTCTCTATCTCATTAAAATAAAAATTCAACCATTTGTACCAGGCTAATTATTGCACAGCTAATCATCGTCTAGTACATACTATCATACTTTTCCGACGGTACCAAATGACCGCCATACCGCCACAAAGGAGTAATTTTTAAAGCAATGACCATCATTTTCCTTTTCGTCATTACGCAATTAGACTTCAGTCGCCATACACATGACCTGACATTTTGTGTCATCATCTCCCGGTCTATTAGCTTCATCACAGATAAGATAAAAAGTCGATAAACTTAGACTGACTCACAGATCACTATCGACTGACTAAAGCTATATACTTACCTAAACATTTTCTTTAATAAAAAAAACAACTACTTAGGGCTTACTTTTTTGTTTTCTTGGAAGAGAAAAAAGTTTTATTATATTTTATTAATGGACGAATTCGGGACATTTTTAAAGGAGGATTTTGGGAATAACCAGCCTGAATAAGAAAGGAGAAAGCATTATAAAGTAACAAAAACGTTCATATTACCCTTAAAGGGTTGACAAGGCAATAAATTAACTATAACGTTATTAGTCATATTATGGAGTTTATGTGATCATAAAGTAACCCCATGCAATAAATATTCCGTTTGGATGGTCGCCGGGAACAATGATAAAAAATAAAAAACCGTTTGTTTTTTACTAAATCTTTTACAAGTTGCGAACAAATATGTTTTTTATTGCTCAAAGGTTTTAGAAGCTTTCTCGACCATCTCTTTTACTACTAATAATAATAACGTGTAGTTGTTATGGTTAATGAGTGTTTTTTTTTATGAGATGAGTGGCAAACAAGCGAACGGCCTGCCTGATGAAAAGCCCGTCACACACGTAGCTAGAATATATATTAATATACCGTCCTATAATATATATTATAGCAAGCTACCACACACGGAGACGATGCTATAATATATATTTTAGCCTTCATTTCATTGATACCGTAGTTTATATTAATATGCAATAATAGGCTTGCCCCCTATTACATGGGACCAATAACATACTGGCGAAATGTGGGTGTATCTACTATGGGACTGAGTTCTGGATACACCTCTGCCTACCCCTTCGAGAAAAAGGCGTGAATGTATGTTATGTTATGTTATGCAATAATATATATTACGGTGTATGTTGATGACGTCACAGAAATATATATTATAGCTGCGTGTGCGGTCAGTCGAATATTTGTATAGAAAATATATCGTAATATGCCGTGCTATGATTTATATTAATATATATTATAGCTACGTATGTGACGGGCTTAAAGCAGTTACCGTCTTGTGTATCGAGTGTGTACTTAATATATAATTATACTTATTTTACTTATTGTTCCTACTACTCACTGGCTCGGTGGAGTAGTGGGCACAAGCCGCCAATCATAATTAATAATAATAATAATAATTTCAATTTATACTCTAACAGAACGGGTTACCCCAATTACACTGCTCGAGTCAATTCATATGGGTTATATGGACAACCTAAAAGGCCTCCGACATGACCTAACGACTGCCCCCTATATATCTTATAGGAAACAGCCGGGACCTACAATTTAACGTGCCATCCGAAACACGGTAGCGCCCAGGTGAAAAGCCCACATGGTGAGATTCGATCCAGGGACTCCGGATTTAAAGCCGGGCATATTCCCGCTCGACCACGGACGCTACATCATGAGGTCCCGGGTTCGATCCCCAAGTCAGGCAAAGTGTTAAATATTGGATTTTTCCATTATGAATTATCTCAATAACTGGCTGGAGTCTGAAACTGTGCCCGGTAGATGGCAATAGTAACTATTCTTTGGCAATAGGCTTACCCCTATTGTAATAGGGGTCGAGCCGGGCACAGTTCTAGCCTTCAGGATGTCGTTGAGAAAATTCATAATCGAAAAATCTAATACCACGTTAAAAAAAGTTTTATTTTCAGACGTTACGTCCATAGTCTCATACAATATGTTTAAAACACAAATAATCATTGAAATTAAAAATACAAATCAAAATTTGAATTGATTAAAATTAAATTGCAATAGATGAAATTAAATCAAATCAACAAAACATAATAAAAAAAATTTAAAAAAAAAATTTTTAAAAACATTATAAAACAACCTCATTAAAATTAAATTATAACCTGACATGGGTTTGACAATTATAACCGAACACGGGACCGAGAAGAAGGCCTCAGTCGATCGAATTTACTTACTGAAAAGTGTCAGCTATATCAGAATCCAAGCTACAGAAACCTAAAATAATTTTTTTTTTATTCGTACATCAAAACATCTCCAAACAAGAGCGTTTGGACTTTTTTTTACATAATTAATTGCATTATTAGGCGTTTTTATTGGACTAACTTAGACTATCTTAAGGGAGTCCATAGCGTAATATTTTTTTTTATTATTAAAAATTTAAGTATTTAGTATACCTAAAATATTAAGGTATCTTCGTTATAATAAACACAATCCATCCATCGATTAGGAATCAAGACATTACCCATGTAGGTAACTAGATTAGGGGGATTAAATTGTACAGAATCAAACTCCTTTTCATTGGCTACAAACATGTTGGTTTATTCAGCTAACTATTCAGTCTTAGAATATCGGCTTAGTTCCATGGAGGACTGTGAAATGAACAATTTCACCCGGAAATATAAAATTTAGGTCAGACTAGGTCTACTCACAGAATAGAAAGCAAAGCAACGGTTAATTATCAGCTAATAACTGCAACATTCGCTAAAACACTCGTTTGAGCTCGTCATCGGCCGAATTTGTCGCGGCATCGACACCATTATCTCTAGACCTGCCACACCTTCTATCGCCTACGTAACTGATGGCACAGGGGGGATCTGTAGTGATATCTCGGGTTTCTAGTGTGGCTGGTCGTAGCGACCTTGGCCTAGTTTGATAGGAGCCCGCAGCTGTGGTAGATACTACTTCCTAAAATTGTATGTCTGTTATTGATTAAATAACTGGTTAATTGGCTACTCTTGATTATTGACATGGCTCAAGGTTTATTCCGACGGCTAAAAGGTTTTATACTCCTTCGTTTATGCCTCATTTGCGTTAGCCGTAAAAGTCAACACAAATTTTACTTTGTGTCGTGTGACGAAGTAACAATAGCCCTTACCTACCTGTGGACTTGTGGCGAAATAACTGAATAACAATAATATGGGACAACTTCCACACACGGTCATCTGGTCCCAAACTAGGCTAGAATCCTGTATTATGGTAACCAGATGACTGATATACATACTTATATAAGCTTAAAACACCCAGACACAGATCAAACAGACGTGTTCATGCACACAAAGGTTTGACCTGGCCGGGGATCGAACCCGGGGCTTGCGGCACAGAAGGCGGGGTTACTACCGGCTAGGCCAACGGGGCTGTGTTTGAATGTATGGAACAATCAAATATAGAGCGAGTTAACTTTAAGGATACTTATATTAATAAATAGTATATACTATACTTCCTCGGTGTCGTAGTGGGCGCAAGCTCGCCTGCCGATCAGGAGGTCCCGGGTTCGATCCCCAGGTCAGGCAGTGTTAAACTTTGACTTTGATTCGATTTTTCCATTAGAAATTATTTCAATAACTGCCTGGAGTCTGGAACTGTGTCCGGTAGATGGCTATAGGCTCGCCCTATTACATGGGACCAATAACTGCGAACAATATGGCGAAATGTGGGTGTGCCTACTATGGGACTGAGTCCTGAGTACACCTCTGCCCCTTCGGCCTATAAATTATGCTCGAATTATTTAAAATTTTAGGTTCTGCATTGACTTTTTGTTATATTTGTGGTAACGAGATAAAGATATAAACGCGTGCGGCATATTGCTTTTAAGTACACAGTTATTACGCTTTTCGGTACCAACCAAATGAAAACAAAAACATTTAGCTCGTTATTAAATCTAAATTTGCAAATCGTGTCCAAAAACAAATCTCAAGGATTCCAAAAAAATGCGGAATTATAGGTCATTCTAGAGCTATAAGTTAACGCATAAAATAATACTTATAGCGTATTAACTATCGTGTTTAACTAATTGATTTGTAACAAGCACCTACGAGTATACGGCCCCGCGCCGCGCCGCGTTACGAACGGCCTCAGTACATAGAACAACCTTGATCTCCTACCTATTACTGAAAATGTTGCATTAATACCACCCGAGTATTGTCTTGCATTACCCCCCCAACTACCGAAAAACAACTCTACATATATACAAATACAGATAAAAATCGTACGAGCGTTGTAGACCTTGGTGGCTGGCCTTGCTGGTATCTGGGCGGCTCTTTCCGCCTTGCTCGAATCAATTCGAACATAATTATTCTTGTTTACGTTTTTTCTTCGAAACAATTAAGATTTGATATTGTAGCCGTCAAAATGATCATATTCCTAAATAAGTAGCTGACGTCATTGCTTTTAATAATGTATTAAAGTTATTTTAATTGCATTTTATTTGATTTTATATTCCCGACACCTTCAGGCCAATGATTCAGCATTTTTTTTTTTTTTTTTTTTTTTTTTTTTATGATAGTGAGTGACAAGACGAGCTCATCAGATGCCTGATGGTAAGCATCATGATTGCCCATATCAGACACAGTGCCACCCAGTATTTTAAAATTCAAAATTCTGCGCGGTACTGCACTGCGCCTATCACCCTGAGATATGAGTTGTTGAATCTCATCATGCCCAGTAATTTCGCTGGTAACATTGCCCTTCATACCGGAACACAGTAATGTTTGGACATTACTGCTTGGCGGATGAATAACTGGCAAAGGTGTGGTACTTCCCCAGGCGGCCTCCTGCAAAAGAGGCCTACCACTACAAAAACACTGACTATGACTGATTAACATGTAATTATAAATATTTTAAATACCACATGACAGACATGTTTACGGATCGATAATTGTTTAAGGCCAATACTATTTACGCGACCCAAAAAACGTGACCCATATTCGCGGCTAATCTCGCGATTTAGCACACCAAAAAGTTAATATAGACGAAAAGTGCGCGCGCGCATACACGCGCACACCCACCGACGCACACAGATATTCGTAATCGGTAAAGTGTGTCATGATCAGTAGGTGAAGTTTAAATAAATTGATTCGAGGGCCACCGCGTGCTGCCTCCAAGGTCTCGCCGGTACCATTGTCGATAATCATAAAGGGTGCGAATTTGAGTTACTGATTGTATTCTTACCATAGCCTTGCTTCGCAGACAAGGTCGGTGCAGAATTAGCAAACGTGTGTGAACTCCGAGATAACGTGTTCTATTAAGAAACTGTAAATTGCGCCTCAGGAACTTATTTTTGGTGAAACGTCACTTTTCGGAACGTAGTTTTCACTATCATCAGCATCATCGTTATTTTTAAAACAATGTATTAAATTATTTGTCACTGTTTTGAGCGGATCGTATCAATAATTTTCCTGTGATTGTATATCTTTCCTTATAATTGTTTAATGAAATATAACTCTACAAACAACCTCTCCTCGACTGCCTCGGTGGCGTAGTGGGCGCAAGCTCGACTGAAGGTCCCGGGATTGATCCCCAAGTCAGGCAAAGTGTTAAATATTGGATTTTTCCATTAGGATTTTTTTCAATAACTGCCTGGAGTCTGGAACGGTGCCCGGCAATAGGCTCGCCCCCTATTCCATGGGCCCAATAACATACTGGCGAAATGTGGGCGTGTCTACTATGTGTGACTAAGTCTTGGGTACACATCTGCCTATCCCTTCAGGAAAAAGGCATGATTGTATGTCATTCTACAAACAAAAGTGAAGGGTATCCTTTTCCCTGTATTAGTGGCACGATAGTTAAAATTCCACTATCACGGTCTTATAATCCGCATTATCTTTTCAATATGGTACCTATATGAAATTCAAGTAAGTTTGATGGTTGCTCTAAATTTTCAATACTCCAAATCATTAATTATATTAATTATTCTAAGGTCGATACCTACAAAGATACTGATCTATATATTTAACTACATTGCCACTTTGTCGAAGTAAATATTCTATCACATCTTTTAACATTGACATGGAACTATTTGTCATTTCTATTGCGAGGAGGTTCTAAAATAAATATAAGGTATATAATGTACTCGTAAGTGCGTGCACGCGTGGGCACGTGTATCTTGCAAGGTTCATTTAGTTGCACACGATTTAAGGCCCTTGTTAGTACTCGCTCGGGGCAATCAAGGGTCATAAATTATTATTTGATTTGGTAACACTGCAATTGATATGGGCAATTCATTTTATGTGATGAAATTAGGATATAGAACTAGCTGTGCCCCGCGGTTTCACCCGCGTAGTCTTCGTTCCCATGGGAATATTGGGACAAAAAGTACCATATGTCTTATTCCAGGGTGGAAGCTATCTACATAACGAATTTCAGCTCAATAAGTTTAGTAGTTTCAGCGTGAAAACGAAACAAACATACACCATAGCATATCAGACACAGTGACACCCAGTGTTTTAAAATTCAAAATTCTGCGCCGCACTGCACTGCGCCTGTCACACCGAGATATTAGTTGTTGAAACTCATTATGCCCAGTAATTTCGCTGGTTACAATGCACTTCAGACCGGAACACAGTAATGTTTGCATATTACTGCTTGGCGGATGAATAACTGGCAAAGGTGTGGTACTTCCCCAGGCGGCCCCCTGCAAAAGAGGTCTACCACTACAACTAAGTTAATTTCCTCTTATGTTTTGTTTTTCACTTCGCTTTATTTTTAATGAGATTTAAAACAATTAAATTTTAACATAAACACAACCGGTAAAGAACACAAACAATATTTTGTAAATTATCCGTATTATTTTTGGTTTTCCTCTCATTAAAACATTTAATAAAGTATTTAAAGTATGTACGAGTATAAAATAATCCATTGTAATAATTATAACATGAATATACTTAATTATTTTGGAACTTATTACAAGTAACCTGTCATATCGTCATATTTTATGTTACTCGAATTTTTATAACTTCCTATTAATTATTGTTTGTTATGTTTGTTACTCTTTTACGCCAAAACTACTGAACATAGGGTACTTGTTATCCCGATATTCCCACGGGAATGAAGATTACGCGGGTGAAACCGCGGGGCACAACTAGTAAAATATACAGGCTCTAGTGAATCTATCATGTCAGCAGAATCATTTCTCATTGCAAATTACGTTGAACTACAATCTTTATTTATTAAACCGTGTTAAAATGTCTTAAGTCTGGAACTAACCCTATTTCAAGCATTTTTTTTATCCTATAGCTGGCGCTGGCAATAAAAAAGTTATAATACGAATAAATAATATGTACTGCGATAGCTTAGCATTTGCGTAGAGCACTGCCACGCTAAGGTCACCGGTTCAAACGCCGCATGCAACTATATTTTTCCATTCTATTCTAATTACAGAAATAGCCTCAGACCGCAATGAATTCGAAAAAACACTTGAATAATCTCTATATATAAAAATCAATGTCCTGATTGATTGTCTGGCACATTCATTAATGTCCAGCTACGATCACCTAGAGCTGAAATTTTGGCACATAGGTTTCTATAATGATGTAGACAAGGAATTAGAAAAGAATTTTCGAAATTCCCACGGGAACAAAGTCGCGGAAGTGACGCTAGTTACCAATAAAACCAGTGAATAAATTAAACTGGTCAAATTCGAATGGGACTCGCGTATGACGGGTTCCTACCCAACATGCACCTATACTTAGGTACCTATTTATAGATGTCACCTCTTCTCATCTATACTTTAAATAAAACTACATCAATATGTTTAAATAAAATTCTTAATACTATTATTCTAATTATTATAATATTTTTATTGTTATTGCAGTAACAGTCTTAAATAGTTAATCAGTAAAATATGGAGAGCACCTTAAATTATGAACTTTATTTTGATTTTATTATTTGTTGTTGTAGCGGCAACAGGAATATTTTATTGATAATTACAAGTGTTTTGTTATTACAGTTTATGACATAGAGCTCTGTGACAGACGGACGGACGACAGCGGAGGCTTAGTAATAGATAGATAGATAGATTAACTCTTTATTATTACACTACAAACATGAAACCTTAAATTTAAATATACAATTACACTACTTCGGCTTGCTTTCGGGATACTTCGGCTTGTAGGGAACCCTAAAAGCGGTGTTACCAACTTATTACCACAGTATAATTAATTAGGCATACCTAACACCTACCTACTTATATATCCTTTCATTTTATTGGTCAAGGACGCAAAGCAACTATAATATTAAGTAGACTGAATAAAATCACTTATTTTATTCGTAATTTGTACATTAATATTACAACATATTTTTTGCATTCACTGCATTTTGTACTAATTTAGGGCGCGTATTGTGAAAGCCCACAAACGCTTCGTCTTCATAAAATGAAAACAATGATACTGTGCGTTTCACAACGACCTAGTTTTGATTTCGTGTGCAATTAAACAGTTATTATAAGTTATTACAAGGGTTTAATGTAAATCAATACGAATGATTGATGGGGTTGGGTTAGAGTGGTACGGAGTTAACAATTTGTGGTTCTATGTTTGATTTATGTACAATTAGTAATTATTCTTATAGGTACGTTAATATTATGTGTTATAAGTATTTTTGGCAAATGCAAGGGTTTGTGGATTTAGTCTGTGGCTTTTTTGCTGTCAACAAGACAAGGTAGAACTCTTTGGCAGAGGGCGCCTAGGGAAGTACTGTGCTTCGGTCTGAAGGGCAATGTTACCAGCGAAATTACTGGGCATGACGAGTTTCAACATCTAATACACCAGGGTGACAGGCGCAATTCAGTGCCACGCAAAATTAAAAAAAAAAAAAAACAAGAATGTTGACAGTGACTGGTTTGATATTAGAAGTACTATATGGAATAGGCAGATAAGCAGAAATATGGCGGCAAAGTAGTGATGATGGAAAATGGAGTGAATTAAGAGAAATATATAATAAAAAGAGGTGTACGAGACTTAATAATTCTTACTCGTTACATATGTTTTAACAAATCACCTAATATAATATGTCATTAAAGATTGAAAAGTGTATCAAGTCGTAATATTTATATTTTTATAGAGTGAGCAATCTATTCGCTTGAAAAAAAACATGAATAAAGGGAAGAAAACTGCCCCTACAGGCGGTAGGTGAGATAGAAACATTTCGCCGATCACTATAGTATCTCCACGGTAGTTCAATTGGTAGTTGCCACGCCACGATTGGTGTAGAAGGTTTCGGGTACGAGTCCCGCTCGTGGGAGAAATTTTATATCCCTTAATTATATCCTATCAAGTTGGTTATTTAAAAAAGTTTATTATTTGTACTTAACATCACATATTTTTTTCTGCGGAGCATCTCTACTAGATGTAACAAAGTAGGTCATATATATCGCCAGTCGTCTTTTTAGGTCTCATGTAATGGTTAACCGGGCACAGTTCCAGACTCCAGACTGTCACTGATTAAATTCCTAATGGAAAAATCCAATAATATTTTGCCTTAACTTGGGAATTAAACTTGAGATCTCATGATCTTTAGTAACACTTGCGAGCCACTACGCCGCCGAGGCAGTAGTATTTTGACGACATAAATATCGCATTATACTTTGCCAAATATAGCTTGATTAATGACAGCTGAACAAAAACATTTTTTTTTGCCATATTTCCGCATATTAAGTTCTACTTGTAAGAGGGTATTTGATTAATCAATTAATAATAATTTACCCGATAAAATAGCACTTATGTATCTAACTTAAGGAAATATGCCCAAAAAAAATTTTATTGTTCTGATGTTTGTTGATCAAGTTATATAATAATAATAAGAAATGAATTTATTTCTCTCAAAAATATTACAGTTAAATACTTAGTGGTTAGCACTATATATAAAACTATTTATAAAATCCTAAATGACTCACTGACTGACATGTAACGCAGAGCCCAAACCATTGATCATAGAGACTTGAAACTTGGAATGTAGGTTCTTTTCGTTGTCTGGACGTGTGCTAAGAAAGGATTTTAAATAAATCACATTCTAAAGGGTCCAAAAAGGGCGTCAAAATTTTGTTATAAAACTGCTATATTTCATTATTGAGAGCGGGCAAAGCCGCTGTTCTTACACTGATCTAATTATGCATTTAAGTTTATATTGAATTTATGTAACTAGTTTACACGTAAGTTTCAGCACAAGAATTTAATAATAATATTATAATCTATCTAATATACTCAATAATAAGGTTAATAGGTTTTCAATATTCGCGACACAATTTCTCCAATGTTTTGCGTAGTTCAGCAACTTTGTCTCTAGTTGCTCCTTTCTCTGAGTACTTTTCCTTTCCCTTCACTTGGCCAAAGAGCATAAGTACTATGCGGGCTTATTAAAGTATTTAAGCTATTTATTATTATACAAAGAATCAGATATACAGGCAGAGAACAATAATTTGAAGTCGGCTCGCTTAAAATGTGTTTTATTTACGATTTAATGTAAGTACCTGCAATTACTCCTGTTCTTTTTTTAGAATACCGTTTTACTTTGAGATTATAAATAAAGTATAAAATTAACTAGATTTTTTTTTAAAGAAAACCAATATGGGCGTTATTTAAAAATCGATCCCACCAATTTTCCTATTTGATAGGAATCGACGCACGCGCTCGGAATCCGGTAGTGTAGTGTGGTAGAAAGAGACAGACTTATATACTTACAGCTAGTTCTGCAAGTGTGAGCGAGAAGGAAGCAAGGTTAGCTTCACGGCCAGAGCGGAGGTGTGTGATAGACAACTTTATATTATGTGATACAATATGGAATATGTATCACATATTATGAAGCAAAAACATGAGAACATGCTTTCCTAAAGGTTTCATGAAGACTGTTTATAAATAAGATAATTTTCAAGGCTAAGAATAGAAAACAAATTAACATAACATACAATTACATTTATTTCCCGAAGGGGTAGGCAGATGTGTACCCAGGACTCAGTCCCATGATAGGTCCCAAATTTCGCCAGTATGTTATTGGTCTTATGTAATTAGGGGGCGAGCCAATTGCCATCTACCGGGGACAGTTCCAGATTCCAGGCAGTTATTGTTATAATTACTAATGGAATAATCCAATATTTAACACTTTGCCTGACCTGCATAGCATACTTAGTACGTATACGTAATCATAGCAAAGTGGGATTCTTCGGTAGGTATTTTCGAGCAATGCGAATCAGGAGTAGTGCAAAACGTGCCTAACCCTTTAAACAGCGCTGTTTATTTTAAACAGCGCTGTTTAAAGAATAATAATATGAGGAAGGCAGACCTCAGACACGCTAGGTCGCCGACCTTAAACCTAGGTTACCTAGTGTCTAGTAGGGTCACGACAGACATGACTATAAGCTCTATCGATGTGACCTTTTCCATAAACTTACTACTTGAATAAAACAATTATATTAATAAAAATAAATTCATTTATTTCAGGCTATAGTGCGTATAATAAAGAGGCCATAGGCCAATACATACCTTAAAGACTAACATACATAAAAATATAAAACACCTAGGTAGGGATAATTTTCTGTCTCGCCTCCCTAAAGCACCCAGATTCCACTAATAAATGCGCGACATGATAAATCATTACAAATTATTACAAAAAATGTATTATATATTTTAAAAATAAAATGGATGTTGATTGGTTTTTCTCTGCAATATTTTCTTACAAGATAAAGTGAGGTCGCCGCCTGCAGGTAAGGTGCAAGAGGCGACCTAAATGATATTTTTTATATCATTTATGTTAAGTTATGAGTTGAATTGTTTTATTTAATTATGTTTTTTATTAGTTAATGTAAAGTAGGTAATTTGTTAATAATACATTAATGTAACACAAAGTTTTGAAGCACCATATTTACTAGAATGTAAATAAAATAATACCTTCGAAAAAAACAAATAATAAAGAAAGGAAAAAGGTTTGTTTAAAATACTTATATTTACTGCGCATTAATATTATAACGCTTAAGAAAAAAAAATTGATTAGGGTAAGCTTAGAATAGATTTAGATCTCTTATGCTCCCTAAGGTTAAACCAAAAAAGTATTTCTAAGTGGGTGAAGTTGTAGGCGTCAGGAAAGTAAAGACGTACCCAAAGAAATTGAATCCAATAATAAAGTTGTATTGATATTATAAGTCAGTCCTTATGATATTCTGTAAAACTGGGCATGGTTGCCTGGAAGAGATCGCTCTGAGCGATAAGACCACCAATTGTTACACGTTTTCTAGTTTTAATATTTGATTTTGTTGTTTTCTGTACTAATTGTGATACCAATAAAGAGTTTTCTATTCTATTGGGACATTTTTCTTATATATTATATTTCAAATTATTATAATGGCGTACCTAGTGGATTAAATAATTTGTAGATTATATATATATTTATACAAACTTCATATGTCAATAATTTTGTTTATGCGCTGGTAAGTATACAATTAAATATTTAATTAATATCTTGTTTGCCTGTTAAACTCGTCAAATGAGCTCTTTAGGATATGTGTTAATGGCATATAATAGTCATCTATTGTGAAATAGGTTGATAATGAAATATATAATATAACTGAGGTCGTATCTAGGCCTTGTTATAAACAGTATTATTATCCATAATGCTACGTGAGCAGTTATTGTATCGGTTCAATTATAATGATAGATATATCATTATAGATACACTTTATTGGTACACCACAAACAAGAAAAATAGTGAAATATATAATAGGCGGTCTTATAGCTAAAAGCGATATCTTGAAGGCAACTGTGCAGGGAGAGGAGAGAACCGTTTAACTATATACAACATTTGGTCGGTGATGTGACAGAGACTAAGTAGTCATTAATTAATATAATGTTATTGGACGTTTGGGTATTAAGTTTGATATTCTTAGGTAATTCTGACTAGGAACTACGAAGCAACGAAATATACTTATTTCGAACCTGACCCGGCAGCAGGTTAGGAAAAATAGAAAAGAACATTTTCATTCCGAACGTAACCCCCGTCTTAACTTGACCCGATTTGGTTTTGTGGATTATTCCAAATCTGACCCGGCAGTTGGTTAGGTTAGGAAAAAGCATAAATATCTAAAATTTTTATTCCAAACGTAACGTGGATTATTCTGAACATGACCCGGCAAGGCAAAATAGGCTACGCCTCCCTCATAGATTTCCATTGTAGTGGTAGGCCTCTTTTCCAGGGGACCGCCTAAGGAAGTACGACAGTTATTCGTCCACCAAGCAGTAATATGCAAACATTACTGTGTTCCGGTCTGAAGGGCAATGTTACCAGCCAAATTACTGGGCATGACGAGATTCAACAACTAATATCTCAGAGTGACAGGCGTAGTGCAGTGCCCAGCTGTATTTTGAATTATTGATTTAATAATAAGATTTATCATTCCATGTGAGCTTTTCGCCTGGACGCTACCGTGTTTCAGATGGCACGTTAAACTGTAGGTCTCGGCTGTTTCCTATAAGATATGTAGGGGGCAATCGTTAGGTCATGTCGGAGGCCTTGTAGGAATCTATGCGATTTGAAACCATGACAATATGGGTTGTCCACATAACCCATATGAATTGGCTAGAGCAGTGTAATTGGGATAACTCGTTCTGTTAGAGTAAAACATCAAATTATTATTATTCAAATGTGCATACCTATATAATATTTTTTAGCATCGCCATTAATTATAATAAACTAAGCAACTATTCTACTAAAATTAGAACGCGTGTCGCCATTAAAAAAAATATAGTACCTACTTAACCCCTTTAACCAAATCAAATTATAAATTAATCGGCGATAGTAAGAGGGCTTACCTTTGTTTGGTAATATTATTGCGAATAACATTCTCCACCTGACAACATGGGATTGACAGTGTAAGGTTTTCTGGGCCCAGCTTAGTTAGATACCAAGCCCCGTTACCTTTCTGCGACTTTCAACTAATAATAAATAATTTATTTAATTTATTACCATAAGGAAAAACCAAATCCTCGCTCATCTCTCTGTAAACGATAAAAATAGAAAAAATAATGGACTTATAAACACGCGGGTACAAAAGAATGAAAATTATAATACGAAATTCTTATAGAAAAATTTGACTTATGATCACCAAATGCGGATACAGAGCACCAAAAAGGAGTCATCCGAAAGTGCCTAATAAGGCAGTCGGCGGCAACGTGCGGCGCACTAGCCGCTCGAGTAAGGCCGCGCTCTGACATAGACCTAGTTACGCTGGCATTGGCACTACATTCATCTACTGAGGTCACCTGTTACGACAGAAATAACACTAACCACTACTATCGTACTTTTTTGACACTACTTTTCAGGTTTCGAACTAATACTACTTCTATTTATGAAAAGGGGGAATTATTCACTCATTTTATGACATATCTTGACGTTCTCAATGCTTATTCAAAGCATTTTATTATGTTTTAGCTCGACATAGCCCAGCGGATTAGCAAGTTGAAGTGGTAATGGGCAGGACATAGCACGTTGAACTGATGACCGATGGGGCCGTAAAGTTCGTAAAGAATAATGTTCGTAAAGACCGCGGACCGGCAAGCGCGGCGTAGTACTGTCCACCCACAAGTGGACGATCGGATAAGGACGGACAACCGGACTGGATGGAAATCTATGGAGGAGGCCTATGTTTAGCAGTGGACGTTCTATGGCTGAGATGATGATGATGATAAAGTAGCTTCTTCTAAGGCCGTGTTAATTTATTCATCGTGTATGATTTTTTACATTTTCAAAAAAGAAATTCACTTTTCGTGTTCTGCACATCTCTTGTCAGACAATGTCACTAGTTCATTGCTTAACAAAATCCCATGATTTAACACTAAACTCCTGAGTTGGTTGATTTTGACGGCAATTCAATAATTATTATCAAAAATTAAAATCATAATTACAAAACCAGCGATAGCTAAACATTTATTATATTTATTTTATAAGCCCTCACCGATTATAAGCCAGCTTGATATAATTAGTTCCACAATGTTATTAACAGCGTCACTTGTGTAAATCACTTGTGACAGTAGAATCCTACAAACGGCTTCTGACAGGCTGTAGTTCCAATTTCGCCCACCTACCATCTAAGTTGGTGGCATTATTAACAAGGATGCTCTATGCACTAGGGCGTTTAATAGCTCCTCCTTACCTTCAAACGTATAGTTCCATATTCACTGTTATCGTAGACAAATTAGCGTTCGTTTTCGTGTCTCAAGCAATAAAAGCAGAGGTGATTCATGTTATCGATAAAAAGTGAGTTTAAAAGTGAAACTTGTTCATGACTGGAAACATTTACGATGTTTGACAGTATTTTGTGAAAGGCGAGAGATTGAGATGCTGTAACCACAAGCACATGTTATTGCTGATATCTTAACTAGGTGAGAAGCTTTCTGGTACCAGGCATTGAAATAAAGTTAATATATACTTTTATATATACGTATTAACATATCATACATTCACGTCTTCTTCCCGAAGGGGTAGGCAGAGGTGTACCCAGGACTCAGTCCCATAGTAGATACACCCACATTTCGCCAGTATGTTATTGGTCCCACGTAATAGGGGGCGAGCCTATTGCCATCTACCGGGCACAGTTCCAGACTCCAGGCAGTTATTGAGATAATTCCTAATGGAAAAATCCAATATTAAACACTTTGCCTGACCTGGGGATCGAACCCGGGACCTCTTGATTGGCAGTCGAGCATGCGCCCCTACGTCACCGAGGCAGTCTGATATACGTATTATAGTTAACATATGCGCAATTCATATAATATAATATAATTAATATTCATATAATAGTGTATATAGATAATTGCTAGCTGTGCCCCGCAGTTGCAACCGCGTAGTCTTCGTTCCCGTGGGAATATCGAGATTAATAATAATAATATGGGACAACTTCCACACACGGTCATCTGGTCCCAAACTAGGCTAAAAGCTTGTACTATGGTAACCAGATGACTGATATACATACTTATATAAGCTTATAACACCCAGTAATAGATAAAACAGTCATATTCATGCACACAAATGTTTGACCTACCCGGGGATCGAACTCTGAGCCTGCGGCACAGAAAGCAGAGTTACTACCGGCTGAGCCAACGAGGCTGTTAAAAGTACTTTTTATGTTATTCCAGGGTCTATACTATCTATATACCAAATTTCAGCCCAATCGGTCCAGTAGTTTTGGCGTGAAAGAGAAACAAACATCCATCCTCACAAACTTTCTTATTTATATTATTAATAGGATTAATTAAACAATATATACAATATTAATGTGTATGTAGAATGTGTGAATGTAATATGTAGAATAATAAATTTGAATATTTGAAAAAAAAAGTTGTATTTTTTAATTTATTCAGAAAGATTAATGAAAATGTTGTATCATCCGATTAAAAAATCACTTATAAAAACTTATTATAAATTAATTGTAAGCAATTCAAATTTGATAAAATTCCAATAAGTCACTTGATCACGAACGCGCTAAGAGTGGTCGCCATGATTGTGACGTCATTATGTTAAAGTTATGTATGGTACTTTATAACATTGTGACGTCACTACAGGTCACGAGCTCGTTCAGGTACTATCGGCGTGTTTTCGGTACTGGATTAAAAATGATTTTTTAATTTGATATAACTTTGTAATTATAACGAATAAAAAAAACTATAAATAATTTTGTTACGAAACTTATATATGATCTCTCCATTTATCCCAAAAAAAAATCAAATACTCAAATGTAATATGATAAATTTCGGGCTCTGGGCTCGCGAATTGGGAACCTGCAATGCGAAATGAAATATTTAAATATAAAATAAAAAAATAATATCCGCCAAGCAGTTATGTGCAAACATTACTGTGATCCGGTCTGAAGGGCAATATTATCAACGAAATAACTGGCTATAATGAGATTCAACAACTCATATCTCAGGGTGACAGGCGCAGTGCAGTGCCGCGCAGAATTTTTAATTTAAAAATACTAGGTGGCACTGTGTCTGATATGGGCAATCATGATGCTTACCATCAGGCACCGGATTTGCTTGTCTTGTCATTCACTATCATAGAAAAAAAATAGGTAGGTATAATATACATCAGACAAATAAATAAACGTAAGAATAAAATAATTTAGATAAGTCACATTAAATAATTAAGTTTTCATCGTACGAGTACATAAATAATAGAAAGTACCTCATTAATTATTGAATGTATAAATTCGAATATTTATCTGCTTTCTAAGTTCATGAACTGTTACATAAAATATTATCTACTTAACATATGTACTCGTTACTTAACTAATACTTAACGAAATTGTGATTTATTATTATTAAAATCTAAGCTGAGTAGTTCGACAGTACCACAGAACAGATTAACAGTACACTGAATTGAGTATCCTATCTACGAGAAATTTGACACAATCCTATGAAAGAATTAGCAAATCGATATTTTGTATTCATCTGTTTCTTCCAAATATAATTAACCCATTCTATAAATTTATATCTTTATATTTTTATATTGAAGTAAACTATGTGCCTGTCAGTTTTTTTATAGTGATATTCTAAAAATCCCAGTTTAACTCGCGTGATTAGACGTTCACTTGTTGTAGTGACGTAAAGAGTTTATAAATAACAATAAAACGATTGGGACATTGTTTACATCATCTTCAAAATATTAGGATATAAATATATCAAATAGGTTTACTACTTCGGAGGAAACAAGGGAATACAATATATCTATTTGGTAAATTGTCCATATTGCTGTCCAATTGTGTTTCACTAATAAATATTTGCCTAAACGATACCTACAAATACAATTTTACTTTTTCTGTCACACTACCGACCAAATGTGATTTACTGTACCCTCCTCTCCCTGCAAGGTTGTCTGGAAGACACCGCTCTTAGCGATAAGACCGCCAATTGTTACATTGTTTGTTATAATTGTATTTTAAATTTAAGGTTTCATGTTTGTAGTGTAATAATAAAGAGTTAATGTATCTAATGTGTCGAACGTGGATTACTGAGTGTTTTGTTAGGATACTGCGTTACTTCTATAACTAGTAAACGGTCGAATAAAGAATCGTTAAACTTGGCAAATATAACCTTTAATATAACGACTAAAGTAAAGACTAGAATGTGCTGGTCATTTCAGACTTCAATACTAAAAAATAGTATGTTCTATTTTTGGGGCTTATTTTGGCCTATTCCGGATTGATCATATTATAGATTTATATCAAACTTTAAAGTTTAAACTACGTATAAAGCATATTATTGTCAAAAGTAAAATACATACAAAATGTAATATTAGTGCAAATGTACATTTTTGTATCGATTTTCCAACCTATCATCGCAAAATAAAACTTTCGTAGCGTCGTAGCAGCCTCGTAGCACCTCTACGAAGTAGCACCATACCGTAGCCTTGAGAAACACCGTCCGTCGTAAAAAGCTATTGAATTTTTGTAAACAGTTTTTAAAGGGGATCTAATTTGAGTGGTTTTTATGAATCTTTTGGGACAGCCACTGGAATGTGGACTCTTGAAAATCCTGTCATTCAGTGAACACGCGTGTGCGTAATAAGTCCTCTTTTATGTATTACCAGTATTACTTAAGAGGGGGAAAGTGGGCATGTTTAGAACAATAATTGCTAGGCAACGCTACACGTGCCGTGAATTTATCCTCAATTTTATAAAAGGTATCTCTTCATGGAACCCATAAAAACATTACTTGGAAATCCTTAATTGGTTTTGATCTTTTTAATAAAATATGTGCGAGGTAGCAAATTTATTTTCGTTCGTGACATTCAAAGCAGATTATTTCATGAGATGTGCCTATTGAAAGCGTGGAAGCTTGAATATACTATAAAGCCTTTAAGCTGATATAAAAATCATTGCTTTTGAAAAATTAAAAAACACTGTACATTTAAATTTTTAGTAAATTTTCTTATAAATAACATTACGCTTTTCCCGAAGGGGTAATTAGAGGTGTACCTAGGACTTAGCCACTTTGACAGGTATGTTTATAGGTCCCATGTAATAGGGGGCAAGCCTATTGACATCTACCGGGCACAGTTCCAGACTCCAAGCTGTCATCGAGAAAATTTCTACTGGACAAATTCAGTTATACTTTTTGCCCGAACCCGGGACATCATGATCGGAAGTATATAGTACTAGCAACCACCGTCACAAAAGCTTTCTTTAAGAGCGTACGCGGCCTTCTAGAAATTTGGCACAATCCTATGAAAAATTTACCAAATCGATGTTTTGTATTACCCTGTTTCCTCGAATATTAAAAACCCATTCTATTAATTTATATCCTGATGTATTTATAGTAACCTGTCCCTGTCATTTTAATTTTTCTTATAAACCCTTGGTTTTTTCATAGTGATCTTCCAAAAATACCAGTTTTTCTCGCGTGATTGGACGTTCACTACAAAAAAATGTAGCGTTTATAATCATAAATAAAATAGGGACATACTTTACTTCATCTTTAAAATATCAGGATATAAATATATTAAATAGGTTTACTGTATTCGGAGGAAACAGGTGGATACGAAACATCGATTTAGTAAATTTAACATAGGATGGTGTCGAACTGCTCAGAGGTCCTGTTTCCATCATAGCATTGTGTCGAACTGCTAAGAGATCCTATTTCCTGTTAATGAATCCTACTATATTACTAAAAATGTGAAAATTTATGAGGATGGATCACTGGATGTTTGTTAGTCTTTCACGCCGAAACTACTGAACCGATTGGGTTGAAATTTGGTGCGTAGGTAGCTTAGACCCTGGAATAACACATAGGGTACTTTTTACCCTATATTCCCACGGGAACCATGTCTAAGCGGGTGAAACCGCGGGGCACAGCTAATAAGTAAACAAAGGGTAACTATTTTTAAAAGGTTTTTGTAAGCAATAAAACCTCTTGAATATAATATCAGCATGGTAACGTAGGAACCCTCCCCGGGCTCAGTGCTGTTGCTCAGTTGATTGATTCCCAGAATTTTCGACATTATTTAAACGGCTCTTCTCTTTACCGTAAATAGATAGTGCTCGGATGGGAGGTTGAATGTTCATTTGGAGCTTTTTTATTTTATACTCGTGATTTACTAGGTTTAATGGTTTTCAATGGTCATCCGCAAAGGGTTTTCTAGTATTTTTGTAATACTATGGGAATCATATATCAATATTTTCCGTTGTTTTGATAAAATATTTATTTAACCAAAATAACAGAACATGTATAAAAGTCACTACAGTCATTTTCACTCATTATCATAAAAAAAAACTTACGCACGATAGATTCATTTACTCTTTGACTGCATTGAAATTGATTAATAATGAATATACGCGTATATCATTAAGACTCCATTAACGGATCAAACAGACACACTCATGCACACAAATGTATGTGACCTGACCGGGGATCAAACCCGGGACCTCCTCAGAAGGCTCACTGAACCAACCGGCCAGTCACCATCAAATATCCATACACAATAAATATAAATTACTGGAGCAGTGAACGCCCATAATTGTGTTCCATCGGCCATTGTACCAGGCATACAGAAACTGTAGGAACTTAAACCGCAGCTCATAATATTACGCCAACAGCCGGGAGGGAGCTGGGGAGGCAAGTGGGTTGTTCAATGGAGCAGGGCGGTAGGTGTTTAGTGATACGCGCTAGCGGTGTATTAGGTAGGTAGGGCTTTAGGACCAAAAGAGCATTCACCTTTGAAGGACCTACTGCGAGAAACTTGAGGGAAACGATTCAGCGTTTCTCGGGCGGTAATTTGGAAGCAATATTGAAAACAGTATAAAAGTTTGCTAATGCGGGAAATCTCTGCTATTTCGGTAAGGTATCAAGACTTCATTGAGAATTCAGAATGGTGTAGCAATAGAGTTTATCTATCTATCTGTTTGTATTATAATTGTCTTGTTATATAATTTACTGCCTCGGTGGCGTAGTGGGCGCATGCTCGACTGCCAATCAAGAGGTCCCGGGTTCGATCCCCGGGTCAGGCAGTGTTAAATATTGGATTTTTCCATTAGGAATTATCTCAATAACTGCCTGGAGTCTGGAACTGTGCCCGGTAGATGGCAATAGGCTCGCCCCCTATTACATGGGACCAATAACATACTGGCGAAATGTGGGTGTATCTACTTTGGGACTGAGTCCTGGGTGTACCCAGAACTCAGAGGTGTACCTCTGCCTACCCCTTCGGGGAAAAAGGCGTGAATGTATATATTATGTTATGTTGTTATATAATTTATCCGATGTCTTCATTTAGTTGCTCTTCAACATTTGGGCTATGTCCCACTAGTTTACCACACAATCCACAAAAGTTAAACTTCAGCAGTTTAATGGAGAGAACCAGTTCTGTTATCTTTTACTAAGTTACTTACATAAACAAAATAATAGTAACAACGAATGTCATAATGCCACAAATAAGGGTTTAGTTATGTCATATTTTGCCGCAAGCGAGGACTGAATTTAACTGGAGTTTCATGAAATAGTGAAGCCATTTCCCGCAAATTCAAAACGCACATCTACGCAATTGCATGACCTTTTCAATTGTTCTTTTGGGTACATTCGGCATCAAAAACAAAAACAACGACCAGACGGAGCGTCGCCTCCGGCCGTAAATCATAGAGTAACCATAGTATAACAGTATAAGGGGAAATCAATGGGTTTGGCAGTGTTCCTCGTGAATACGTAAGCAGATATTATGCTACCCCATAACATTGGCTGAGCTATGGTTAAAGGCAAGCCTTTACTTTATGGTGAATGCTGACGCAGTGCAGTAGTTTGCACAGCTGGTATAATACAGATTTAAAACAGGCTTTGTACCTATGATCGTAATAATAGTAAACTATTTTATATTAGGTTTTATTTTGCTTTGAATAAACTTTAAGACTACAGAAAACCAAAACAATTTGTACCTAACAAACGAAAACTTTTTTATTTAGGGTAAAGGTGCTTTATAGCAGGTATAATCGCAAGTATTTTCACATTACATAATTATTTCAAAACATTGTTCTGACGATTTTCCAGATTGATGTGTACAACTATTTTTAAGAACACAACTATGCTTATATAAACGTAAAATTCGAGCAAAACATGGAAAACTGGTTGGAAAGCGGTGGTCGTTGAAGACAATTTACCTTGCATCTGTTTTCCCAATGTTGTTGCGTAATAATTCCTCCATTACCGTCGGTGATGGCAGGTGGCAGGTCACTTTCCATCTTGAGGCCATTTGACTTACTTCCTTATAAAACACTATAGTTTTAGGGTTTATATTGTAACAGAACGAGTTTCATAGGCTCTCCTAGAAAATATGTAGCTTATTACAAACATGATTACATCAAATTCGATTGGTTTCTTTATGTTAAGGTTGGAAACTTCTGCTGGTCTCATAATATGCTCTTGAAAGTTTGTCTACGTAACTACGCCATTCATAACTTAACCAGTTAGGTAGAACCTTTGACTTATGAGTTGAAAGCAAGGTGACGAGGTACTTTCCTCCTGACCAATACCTACTTCAAAGCTACACGTAGCTATTCAAGCTATCATAAAGATGTTTTGCATTTCATTAGCAAGTTCTTTTTGACGGGTAAGTATTAGATACTATTATTATACCTTTTTGAAACACCTCCACGGTTAAATTTATTGTAGATTTCAGCGTGTTTTAGGTTTTGTCAGCTTTTATTTTATTGTGTTTTTTTTTCATCTTTTATGTTTTTTTTTAATTTTTATTTTAATACCCGGTTCTTTGGAACGTAGTCGAATTTCATTAACGGTCGAATGGCCCGCGGTCCTCAAAATTTGGTCCCTTCAGACGTATGCTTCTTGTTATTTAAGAACTCATTTCATCATCATCTCAGCCATAGAACATCCACTGCTAAACACAGGCGTTCCCATAGATTGCCATCTAGTCCGGTGGTAAGCGGCCTGCATTCGGCGGGACCCTGATGTGTTTATCAGATCGTCAGTCCACCTTGTAGGCGCACGTCTTAAGTTACGCTGGTCACCATTCGAGAACTTCACAGCCAAAGAACTCATTTGTAACATTAGAAATATCATGTTATTTTACATAATTAGTGTACACCGAATATCGTGATAATTAACAATACATAATATGTAGTACATATATATATACATATAACTACAAAAACAAAACGCCCCCGGTGTTGCTACGTCGCATACAATAAGAAATTAGAGATTTGGTGCGCATCACTACGTCACAATGAGGTTATGCCTAGTACTACGGATCGATAGCGGAGCGTGGGAGGACGGAGGGGGAATATTCAAGGCTAGTAGTACGAGTACCATTGCGTATCAACCCAGGGAGGGGCAGCTCGGTGGCGAGCGGCGCGTTTCAACGTTGCTTTACATGGGTTTTAATAACCTATCATGGTCGTCATTGATACTAACCTATGTCAATTGAGTATTTGAATTTTTTTTTTTGCATAAATCGAAAGACCATATTTTATATAAGATTCGTAAGAAAACTTTAGTTCTTTTTTATTCTCTATAATACAAAGTCATATCAAATTAAAAAATCCTTTTTAATCCAGTACCGAAATGACGCCGATAGTACCCGAACGAGCTCTATAACAATATTTTTACAATAATAGCACTGTAAAAGGTTTTTAATTTTTAAATGTCGCCCACTCTAGAACTTTTTTCTCCTTATTGTACTTACAAGACTAAAATTGATAAAGCAAACTAATTATTGCTAGCTCAGACAACATATTTTAGAGAAATAAATATCTTTGAAATATTCATATTTTCTATGATTCATTTATTTAAATACTTCGACAGAACGGTAACCCAATAACACTTTCGAAAGTCAAAACTTAAAAATATTATAAACATAAGTAACAAAAGTGAATACATATTATTATATAAAATGACTGCCTCTGTGGCGTAGAGGGCGCATGCTCGACTGCCAATCAAGAAGTCCCGGGTTCGATCCCCAGGTCAGGCAGTGTTAAATATTGGATTTTTCCATTAGGAATTATCTCAATAACTGCCTGTAGTCTGGAACTGTGCCCGGTAGATGGCAATAGGCTCGCCCCCTATTACATGGGACCAATAACTTACTGGTGAAATGTGGGTGTATCTACTATGGGACTAAGTTCTGGGTACACCTCTGCCTACCCTTTCGGGAAAAAGGCGTGAATGTATGTTATGTTATATAAAATGATGAACATAAACCTTGATTCCTACTAAACCTAGAATATTATAGAGATTCTAAGTAAACACTTGTCGCCGTGCCTTTAATAGAATGCATAATGCATAAACTACACGGAAACATTAAGTCATCAACAAAACCAACTCAGATAGACTTTCACTCGGCAATTATATAGGCGCTAATGACCGCCGCTGGGTGGGAGATGACGATATAATGATATTACTTATAACGTCATAATTCACGATAATGTTACGTAAGAACTTCATAATAATGTGGAATCTAGAGTTATTGTAGTTTTTCTTATTTATATCTTATTTATACCTTCCATAAATGTAATACCAATTCTTTAATAAAAACTAAGTTCCCTATGCTTCTCCTTACCCAACTACTTTGATATTTATGTCGTTAGGTAGCCTCAACTTTAAAGGTGTTTTATCATGTTTTAACCTATATTTTATTTCTTTTAATTATTTGTATTCTTACTTAGTACTACCAAAGAATAATGACTATTACTACGGCACTACTAAGGAGCAATGTCATCATCATCTAAGGCGCTACAGCCCGGGGTGGGCCTTCTTGGCCTGGTCAAGAACATTTCTCCAGCTTGATCTGTTCTGTGCCTGCTGCAAAGGAAAAGGAGCAATGTGTGTCTCAATAAATGCCTTTTTTCTTTCTTTCATAATAATCTTGACTGCCTCATTGGCGTAGTGGTTCGCCAGCGCTACTGCCGATCACGAAGTCCTGGCTTCGATCCGCAGGTCAAATAAAAAGTGTTTTTGGATTTTCCATTAGGGATTTTCTCAATGACAGCATTTTTTAGGACGCCCTTATAATTTCACAAGCTTTCTATTTTCGTAGAGCTTAAAATCACTCGTGAATTCATATTGTTTAGTGAATGGCCAATATTTTGTGCACCTACATAGTATTTCCTTGTTTGTTATAGTTTTGTCAAATATAAATATGTCGAACGTAACTAAAAAAGAATTTTCTATTCAATTATTACGTAATTTTCTGATGATATCGCTGATATTGAAGCAATTTTAGTTTACCATTCCGCGAACTGCCCTTGGGGTAGAGATGTTTGAATTCTTGGAAAGAGTTGAAAGAAAAAATCCTGTCATAAGAACTTCAGATATTTACAAAAAATATTAAAGACTTTTATTATTAACAGATATGTCGTCAGGCGTTAACTGCCACCGTCAACCCAAATTCCCTAGAAAATGTCGAAAAACACATCGTCCAGCGAACGACCGCGGAAAAATAATAGTGTGCATAAACCATTTACAGTCATCGTAAATGTGAACGCATAAAAATCGTTTTACACCAGTTTACGAGCGCGGCGGCCGACGCGGGCGCTTCCTGGTGCAGTCACTTTCGCGAGCCGCGGCTGCGCGGGCGCAGGCCTGTGGACGCTTTTCACGGCTTTCCTCAGAAACTGATACCCGTCCCGCTCTGTTGTGTTATTCTAACTCGCTCGTGCAAGGTTCGACGACCGGGGCAACGAGCGCGCGAAAGTACTTTCACTGCGGCGGCGCATGCGAGTCTAACCGCGGTTATTGTAACGCGCTTTGCGTCTCCATAGCTCGAAAGATGCTACGGGCCGATAACACCGTGTCGCGGAGAAATGGCCGCACCAGCTCCTCGCTGATCGCAACTATTTAGATGTTAAGTAGTTGTAATTCATCTAGGAATGTGAGTAGTCTGTCGGCCGCGCACCTCCACTCGCCTCGCCTCCAGCTAGGGGACTAGTAATGAGCTTTTGTTATAGAACAATACACTTATTACTTTGAATTGCTGCTCGTATTAAAATGCAATAATTCTCAACGTGCCTTCAAAATTTTATTTCCAAGTTTTCATTATTGAACCAAGTCAAATAGTAGCCACGTAAATGGCCGAGAATTAAAATAGAAGTACCTATTGCAAAGGAATGTGCTTGCTTATGCAGCAATGCAGGCTTTCTAAGAGATGACGAGATTATTATATAAGCTATTTACGAATGACACAATCTTACGCACGAGATATACCTAATTCTTGAGACATTATGCGCTTTACGCTTAAAACTCTATTGCTCCTTTCGAAATTATGCACCCCTGCTTTTTCCTAAATATATTTTGCCTATGGTGAAACTGCAGGGCACAGCTAGTGAAATACTAGCAGTGCCCCGCGGTTTCTCTCGTGTTACCTTCGTTCCCGTGGTATGAGGCTAAAAGGTACCCTATCTGTTATTCTACGGTCTAAACCATCTACATATCGAATTTCAGTCCAATCTGTTTAGCAGTTTTGGTATGAAAAACTCAAACTCAAACGAAAGAGTAACAAACATCCATCCGTCCTCACAAACTTTCCCATTTATAATATTAGTAGGATAATAGCAGCTCCAGTCGTGCTGCGCATCACCCAGACAGCCAGTGGAGCCAGTGAAAGCGCACGAGCGCTCGCCGCTCGCGGTGCACAATGCACTTTAGGGGTTTCCTTCAGCGATCGATAAGTAAAGGAACACAATGGAAAGCAAGCATTAGAAACTTTAGATTGCATATAAGACGGCTTAGAGAAAATAGATGGAGTCAAAGATCAGAAAAACTTGAAAGCTCTACAGTAATAGTGGTCTACAGTGTATAATTTTCGGGGAAGCGTGTTCTATTGGCGACTAATCCTACTATAATATTATAAATGCGAAACTTTGTGAGGATGGATGGATGGCCATGTTTGTTACTCTTTCACGCCAAGACTACTGAACCGATTGGGCTGAAATTCGGTATACATACAGTTTAGACCTTGGAATAACATAAAAAGTAACTTCTTATCCCGATATTCCCACGAGAACGAAGACTACGCGGGTGAAATCGCTGGGTACAGCTAGTTTATTATACATGCGAAAGTTTGTTAGGATGGATGGATATTTGTAACTCTATCACGCCAAAACTACTGAACCGGATCGGCTGAAATTATATACGTAGATAGTTTATACCCTGGAATTATACAATAGGGTACTTTTAATCCCCACATTCCCACGGAAACGAAGATTACGCGGGATATACCGCGGGCATAAAGCTAGTCTACTTACAAGTTGCAGTTCAAAAGCCCTAATATTATAAATATTACAAATGCGAAAGGTTGTTAGCATGTAAGTGTGTGTAGGTTTGCTAAATCTTCACGACAAAATAATTAAGCCTATAGGGCTAAAATTTGGTATGTATAGCTTGGGTCTAAGCTATATATATGGAATAACACATAGGATATTTTTCGGTGGGTGGATGTGGGCAGAGCTACGCTTTGTCAGATATGGCTTGATCAGACAGCTGAACAAACATCTATTTGATGGCCATATTTACGCAAATTAAGTTCTAAGAGGGTTCTTAATTTATCAATTGAATATTAAGTTACCCGATAAGATACCATTTATGTACCAAATTAAAGGAAATATGACCAAAAAATTGTTTTTTGTTCAGCTGTCATTGATCAAGCAAAATTAGAAAAGATAAAGTTATCAAATAATTTTGTAAAGGAAACTGGCTCGGAATCCAAGGAAAATGGGCTGAACAATCATAGCTTGATTTGAATATAAAGTGTATTTTTTTTGTCAACGTAAATTCCAATTTTATTAAAAAAATTGCTTAATTTATTATAATTAATGGCGTTATTAAAAAATAGTATTAAAGCCCATTTGAACATATTATTATTAGGCCTATCAAATAAAATAAAAATTATTACGTAAAGAAGACGTGATTCTAAAACTAACAACTCCTTTCTGTTATGTTAAGTTTCAAAAAAGTCTGAAATAATAGTAAACTCTAACATAAGGAATAGAAAGAAAACAAATCAATCATCGACGATTAATAAACAAGAGCGTTATTCCAAATAATCATCAATCAAAAGTATCGCTCATTAATAAAATGGCAATAAATAATAATATATCTACACCCGTCTCGTGATGATATCGATAGCTCCATACATATTCATGAAATATCGATCGCATAATTGTATGGAACATGGAATCATGCGTAGCATGATAACGTGGTAAGGGGGAAAACTGGGCATATTATTGAAAAATAAAAATTAAATTGAAATAATATATATATTTCTTAAACATGCTATGATATATACGACTACTAATATTATACTACTAATAAATATATTACTAATATTATAAATCTCAAATCTCAGATCAATGTAAAAAAGTCACATTCTTAACAGGTGAACAAAACGCTAGCGAGTTCTAACTCGACTCCAGCGCCATCTAGTGCGGTTTTGATTATATTGATGGATGTTTGTTACTCTTTCACGCTAAAACTATTGAACTGATTGAATTGAAATTTGGTATGTAGATAGTTTAGACCTAGGAATAACACAAAGGGTACCTTTCATCCCGATATTCCGACGGGAACGAAGATTACGCGGGTGAAACTGTGGGGCACATTTAGTAATATCATACACAAACTTCTTTGGGATAGATCGTAATTTCAATATGTGCCAGAAATTGTCCAGAATAATATCGAGGACATAGTTAACATCATCTAAAAAAATCGGGATGTTAATATAAGGAATGGGTTATAATATATTTAGAGAAAACCGTGTAGGATTATATCCTAAAATATTCCTAAACGTAGGTAATCTACTTATTTGAAATTAATAGACTTGATTTTAGAAACGGCACATAATTTGTATGTTTTTCATACCTCCAGATCTACGAGTATGTAGTAGAAAATTTGGTACGAAATCAAAACTTTATCTCTTTAACCAACCCTTTCATCTCGTAACGAGGCCTTTCAACTCCGAATCAAAAATAACATCTAAATAATAATATTCAAAGCATCTTATGCAGTTACATAACTCTTTGTACGTACTCGTAATTACTAGTTCAGTTTTAAAATAAGCACTGGCCGGTTGCGATAAGGGCCGACTCTACCAAATATAAATCAATTAATAAAGCCTAGTTCCACCAGTTAACATTAACTAAAGTTTAAGGAGGCGGTGACCGGAGAATTTCCCATACAAACGTAATAGTTAAATCATTTGAAATCAGAGCATTTTTCCAACATTTAATGACATTATCAGGAATGAGACATTAGTTATCTATCCATCCAAAATATACCTATATTATTGAGAAAATATAGGTATTTTCAAATATGACTCCAAATTATAAGTATGACTAAACATAATTCGGAACCTAGATAACTAGTGTCTCATTCCGAATAACGTCATTAAATGTTGGAAATATGCTCTGATTTTAAATGATTTAACTATTACGTTTGTACGAGGAATTTTTCGGTCGCCGCCCCGTTTACTGACCCTCATATCTCTGATTAGAACAATATTACGCGTTGCATCGTTTAATCATCTGTTAAAATGCCGTCAATAATAACGTTAACATTAAAGTGGAAGGTCCTAAATAATTTTTTAAACTAACTATGAGGAACCAATTCATTATGATAGTAGAGATAAAAATTTTTCATTAGTTTTTATTTTAAATACCTAAGAACTCATTAGAAAATGTCATTTGTCCAGTTTTACTACAAAAAATATTGCGAACAGGTATTAAAAGTAAGGATTTCCTCAAATAATGCCAAAATTCCGATAAATACCTATTTGCAGTTTTAAAACGTATCTTCTGAAGTATAACTGGATAAATGCCACTTTATAAATTAAAATAAAACATTAAAGAAGGAATTATATCTCATTCATCATAATTCCTCCACAACCTCGAAGTTTGTATGGGAAATGAAGTCGGACCATCCATCTTAACGTGTGTGTTACACTAGTATAACCAGAAAAACAAGGGATGGCGTTTAATTTATTCTTTAGTTTAATGTTAAAAGTAAGCTGGTGCAACTCAGCAAAAGATTACATTTAAGACAAACATCGTTATATTAAAGGGTAAGGTGATGAAGGATATGTATCAATTATAGTATAAATATAGTATAAAGCTTATACTTTATTTATACTATAGTTTATACTATATTTAGGATAGTATAAAGCTTTTCTGACACAGCTTTAGAAAGGTATAGTAATAGTTAAAGTAGAGCATCAACTCTTCAAACGAAAAGTAATAGGAAGAATAATTTCGAAACGCTATAAATATATTCGAATTCCCAAACAAAATTACTCGTAATTTTTTTTTTCCATTTCGATCGACAGATTTTTTTAACACTTAATTAAAGGACACATTCTTAGGTTTAAATGTTAATGTACCAGATCAAGTTAGTATTAATTTATTCTGTAATGTGACTGTAATAAGGCATCATAAAATATGTTTTGGGTATGACATTTCCACAAAAAAAACTTTAAATATTGAAATTAAAATTACTATGTTATTTCCTAGAGCTAATGTCTGTTATTTGAAATATCGATCGATGATAATGAGCTCATTATGATCGATCGATATGTCGCATGTATTTTAATTTCATCGTCCTGATAAATGAGATCGATTGAACGTAGTGTTTAAGTTTATCCAAGCATTTTCTAAACAAATAATGACATTTAATCCAAATCCACATAATCATTTATAATTAATGATGTTAATCATAAAAATGCATTTAGTTCACGTAGATGAATTAGGGACATGTTATTTATTTATTTGAATTTAAATTTAATCTTTAAGCTAAAGCCTTTTAACTCTAAAATAGTTAGTGTTTAAAGCTCATTAATCCAATGGTTACTTAACAGTTAATACTATCAAATAGCACACTATTATAGGGAGACGTTGCTAATCCTCCATAATCGCAAAAGAATCCTTCTAAAACTCTCGTAGGCACGTGGCAGGCGCGGGTTCGAGTCCCGGCTGCAGTTATTTACGGAAAATAGGTCAAACCGCGCTCAAGTTAGCTGCAAGAACAAATACAAAAAGAGTAAAGCGCGCGGCGGACCGGCGCACGCGCGTCCGGTTTGGTTACACCAAGCGAGCCATAACGGCCGGTTAACTTTGAGATGTGTGAGTGACATCAGGTTAACATTTCACGTTTTATTTTTTTTTCTTTTAATACAATTTTTGTTGAAGAATATAATATACTTCTTTGATTGACATTTAATGTCATGTTTATTAATTGTAGGTACCTAAAAAGCGTAAATAAAATTGTAAATATCAAATAATAAATGTATGAAACATTTAATATCATACTATAATTTATTGACAAAATATTATTATAATTTGTGCAAATGTTTGTACGTAGCGGGTTCAGACGATCAAGGTTGTTCAAAGAATAGTGGTCGGCATTGGCTACACATATACATAATGTATAAGAACATATTGTTTGTATATAGATTGCGGAAGTGTTGCCTTGTCGCGACCAGTTAGCCTTATATGTAAACTCAACATATTTATTAAGTCTTTATATGTACATTGAATAAGCCCCGGACAGGTTTTTGATCTGGGATTAAAAACCGTTATTTTTTTATTTATCTAGGTTACTTACTATTTTTGTAGCTTATAAAGTCACTTTTAGATAAAATATAATGGAGTCAGTTTCAATATCATGTCTAACAATAAATTATTTCAGACATATCGACCAAAACACTCAGTATTTGCGGATTTCCATACATAATACGATCATCTAAAGCAAATCATGATGTATCGTAAAGCTCACTTATTGCAGTTTAATGCTACGAGAGTTAAACATTGATTAAACGACGCTTACGTTTTTGTCTCTACATGACAACATCACGTTTTGTGTCCCCGAGGTGGTAGGTAGAGTAATCTTACAGTCTTAACCCTCGGTTAGCATGCAATATGTCGGTGTAACCGGGCCAGTGCATCGTCCCTGTTGCGCAACAGTGCTATTTATATAGCGCCTAGCACAGAGCTGTTCCGGCGATGCTAGCTAGATCCGCGCTTTTGGAGTTATTTTAACGAGTAATTACACTATTTCGTGAATAAGTATCTTGACTAGTTATAACTAGATATAGCATGCTTGCAAACTGAATAAAAACAAAAACAGCTTATATTTCGATTCGATCTTATGACTATTATCGATCTTACATAACACGAGCTATGGCGGACAAAACCGTAACGGCGTCTCTTATCGCGCTGCTGCCACTGACTTGCAGCACTGCACTATCGTAGAGTCCTACCCCTTCCCTGTTTCGAGGAACAATCGAAATTTGGGAGTCTTATCATACTAGATACCGCATTTATTTTATTTTTTCATATTATATAGCTCTGCCCCGTTTTTCGCATTGCAGCATAGCCAATTCGTGTTCCCCCATTAAAGACGCAACGAAATATATATATTTCATCTTCTATCGTAGTAAATTTTAGAGTTTATTTTAGTCATTAATATGTACCTATATATATATGTGTGTTAATATGTACTTAGCGCTTTGGTATAACTGTAAGCTTTCTATAATTGTGTATAATAAATAAATAAATAACATGCACATGCAAATTGGAGAAAAACTGGTGAGCTAAAAGGAGTTGTTTTGGTTTTTGAGCCGCGCCAATCTAAAATTATAATTTTCTCGTTGTATGGACGTGTGCTAAGAAAGGATTTTTGAAAATTCACATTCTAAGGGTTCCAAAAAGAGGGTCAAAGTTTTGGTATAAAACTCGCGTGTTTCGCAATTGCGAGAGGGCAAAGCCTTATTAATATTATACATAATCTAACTTACATAACACAAGCCTTGAAGCTACGAAAACAAACTAACAATAAATATTATATTAAGTTCAAGAACAATCGTTTCCGTGATATCTTTTGGATCATACTATGAAGAAGGCACATAATTAGGCGAAAATGATAATGCAAGGCTAAGGCCAATCGAAACATTCCACCGTTCTACGAATAAACTGGCAATACGGAAGTTTATTGAAGGTTTTATTTAATATTATTTGACCTATATTTTAATTAGTATACCAAATAAGTTTTATTATAGGTTTATTACGTCATAATATTAGGTACCTACTTAGTAATTTACGAGTGAGAATGGGCCATAGGGATGAGACATCAAATTATTAGTTTTACTAACTGCTAAGCTGCGGAAAAAATAAAAAAAAGAGTAATTCGTAAACTCTTCCTTCATTAGCAATTTGAAAAGAGTATATACGTTTGGTAATTACATTACCTATTTAATTCATTCATTTATTTAATACTAGCTGTGCCCCGCGGTTTCACCCGCGTTGTCATCGTTCCCGATGGGAATATCGGGATATGATGTATCTACCCTATTATGTGTTATTCCAGGTTCTAAGCTACCTACGTATCAACAATCAACCCAATCGGTTCCTACTGAACCGATTTTGCCGTGAAAAGGTAGTGAACATTATTAGTAGGATATAAAAATCGCGAAACATCGCTGCTGTCAACGATCTCTTGGACATGAGACCCGAATTCGATGTGTTTGCGGATGGCTGGAAGACGATCTTGTCAGTATGCCTGGAGTTCTGCGTGAGACGAATGTGTGAAAATTTTTTTAATAATCATATATTTATGCAAGTAAAATAGTATTTATTCACTTTTGTTACCTATATACATAAGATATTTTTAAGTTTTCTTCGAAATTATTGTAACTTCGGTAGTGTTATTGGGCAACCGTTCTGTCGAAGTATAAATAAATATATAGAAAGCTAACAGTAGGTATTAATACCAAAACGCTTACTATCCTAGTTTATGAGTACACAAAAGTCAAGTCTGAAATCAAGATGCTGAATTAGTACCTATCAGATACTCTATTCCAATATCTGACTCCTGTATATCCACACCAATATTTTAATGCAGAATTCTAATGGCTTTATGGTCAAAGTTCTCCCACTTTTCCGTTCGACGTCGTCCGATTATGATTAAATGCTTAGGTAAACTTCTATAAGTCTAACGGTACCAAGCTATGGGAATACTCAGTACTCACTGCCTAGTGACCCGCGAACATTCCCGCTTCCCACCCCCACGCGTGGGCGCTGGCGCACGTCCAGACCAGACATTAGATATGTGCCTATATACCCGACACAATATATAATGATCCTATACCTAGTGTGGCATGGAGCGTCGCCCTGCCGGCCATTGTCTGTTCGTAAATAGATCTATGTTTAATGCATCCCAAACTTTTCGCCTATCAGTTTGGTATGCCACCGACAATTGAGTTTTAGAAAGTCCTACAGTAGGTACACCCACACATAGCCAGTTATGTTTTCAGGTCCCGCATGTAATAGAGGGCGAGCCTATTGCTATCTTCCGGGCGAAGTTCCAGACTCTTAGGATATCATTGAGAAAATCCAAATAGGATTATTATATATTGATAGGATATTGCGAGCGGGCAGCTGGGCAGCTGGGCTTACACTTGTTACTTATTACAACGACAAGAAATAAAATACATATATATTAAAAATCAATTCTCAATTCATAGATATCACAATAAACAACCAGCGGTTATATCGCATTTCAAATTATATCAAATATTTTTTCAAAACTGTTATTTACAACATTTAGTACCTACATAATTAAGTATAAAGACATGTTAGTAAAGACGACTTCTACATTAAAGATTGAAATACGTTTTATTCTCATAACTACATAACATGGACCAAATTTACTTAAAACTGTTGAACTCAGGCACCTAAACTAGGCTGAGAATCCTGTACTATAGGTACCTGTGATCCCCCTGCGATGTACAGGGAAGTAGTATTTTTTTTTATGATAGTGTATATATGATAGTATATTGACATACTAACGCAACGCACTAACTTTATTATAAAAAAGCAACGTCCTAACTGACTCGACAGATGATTGCGGGAATAGTAAACGCCCCTAACCCTTGGCCTAGAGAGCTGAAATTTTGAAGATATTTTTATAATGATGTAGACAAACCACGAGACCACGGGCATCACAGAATTATACATTTAGTACATTATATTTATAGTATAGGTACTTACTTGTAACTTATAGGTTTACCTATTTATCAAGTCCTTATAAATCATGCAGAAAGATTAGAGAAGCTTACAATCCTCTATACTTGTAGGTGTATACCTACCTATATCGGTACCAAGTACCAACTATACATACTTAAATTAGAGGTATGTCTACTATTATAATTTTACCCAAGACAAAATAAATAATAGGTATCTACCGTCTTAACCTTAGCCACTCGTCCAAGAACGTTAAATCGTAAAGTATTTTCAGATTTTCAACAAAAAATTTACACTGTACCTACCTACTTACCCAGAAAATAAAAATACGTCGTGATAACAATCTCAGAATTGCTCGCATACTGCGAAATAAAAAACAAAAGATACGTGTTTACATCTATACCGATCTAAAAGCATATCAGATAGCCTTGACCTTAACCAGACAGCTTAGAATAGACAGAAATTAATTTGAAATTCTGAACAAGTCTGGAGTGCAATGTTGCAGACTATGAACTCGCGACAGTTCACAGTTCAATATCTAAAGACCGTTTTTTAACATTGAAAGTCTATAAATAAATAATTCTATCCCCCAACTTTCTCGAACATGCGGTTCATCATCCCGTTTTAAGAGCGTTGCACTTTTATGCGATCTTTTTATGAACATTTATCATTCATATTCAAGATTGATGTCTTATCGAGAGTCGTTTCTATATTATGATTGCATACTTTAATTTTCACGAAATGAAATTAAAAAATGAATTATATTATAACCTAGTACTTATTAATGAATGGGTATATCAATAAACCCTATTTTCTAAGGCCTGGTATTTTTATAGCTCTTGTTGTGATCGTAGACTAGACACAGGTTTATCCCAAAAAGGTAATGCAAGCATTCTAAGTATATGATAGTAAATTTTAAACTTACGCGATTATAGATATTTAGAACAGGACGAGGAGATGAGAGGGTCACAAGACGACTTCTCGTAATAATATTCGAATTAATGTTTGCCTTAAAATATTCATTAAAAGTAAGTAAAGTTGAAGTTCATTCCACCTCCGTAAATTCTTAAGCCGTATCCACAATAAGTGATGTGAAGCCGCATTTCCCCCGTGTCACCCTGAGAAAGCGAGAAAAGCCCGTCGGCCGGGGTCGTCGTCCCGTGCGCGGTCACGTCGCGGCCGACGCTCTGCGCTCGCGCGAAAATGGTAAACAATCGCACAAAACCTAGCACCTAGGTACTAGTTGCACCTTCCGGGTACACATGAGTACACCTGCTATTGTTTTTGCACTCGATAGGCAGTAAAATACTGAGTTATTGTTGCGAGCATGCGGGAGCGGCGCGGCGCGGACACCGCACTTGCGACCGCTGTGCCACTCCACTCCTTATTGCAATATTATACCTGCCTAATACGAATACATAATAATGATAAAAAAGCATGCTTATTTATTAAAGCAACAGAAAATTGTTACCTTCTTTCTTTTTCCTTCTTTTAGGTACATAGCAGGTAGATAATATAATGTTATAGCTGAAACTATACCTTATCAAAATATAGCTTGATCAATAACAGCTAAACAAAAATCAATTTTTCCTTAAATTAGATTCATTAATAATATCCTCTCGGGTTATTTATTATTCAATTCATTTTAAATACCTACGGAATTTACGGAAATATTGCAAAAAAACTGCTTTTTGTTCAGCTGCTGATCAAGCTATATTTTACTACAAGAATGAATGCTTACTAGTTCCGGCAAGTGTTGATAAAATGCCACGTAGGCATCTAATTCCATAGTTATTAAAAAAAAGACTAAAACTTAACAAGGCCACTTTACTGCTAAAATTAACAATTATCCGACCTGTACAGTTACTATAACCGAGTTGAAATTACAATGGAATCTTTCCCATGGATTATATTAATTAATTTAAGTAAATCGACGCTGGCAACCATTGTCAGATGTTTTTAATTTTTTCGGCTGACAATACTGAGAACTGTTGGAATATTGCACGACTCAGAGAGATCATAACATTTACATTCATTCAAAATTCGAGCGCACACAAGATGTGGAAAGAGGAGTACTTTCTTCCGGCTTGGTCGGGGATTTTGTTAATTATTTTGGAATACTATAAGGGATTATTGGCAAAGGATCATTGTAGATAATATTATTTATTTGTAACATTCACTATGGAGCCAATACGCGGAAATCGCGAAAAAGACGCATTTGTTTGATATTTCTTTAATGTTCCATATAAATTATATGGTGGAGTGTTATTTCTAACCTAAGTCCTTAAATACATTGTAAGTATTACAATACATACTTTGTTCCAAATGCAGTAAGAAAAACTATCATTACATTTCGTAAAGTTATCTCTTCAAGGTAGGGCGGGAGAGGTTGACGCGTCTCTGACTTTATCCTTTACATTATCACTAATATTTATCCATAATCCCAAGGGTCAATGACCGTCTTTCCCTCTGCATTCGGAACGGACTCAAACTCTAAGACAACAAACAAAAGCCGTAAGCCTCTAATATAAAGCCCAAGTAAAAATGTAAAAGATATAAAAATAATAAAAGTACACGTAAGTACTTTTAAAAGTATACGTAGGTAGTAATATAAAGTCTTTTTAAATATTTACATGACAAACAAGATTTTCTTTTTTATAAAATAATACTTCTAGGTATCATTACATGACAGAATCAAAACTGCACCCAATTTCTTTTTATAAATATTTCATTGCTTTTTTTTCCACAAAAAACTTTACCAAAATACTAAAGGTAAAATCTTATGTATGTCCCTACAACATGTCCCTACAACAAATTCAACAATTTTTAAAAAAGTCTATTCTATTTGAAAACTACCGTCACTATGCTCATATTTTAAATATTAACATAATCATATTTTAACATATTCATATTATTACGGCTTTACCGTAACTTTCGACCTAGGTTTCAGCCTTCGACCATATTCGATGTCCTTCCTCAGAAGTTCACGCGCTGAGATCTCGACGAAGACTGAGCTTTCGTTTTATACAATGCGTAAAAAAAGATGTAATACTTAGATGGGTCTCTATCCTCTAACATATTAAACTGAACAACGCTCTATAGAAAGAATTAAGGGATTCGAAAATAAAAATGTCGATTTCCCATACAAAATTTCGCAATTCTTTCTTCTGTAAGTTGTTTAGGTTGACGGGTAGAAGTACCCCCATTAATATTACTACACCTTTTTGCAACACGCTGTTTATTCTGTATCTAAGAAGTCCATTGTATTACCTTTCAGTAACATTAATAAGGACCACGTGTTCACCCCTAACCATTAGCTGGGGCATGTGCCTAGTGCATTCCCATACACCCTTTCCAATAGGCGTCTCATTTATCTCTGCCACTGCGGATATTGTCGCTGCTGTGCCTTTCGGCATGGGTGTACCTAGGAACAAAAGTATTTCAGTAAACAATATGTTACAACTTGCCGAAGAATAAATTACAAGATTATCAAACAAATTAATGAGTCTAGTAATATTAAAATGTATCAGTCAGTTAGTTTAAGTAGTATACGAGGTGTAACAAAAAAAATTGTTAAGGCATAGATTAGATTAGATTAGATAACACTTTTATTGATACCACAATACAGAAAATTAACAAAATGAGACTTAAAAAACTAAAACGTGACTAACAATAATTAGCGGTCTTATCGCTCAGAGCGATCTCTTCCAGACAACCATTCGAAAAAAGGAAAGGCATATATTGGAAAGACGGTGGTTTAAATATAAACTAAAACTATACATATCATACCTTGATTGGCATACCTTGGTAAGTCTCGAGAAAAGGGGTCTTGCCAGACGGACAGACAGACAGACAGACGGACAAGGAAGTGATCCTATAAGAGTTCCTTTTTTCCTTTAAAGGTACGGAACCCTAAAATCAACTACTCATATAACTTAACAACTACCGTCCATAAAATCTAAAAAGTAACATTTGACGTTTCATCTTTTCAAGCTTTGAGAGAAAAGACAACATTGCATAGGCGTTACTAACACAATTTTAAATAACCTTCACCGTAAAACCACGGAATCGTGAATTTATAACAAAGGACATTTAAATCTTTCAAAACACGTAAAATAAAAACCGTCAAACCGTACTACTTAGATATGATGCACTTTGATGATGAAGTGAAGTGAAGGGAAAATAATTCCTAGGAATTATTTTCACTATGACAATTTTTCATTCATTCATACATTCACGCCTTTTCCTTACCATGACAATAGTGAATATAATTCCAATCTGAACTGATTTATAGCATTCAACAAGGCTCCTGATAAGTCTATCTCTATGGGTCTTAAAGGAACATAGAAAAGCTTTTACAAATTTCAACTAAATCAAACTTAACGTCTAGAACTAAGGCAATTTCATTACATTTGACTGTTCCCATTTAGAAATGCCACCATTTATTTCCCCAATGTAATATTAAATTTGAATGCCGAGTTAGTTGAAACCGCCCTTTAATTAAAGTACCATTTAATGTCGATGTTTAGAGAGATGGACCGAAAATGGTCTGAAAACTCGAGGGTCGTTCAAACAATAAAATATAATAGGATTTATTCTAATGAAGCTTTATAAAAAGACTAGGTCAGTATGTAGAATTTTCCATAAAATACATAATTTTTTTTTTTATGGTAGTGAGTGACAAGGCGAGCAAATCAGGTGCCTGATGGTAAGCATCATGATTGCCCATATCAGACACAGTGCCACCCAGTGTTTTAAAATTCAAAATTCTGCGCGGCACTGCACTGCGCCTGACACCCTGAGACATGAGTTGTTGAATCTCATCATGCCCAGTAATTTCGCTGGTAACATTGCCCTTCATACCGGAACACAGTAATGTTTGCACATTACTGCTTGGCGGATGAATAACTGGCAAAGGTGTGGTACTTCCCCAGGCGGCCCCCTGCAAAAGAGGCCTACCACTACAAACTACGATACTATAAGGCTTCCATTTTTATATTGGAGGTACGAAACCTTGAACACTATTATAATTATGTTATGGCATAAGGCTACAATATTTGCAAAATGTCACAGACGATATGTTCAGCAGTGGGCGTCCTATGGCTGAGATGATGATGATGACAGACGATATTGACTGATTGACATTCATCGGAATCATACACATATTAGACGATTCCGATAATATTATAAAGGCGAAAGTTGGGTGTGTGTGTGTTTGTTACCTCTTCCCGCCAAACTGAAAACTTTGAAATTTGGTATGTAGATAGTAGATATTTATAGGTTCGTCCCTGAGGTCACACAGGGTACTTTTCAGTGGGTGAAATAGCCGGACAGAGCTAGTTTTAAGTAAATTTAACTCTTCCTTGCTATAAAAAGGTTAAAATAAAAACATAATATTACCCCCTCCAGGAGGTATTTTCCTTTTGTTGACCCCCTTCCGCTTCCATATCTCCAGCACGTCGCATAAGGCTAGGTTCCACTGCTTGTCGAAGGCCACGAGCGTCGCGTGCAACACCCCTCTTATGCCGCGGTCGTTGCGCGTGATTACCTGAGAAAGTTGGGACTACCCTCATTGCGCGTTATGGCGTCTTGCACGGAAATTGGGGATTTTGGTTGAGCTTGTTTTATGGATATAATGTCAAAGTTAGTGAAATATGCGTTGTGTAGTTATTTGTTATGTTTAGGAATTAGGAAACATGCAAAAATAAGACTTAAGCGGAATATGTGACTTCTCTCTTAATTTTCAAGAGAAACCCATAGTTCCCTACGGGGATGGATGAATAAAAATCTGACTCCAATATATATTGTATTGCATTTTATTGTAATATATATCATTATGTTAATATATATTGTATTATATATGTATTGAGCTTTCTACAATGAATGCCGCGGCCTGTAATATGTGAGTATGAATAGTAAGATGATGCATGTGTGCTTGTCGGCGATCCGTGAGCAAATGGAAGTGGCGGGGCGTCCCTCCCCGTCCCGCGTCTCATCAGAGGCACTAGTGATGTGCCGCAACACCATATTTAATTTGTTTTATCATACGAAGTGTAAATATAAGTGTCGATAGGGCGTATGTGGAAGTAATATGACAGAATTGAGCCCCTAATCCGATATTGTGTTATTCGCCACTGCCTCGCTATCGCCACTGGCGACAAGCAGGAAAAAATAAGGTGCCACTGGCGATAAATGGAAAAAGTTATTTGTGTGGTGAATGGAGAAAACTTAGATTGGGTTCGTAATTTAAAGTGGGTGATAGTTTTGCCGATATGCCGCCCAGGATAGACCACGAGGAATTCTTGATCTTTAACCAACCCTATGCCCTAAGTTTAAGTACCACATTTCTTTGTTACAGGAAAAGTGCAGTGACGGTTGTGAATGAGAAGAATAGGCTCACCAAATGTGTTCAATCGTAACTGTTACTTCCATTGCAATACAAGATCGCTCTTCCTTATGGTAAGTTTTATTTTTATTGTCAGAAAGAGACTTGGCAGTGGAGCTCGTGTGGAGTGGCGATGTACCGAAAAATTAATTTGCTATGAGCATCAATTCAGATTTTCGAGGCGACGACTCGTTTAAAACGATTTCAAATAGGAGGCGGTTACTTCGTTGGTATCTATTTGACGTACTGATGTTCACCGATATCTTCGTCACATGCAGTGATTATATAATTTTTTTAAAATATATTTTTCTTTCAATAAGGACCATTTTTTTTATGATAGTGAGAAGACGAGCAAATCAGGTGCCTGATGGTAAGCATCATGTTTGCCCATATCAGACACAGTGCCACTCAGTAATTTAAAATTTAAATTCTTCGCAGCACTGCACTGCGCCTGTCACCCTGAAATATTAGTTGTTGAAATTCGTCATGCCCAGTAACTTCGCTGGTAACACTGCCCTTCAGATCGGAACACAGTAATTTTTCACAAATGTCTTGATATGGGCCAATTTCACAAGCCATAATCCAATAATAAAATCTTAGGGAAATCGAAGAAAAATCTTATTATTAATACCAAAGACATTATGAAGACTTGCAAATGACCTGGGCCTCGGCACCTGTGCAGCCTTACAAATAGAACTTAAAACTTGTAGATAAAGTTTTATTGGCTGCAGGTAGCCAAGGCCGCCGTGTTTCATCGACACATGACGTTTAGTTGATCGGCGGATCAGAATAGGTTTAATTGCTCTTAACGTACTAGGAGGTAATGAAATGTTTTAGGTTTAATATTCCAGGCAATTCAATTTAAACTTCTAGAAAGGCCACAAATGAACAAATGCGTAAAATCTTCGCATAACAGTTATGTGTTAAAACTTAACAAATAGTTATTATTTCCTTTCTGTACAATATATACATATTATTTTATCGACTGATATTCCAATCAGCAGTCCACACCTAATGGAAAAATAAACAGCCAGTTTTCCATTAGTTATGTTTAAATCAAGGGCAAATTTTAAAAAGAACCTCAAGAGAATCTGTACCGACCCAAACATCACTCACACAAGAGTGAATTGAATACATAGTTCAGTAAACGAGTGAGCCTGTGTGCGTAATGACGGAAGGCGCCTCGACCTCGCACGGGGCCGATTCAATTCGTAAGTGCCTTACCAAGGTCCTGCCGCTTTTAACACGCTCCGCCTGTATGGAAACTTTTTAGTTTTCCTTTGTGGTTTTGGGTGTTTCTAGAATCCTTTTGGAGGTCGTGGTGTTCTATGATAAGATTTGTGTATTATCCACATGTCCTCATTCCTCATAGCACCCCAATGGGATTCTGCCTGCAGGCTTGACGTAGTTTTAAGTTAAATATTCCATTTCATCAGCATTAATATTTATTACAGTAAAAAACTTAATGGTGGGCCAACTTAAAGCCTGAAAAGGGACTGATTGGATATAAAATTACAGAGTTATCTGAAATCAGCCGAGCCTATTATGACCTGTCCATTAAGGTCACGACTCTCGACACTTCATTATCTCAAAGACTCAGGGTCACAAATGAGATTAAAGGGTCTGGCATTAAAGAATACACGTCCCATTAATTATATGCAACGGTCATTTAAAGGAGTTAAACACCAAATAAGGACAAAGTGAATAAAATTCAGGTGTTGTTAAGTCGCTAGTGTCAGTGTAAATGGCACTGCAGCGTTTCCGGGTTGAAAGTAGCTTTGGAACCAAGGTCAGTTTCTGCAGACTTGAGAGGGCAGTGCTCCGCAGACAGCGTTTAAGAGTCGCCTTACGTCACGCTCACGTATTTATGGAACGGTTGCTTATGACACACCGGTGTCACCTGACATACAAAACAGAATTTACCGATTCCTCCCTACTTAAATTGCTCAAACAAAAGCTTATTGGTTGGAACACATAATCATGTAGCTTTATTATCTATAATCCGATTACGTAATTTGCAGATTCAATTCGTGCCAAATACGGCTCATGTCAGCTCTGCACAACTTAATCAGCAGTACGCCTTATTGGCCACAGATTATTGGATAATTCGATACGATGAGAAAAGTTGTGTGCAATGTGGAGCTTAACAACCCACGACTAACAAGACTGGTTATTTAACTGATATTAAAGAGATTAAAGAAGAAAAGACAGTGTTATTTTGTATACAAAAACATGTGTATCAGGTAACCCGCCCTGTCTGTCATTAGCCCTTGAAACGTTAAGTTCTAAGAGAATGAGCCAAACAAAAGAAAAATCCATTAGGCTATGTAAATAGTAGCCAAGGCTCTAATGACAGTACTAGGATAGCATCACATCGTTGGATATTACTGGCATAAATGTGGGAATACACAAGGAAGAGCATTGAAGCAATTTAGTAATCATGGCCGCCGCGCGTCGGTAGGGAAGAGCTCAATTGCACAAACGCATTGTACAGGTGGAAGGGACGTGTTACACCCACGGATTGTTCATTCCTAAATCGCGGACTAAATCTTTATCCACATTTTTATGGAAAAAAGCTTTTGAAAACCTTTGAAATACGAGAATGTTATCGAGAGGATCAACTTAATCTTGCAGCCACTTTTGGTGCTTGAGAAGGAATTAGTCATTAGGAAAAACACGGTGTAGAACCAGTGTATAATGTAAACTTGTATTTTACATAGGTAATTGTTTACTATAACGAATTCGTACTTAACATTGTTGCCAGTTGAATGTCCATTGAAACCAGATATAGTAAACACAGACTTTAGAGCCAATCAGAACATCAAACGCGCACTATTTGAAAAACACATTTATCTGTAGTACTCCAGGAGTCTTATCCTCGGCTAAAGTAGTCATTCAGGTGCTCCAATCTCCGGCGTGACGTCATAAACCCGGCTAATCCAATAATGAGAACCTTCCAATACGATCCTAAGTGGATCGAGCCCAATCCCATTAGTATTCGGAAGTGGTCAACAAAGATAGCCGTGCCAGTGGATTCCTTGCAATTCGCCAGCAATATTAAAGATAGTCCCGAAATAGCCGGTTGCGTAACATATTATTATAACTGTGCCCAGCGCCCTTCGCCTTGAGGTCTGCGAGCCAAATGTCTTCGGCCATGATAGTTTATTCTCGATATCTATTTCGCTGTATTTCCTACTGATAAAGAGCTCAGCACAAATTCCTGCGAAGATGTGGAATAGAATTTTCTGCTCCGGCGCCGAAGTGTCGCCAACATTGTTTCCAGAATAGTTATAGCTGCTTTTATCTTTGTGATTGGTTAACGTGGCCCTATGTTCTTTACAATATTATTGTTATTAACTTCGATACTCGACGCTGTCGTTTTTTTCGTTCTTATGCTTTTCAACAAAGTCTAAACATAAAACTTTGCATCCTGTGTAGACACATAACTCGTAGTGTTTCAGATAACTTATTCTAATTTAAAACATAACAATTGTATCCTCGTAGGTTACGTTCTATTACAAATGATCATCGAGCATAACAATTACCAACGGTGCATCACCGACGGAAGGAAAACAGTTTCGTAACGTGGAGGTTGAAGCAGCCGTGAAGTTTACTGGGTAAAGGCTAGCCGATGAGAATATCAGATGGTTATCGCCCAAATTGAAGGAAATTAAGCAATTTGAGAACGTATCTACCTAATTAACAATTAAGCTTAGCAGGTCACTGTGAATTATTGTTACTAGTAGTTTAAAAACATAATATATACAATATAAACTTAGCATAAACATGTTGTTACAACCTACTAAGAAGCTTTTTCAGACTGAGTATTAATACTTCCATTAATTTGGTAGGATAAACCACCAAAAGGGTTAAATAAATTAAATTGTTTCCAAGTAACATTTGCAGTAAGGGGAAGCTTTCTTTATCTTGTCGACCTTGTGATTACCATATTCATGTTAACAGTAAGTGACGTCATTGCATTCGATCGTTGTATGGTGGCTTTCTTTATTCTTCCTTTGTAAGACTTATCTAATGTTGATCTGGCTAATAATGATCTTGCATTTATTCAAGCAGTGTTTATGAATACTGCCCTATAGTTTTCCCTATAAGTTTTATCTTTTATTATTTACTACTGTTTCCTAGAAATGTAATTAATTTTATTTATAAATTTGCTTTATCATAACAACAGACATTCTGTAGACTTGAGATCAATTAGTTTTCAATCTTATTATCTCGTCTTAGTTTCTTTTCAAATCTTAATTTCTTTACTTCATTATTGGCATAGTCGCCAGCATTTAGCTCATTACCATTATAATCTATGGTCAAATCGCGTAAAATCTGTACGTATTATTCGCATTGGTAGAGTTACCGGAGCCAAGTGAAAGTAAACAAACATTTTATGCAGTCTCGATGTCGCGTTCTTTTCTCTTCATGATTCCTAATTTTACTTAATTTTCGTTGACAATGTGAAACAGAGGAACAGAATTTAACTCGCAAACATATTAACTTAATTACCATTGCAATAAAACCCATTGTCAACCAAGAATTTCGTTTAAATTACTTAGTTTAATATGTATAATGTTCTTTTTTTTGGTGATAATAAAGTGAATTCTATTCTAAAACCATTGCAATCATAATAACAGTGACATAATATATCTATATCCAGCTGTGAACTACAGCCATATTTAGACTAGACGGTTAAGGAAGTACATAATATACATCATCGGTCAATCGCAACCTTGTCCATTAAATCCCTGATCGGTTGACATCGGCCCATCTAAGGCCAGCTCCAACTCGCAACCTTAGGCCACTCCAAAAGTTCAATGGCGATGTTATAAAATTTTTTGGCATTTATATAGGTCACCACAAAAAGGCTATTGCGATCTTGGGCCGGAACGAAGGTTGGAACGTTTGGAGCAGTTATCCTTACCATGACTTATTTCAATGTGACCAAAAGGAACACTTTATTGCTGCCTTTTAGAAAGCGTCGTTTGGTACGTAAGGCGTTTTATTGCTGGAAATAGGTTTTAAAACCCGCTTAACATTATAAAAACTTATGACATCATAAAATATTGTAAGCTTTCTCGGAAGATATTGGCCAATAAAGTGTTCTTACTCAATACGTCAAGTTTCAAGGCACAAGTTAATATGATCTACCAGTTGTCGTTATTCTCATATAATGATGTGATTGATAAACTTCCACTCCTACATAACGGCTACGACCTCAGTCTCGGCGTCAATCAAACAAGTGACTTCCGACCTTGAATGCTCTCCAAAAACAATCTCAAACGTCCAAACTCCCAGAGTTGTGACCATTGACCGCTAGAGAAAGTAAACAGACACTTGCGCCTCGTACGTGCGGCCTTGACGAGGCCGTCTCTCGCATCCGATGTAATCGACACTCAACTCTGTGCGATTGTAATTGGGTCCACAACCGTACGTGACCAAAACGGACACTGGTAAAAAATGCGACCATATGGATAGTGCGATAATGTACCTTACTACAATTCTCATAGGGCACATTCGCAGACGGCAGCGTCTATCTATTGCCAGTTAGGCAGGCAGCAGGGTACCCCCACGTCGCCAAGCAGTGAAAGTGAACGGTGACGCGCAGCACGCGGAAGCGTAGCGCAGTAGCTAAGGTGAAGGTATGATAATGTGATTAGTCTTTACTCGCATGTTGCCAGTTGCTGGTACTAGTATTGCAGGACAATAAAACGGCGTATTTATAGTTGCTATGTTGGTGAGTTGGTGTCGGAGTCAGTTGTGGAACAGCGTGCGGCGTGTGACAGCGTATGAAAGTTGTTTGGCAAGCGAATGTAGTTATGATGCGAAGCCGTTGCTACGGCCAACGTTAAGATCTATTTTGCATTCAACTTCTGATACGGTTCTCTGGCCAGAGAGAAACTGGAACATTTTATAATATGATTGCGTAGTCAGTTTGACATTCATAACTGATTGGTTACTAACACGATGGCATGTTCTAAAATGTTTACCGATTGTTCTTTTACAGGGCCAACAATTTTTAGTAGATAGGTGAAATTGAAAGTGTTTTCATCAATGTTACTTTATAATTGCAAGCCCATTAACGGGTTTCACAAGCTTTATGCATGAATACTGACCTCACTCTTCACCTACATTCTGACAATACGCAGTTTCAAACCATTCATTATGTAAGCGTCATTGGAACGATGGAGTTGTGTAATCTGTCTTGACTAGATCCGTTCTTTTTCGGCACCCGGTCAAGGACACACTGATGCCATTGCCAGATCAGAGAACAGGCCTACATTATAGAAAGTGGAAGTGACAGAATAAGTATTTCATAACATGGCACGCTTCCGCAAAACAAAACTGAAGACAGTGTTGGACGAGCGCAAATGAGTTATGATTTATGATGTGTTGAATCGTTTCCTGTCACATTAAGTACCTTTTGATTTGAACTAGATTAACAGAATCTTAAAAGAAAGACGATGGAACGCTATCGATATAATGAAAAGTCATAGGAATTAATTAATGATTGCCTCTTCCAAACTCATTTACTCTGTTCTAATATAGAAATAATTCATGCTTTGTCAAATATATAGGTATAGATGGTATAGATGTGCATGCTAAAGTTCTCTGCGTACATTATCTCGTTTCTTCTCTACATTAGAGAATGGTCTTCAACATTCCGGAACAATCCTTTTCAGATATCCACATGACTAAAAGAGGCAGAGTAAATACGTCAATCGTTCCAGATTTGCCACTCTCGATTTCGGCGGCGGTCACGGACACCTGATCACCCACCTCACGCTTATTGTTTTGCTTTATTTTGGCTCTTGTTTTTGTTAGCTGACAAGAAACATCCTAATTCTATAAGACCGTGAAAGGTATTCCATTTTCCGGCTTTTGGAAGATTTTTGTTTCAGATTTATTAATTTTGATTGAGCTCGTCATAAATATAAATCGATTTCGAAAATGATCTACGTAAAGTTATATTGTTTAGTTATTTTATCTCGTCAAGTTTGACTCATATTCAATTATTTTTAATTTAACAACAACCGTGACTTCCGCACTTTTTGCATCGGTTCTCGACCTTCACAGGAAAACGTTAAAAACTAACAATAAAGGAATAAGTGCTTTGTGCAACAGCAATTTACGTCGAGGATTCAGTACAAAACTTATTGTGATCACATAAAAAAATCATCGAATTGTAATGAGAGGCAATTAAGTTGTAGATAAAAAAAGGAAGTAGAGTATTATTAAATAAAAATAAAATTAAAATAGTTTATTGCAGGCCATATGTGATGACAAATATTTACAATAGACATAGGAACATAAATCTTTAAAATTGAATTTGAATCGTATTGAAATACATTAAAAATTTTCAAAATAAAATAGAGTGAAAAATTAATAATCAATTGTTAAGGCATACGTATGTATGCATAGTGTAGGGTTCCATACTTACGATATCAAGAACATACAGCTCCGTCTATTAGTTTCTTGCGCAAAGTATGAAAATATGCAGTAAAATGGCCATAACTTTTGATTGCCTTAACTTAGATTTATGTTTTTTTTTTACACAAGGGACCGCATATTTGAGTAGTTGATATCAATTTCAACTTGATACTTTTACGCGTTTCCGTTAAAAAGTATCTTGACAGACGGACTGACAGACCGACAACAAAGTGATCCTATTCTCCTTTTGCGGTACGGAACCCTTGAAACCAAAAATATAAAATAATAAAATTAGAATTTGAATCAAAATACATTTTAAAAAAATACAATAAAATGTCAAATTAGTAAAGAAAACCACAGAAATTTAATAATTATTATGCAGTAGAAGCAACGGGACAATACGGGAGCATGAAATCTTTAACCAAGAAGAAATACATCACATCATTGTTGTAAGATTTTTAGCTTTGCACTTGAATTCAGCCTGTAAGAACTTAGTAAACCTAGACCTTTGTAGAAATACCTACTTCATCACTGCAACAAAGAAACATCAACCATGCAATTGGCAAAGAAATTGAGGAAGGCCATCAAAAAACTTATAATTACCAGAGCATACAATGAGACCTTACCGAAACTCTGCATCATTATAGCACTGACGAGGAAGGAAAACCAAACCACAGAACATTGTCTTATCCGGAACCGCTAGCCGTGCATAAAATTCGACAGACCAAAAAACAATCCGGAATCGTCGACAACCTTGCGATGATTGTGGGCAAGGGCAGGCCCTTTATCATCCGATAAATGAAAATCAAACAAGTTGATAATGTGATAAGTGAATCAGTGGCAAGGTCTCGGCCTAACTCAGTGGGTAAAGGTCGAGGTGGACCCATAGTTTTTGAGTAATGGAATTTTTTCTGTGAGAGTACTTGGCCGGCGACATTGGCCGTGAGATAAATCTAATGACGGGGATCTGTAGAGGCTATCTTTTACAATTATACTCTTATCTGCTTGTGTAATATCTACGGCGATATTTTAATACGATAATGCAAATTATTAGTAGTGTTTATTACGCGGAATTATAGGGGCTTATGTTGTTGATTAGGAAATCGTAACAAAAGCCTATAGCCAAAGTTTCACTATCTTAAGATTATCTTAAGATTTTTTCCTTTATTAAACTGATATCAACAAAAAAAAAACTACTTATTCACTGCCGGAACATATTATGGATGTAAAGAATCATAAAATTGGAAACTTGTAGAAGTGCCCTCAGGGCTAGAATTGATTTAGACTTTGAAAGAAAAAAAATATAAAACATGCCACACCAGGAAATGAACAGGCCAAACTTAATATATTATGTTTATTTTTTAAAACTTGCTTTCAAGTAGTATTCACGCGAATACTATATAAAAATAACATCCGGCTGTCCTTGCCAAAAGCACGACCGTTGCACGAGTGTATAAGATTCAATTTGCTTGACTATAAAGGAAATAATGTTATGCAGATATAAAATTCACGTAAAAACGATAAAAACCCCGGTTTGATAAGTTTTAATTTGTCTTTGCCGAATAATGTATTTGAATAAATCTGACCATTTTTATAGAATTTTACTATCAAATTTCATTATTTCGTATTCTGTTTTTATTCACCTTACCTTTTGAATATATTCCACCACTTTCAGAATTTACCTGATTTTGATAAGGTTATCAAGCACCTCCACGAATCCTCATTGATACACGAAAAAGCTTTCATGTTTATTTTCAGCAACTCAATACGACTTCTTCCCTTCCTAAAAACTAATTAGGGGCAGAATTGCCAGAATATTCTTAGGAACTGGCAATCTAAAGTTATAATTTAAATCGCTAACTTTAATGAGTTCATAACGAACTTAGATAAATGTTTCGTAATACGAGGACCAATCTTATTTTAAACCAAACTAGTTTCAGCTCAGTAAATGTTGGCATAATTTTTTGAAAACTGAATATATCTTATCTATTTTATGTCCTTTTCAAATTGATAAAAAATAATTATCTACTCATATAATAAGAAACAAAGTTAGTAGGTATACCAAGAATTTCTACTGCATAAAAATATGCTCATAAGTATAGTACTAAAGTACCCATACTAAAGTAAAATTCATCTTTTTTTTTATTTATAGAGAGTGACAAGACGAGCAAATCAGGTGCCTGATGGTAAGCATCATAATTGCCCATATCAGACACAGTGCCACCCAGTGTTTTAATGTTCAAAGACTGCACTGCGCCTGTCACCCTGAGATGTGAGTTGTTGAATCTCATCATGCCCAGTAATTTCACTGGTAACATTGCCCATCAGACCAGAACACAGTAATGTGTGCACATTACTGCTTGGCGGATGAATAACTGGCAAAAGTATGGTACTTCACCCAGGCGGCCCCCTGCAAAAGAGGCCTACCACTACAAAATCATCAAATCAAATCATCTATTAAATAGTTCAAATTTGAAATCATATTTAATTAATTTGAACATCAAAACAGTGCACCAAGCTTTGGCGTCAGCCGTGACAGCGCGAGGTCATCCGCTTACAAATTTACCAGTCACATTTTAGCGATTTCAGATGTAAATTTCCATCGGACGCGTGCAGTAGCTAAAATGTAAACGCAGTATCAGTGATATGCAAGAGTGCATCAGGAAGCGCTGCCGGCGGTCATGACTGCGCGAGGTCGTCACCGTTCCACAACACCGCGCCAATAGCGTAACTGTGACGTGATTTGCGTAACAGAGCAACGGTTTCGCGATCCCCTACATCACAATAATTGTGACGAAATATAAACAATAATTGTTATCACGAGACTTGATAATCGATTCAAGGTGAATCGATGCCACGCGACTCGGTGAAAATCAATCGCGTTGAGCCACCAATTCAAGTCTATAGGATTAGAACATAATAAGAACTACGAGTAAATAATCACATTCTATGTATGTCACATACAATGTAGCGTCTCTTGACGCGATAAGAAGTACGAGCATAAAATAATACAGGAACGATTATAGACCCAATATAATAAAATGCTGGTAGGCCGGTTTTTATAGTAGTTTTTTTAACATGCAAATATATACAAGCCTTGCTTCAAACTTGCTGCTAACCCTACATTATACGACTGTATTTTATTTATAACTAGCGGCCCGCCCCGGCTTCGCACGGTTAGCAGAAGTAGGTATAGTGAACGTTTAACAGGAGTAAATTCGTGATACATTGTATTTTAATAGATATAACCCTAATGGTTTACTCAGCGCACGCAAATTAATGACTATTTCTGTTACATTGACCAAACCTTAACACATGTATAAATTTATCGTGGGCTTTTATTGGTTCACAATATTGCAGTTTTCTTAAGGTTCGCTATTTTTTTTTCAAAATCTTATATAGCCTATGTTCACACTGAATTAAGCTATCCATAAGTGAAAGAATTTTTAAAATCGGACACAGTAGTTTCGGAGCCTATTCGTTACAAACAAAAAAACAAAGTTTCTCTCTTTATAATATTAGTATAGATGGAAATAAAAAACAACGACTGGACATCGCCATCTCAATCAATACATATCAATACAAATATCCGAAAAATCACGCGAGGGCCTTAAAAGAATTTAATTAGGGTTTTCTCTTTATAATTCACGAATCAGAATAGATCCTGTATGCGTGGTGATGTCATACAGAATTAGAAACTTCATTTTCCCCAACGTTCATTTTATAGTGGTCTCTACGCATAAGTGCAAGTGCTCATATCACCAAGAATCTAATAATTCATTATGAAGCTGACCCAAACCTTCGCAAAATCACGGCCACACACTTAACACATATTTTGAGTGAGCTTATACCAAAGTCAATGGGCAGTGTATTAAGTAAAAATTCTGAGTTTTTAAATAGGTGCTTCAAAACAAAAGAGGTATAATTTTGCAACTGGCAAAACGAAACATTGAATTTGGGAAGATCCAGAAGGTTCAGATGACTAATATAAACCATAGTCTTTGTTCATAATATGTAATGAATCCATCGCAGTTTCATAAACACATGATACAACTCGTATAAATTATGTATGAGCCATTTGTAAGCTCGCATTATGGACTTTATATTTATTTATTACAAGGAAGCTAGTGATGGCGCCTGCATTTTCCTTAGCTGAGGATGTGTTTGGCATCATCATATTTTATTACGACTTGTACCTAAGTTAAAAGTTACGAAAGCCATAATAATATTAAAATCAATGTAACATTTTTATTTCTTGCATCACTCACTTATAGTTCTTCTCTGCCTAACAAAGTAATTATTATTTACGTTTTGCTATGCCCATTCATTCTTTCATTCAACTAAATTTTTTGTCATTATAGCCCTCTTTTGTGTAACATTCTAGGAGATGCCGAGTAAGATTACCTAATAAATAACTTTTAAATAAGAAACATAAGTAATAATTTATATTAAAATCATTAATATCAGGAGCATAGGTGATGCTTGTTAGACGGGCGGGCATGAAATGACGAGTGGCGATCGAGTAAGGGCGCGCGGCATTGGTGCGAGTCGACAGGCGGAAGCGTGCGCGCGCGCACCCGCGCAAGGCTACGCTCCTGACCTCGCACCGTCTTTGTCTAGCGCTATCTAGCGTCTGTTTACTCGCGAGGCCGAATGCATCATTCCGCCGCCTGCTGCGTACTTGAAAAATCTAAATGATTATTATTGAAATCATAAATTCATCGCCGTTTAGGTAACTAGTACCTAAGTTTCTTTTGATGGAAACCTTGCAGATAATTTGTGTGATAATGACTGCGGGTCATTTAGCGCAGACATCTCGGACCGCAATTGTTATTCACGTTATCGCCATTTCAATAATAGATACTTTACGCCCGTACTTGTTTGTATGATTTATTTATAGACTGATGGATTTTTTTTTAATTTCAGGTATGGCGCGTTACAAATAAACGTGCCAACTGTATGACAGCGCAGGAGTTAGTAGCGAGATGTAAGTACTAAATTAGTCATCTTTTTAGTGTAAGACACCCAGACGCTCGATCACGCCTTCTGAGGGCCACTGTAATTACTGCGACTGCTTTATTTCAGCAATAATAATTCTGCCACATCTTTGATTGAAATTGTATTATGAAGCCATCCATATAAAATGTTTCCTGCGCATAGAACAAAGTGTTATTAGTGCAGTAGGTACAAGCGTAGTTTTTCTCATGCGCACTTCGAATGTAGATGGCCTTGTCGTTGCCCACAATTCGGGGTTAACCGCTCGTCTGAGCGAAGTAGGGTCAGCAGAAATGATGCGGATATCATAAAAAATTTACTTAAATAACTTAATAAATAATTTATAGACAAAAGATGTAGATCAAGTAAGCCCTAATATAATCTCCATTGTCACTATGTCTCATTCGTGGGGCGGCTTGGAAAATACCCATTTCAACCACTTCCTGGTTTCAAGTGCTAATCGCACTATGACTCGATTCTCGCTCCCCGATTAGATAAATATTATAAATTATAATATAGCCTTGATTCACTCCACGTTATTATCGATTAGTTGTATCAAGAGATTTAAAATTGATGACCTTTCTGTATTAATATATAGTGGCGTCAGGCATTTTATCAGATCTGATGTATGTACCGAATGTTTGCGTTCACAACGAGATTATTTAGATTTACCACTTTGTAAGAAAATGCTGCCAGCACCTTATCATTTTACTCTTTCCAATTGTTTTTAGAAGATATAAAATTTTGTGTATTTTTTTTATTCGTACTGTAGACATATCCAAACGAGACCGTTTGGATCTTTTTACATTATTAATAGCATTTATATGTAGGCGTTTTCAAGTGGACTCTCTCAACTTAGACTCTGTAGAGGGAGTCCATAGCGAAATATTTTATTTATTACATAAATTTATAAACATTATATCTAAATATAGTAAACATGATGCCACACACATTATCTTTGCGTAATATTTAGATTGAAAATCAATATCAAATTAGATTAGAATAGAATAGAAAACTCTTTATTGGTATCACAATTAGTACAGAAAACAACAAAAGTAAAAATTAAAACTAGAAAACGTGTAACAATTGGCGGCTTTATCGCTCAGAGCGATCTCTTTCAGGCAACCATGCCTGGAGATGGCATTATTGTGTTTTTCTTGCTAGTAACAATGCCGATGCATTTAAAATGGTCAGAAAGTGTCGTATGCGGCGCCATAACGTTAGTACTATTATTTATTCTGTGCCCATAGCCTCGACATACAAATGTAGATCGTTCCGTATAAGAACCTTATACCATAACACAAGTCATTTCTTAAAATAAACAAGACTTTTCCACCTTCATAATCATGATTCAATTATGTATTGAGATTTTGGGCGCCAAGGCGAACTACCGAACCTAATGAACGATAAACGGATTTAGTGTACAAGGAAGTATCGTGGTCGATTCGTCCTAGTGAGCCCTTGTTCAGGCACACTCGTGTGTTCAAGTGTGTAAATACAAATGTGCACACACACAGACAAGCGCGGCCATGAGATAACTGACATCACAGCAAGGTCCCGCCGCCCGCCGCACTAATATGTACAGATAGGAAAAAAACAACAACTAAATAATGGACGTTTTTTTTATTCAACATTTCAATTCAATTCATCATCAATTTGATAAATATCGACTGTGATTGCATCTACACTTATATTATGACATTAGCAATTGCCGATAATTATTTAATATCTTGATCAAGAAACGTGTTATAAATACTTAATTATTTTTCTGACATTTATAATATGCTAATTCTGTATTGAGATGCAATAAAATTATAAATCGATGAAATGCACCGTAAACACAAACGTAACAAGACTGAGAATCTTTGAGCGTTTAATTGCCACGGTCAAAATTTACGTTTATGAATATCATTTATTTTTTTATTTAACAAACAAAAGCAATTAAAAAATAAACACAATTTCAAATCAGTATGTATTAATTTTTTGTTTTTTTTTTTCAATACATGATACAGATTATAATCAAATTGAGATCACTATGAAATTAAGAAAACACTTAATATAAAAAATATAAAACAAAGGTATAAGCTTGTAAAAACTTTTATTTCAGTAAATAATAAACAAAACAAAACTTCTCTTGCGCGCGGCCATAGGCAGACTTGAGATGCTCTCTAATTGGCCGATCTTTTACTCGGCGAAGCTAAATGAACTGGTGGTGTTACAAAGTTTAATTTTCTTATTAATAATTTTCTGATGTTTCTCTGCTGTCGGTACTTGCACGTGCATCACGCATGCTGTGTAGCACGGCTACGCTCCCGCCTCGACGACGAAGCCTATTGGCCTTCAGAGCCGGAAAGACTGGACTTTTTGGGCTTACTCTTGTAGGTATAGAGTATAGGTACTCAACCACGTTCTGTTATTTTTCATCAGAAGGTAGGCTTTGAAAATAACGTTAATAAACATATTTATACATTATAACATATTTAACGGCACAAAAGTGTCTGAAGAAAGTTAGGTGTCATGATCTCGAAGACTCGTTAGACCATTATTATCGTCTACGAAACTTTTCTTTTTAAACTTGGCACTGGAATTGCTCTTTACTGATATCGAGTACCTAGATGATCAGAACGAAAGAAAAGACAACTTAACAGAAGCAAATAAGGATTGAAGTTGATAAAATCTGGATAAACCTTAATGCTATTCATATTCTATAATAATTCTCATGCTAGTGCTCGTCGGAGCCAAAAAATAAAAATAACTCAACATCTATTCGCTTAAACCGCTGAAATAACAGGAAATATCAACATAATGTGTACAAACAACACGCTAAAAGAATTAGCCGTGATATCAAAATGATAAAACAAACATGTACTATTACAGACCGTCAAGGTAAACCATCAAAAACAGACAAAATCAGAGAACTTAATGACAACTTAAAATATCTCAAGACTTGTAGAGATCGTATAGTATCCAAGGGTGAAAAATAAAGATACTTTGAAAAGGAAGATTGACCATTTTCCATTTTTATCGATCATTAATATTCTCAGCGGTGAGCAATTGAGGGCTGATAATAATAATGATGAAAAGAGTCACAACACGCACATGTTTGTGTGACTACAAGATAAGATATCTGTAGATGTAAGACTTACAAGTTTGTTTAGTCTTAAATACTCAACTAAGATTTTATATTGTCAATTACTAATAACCCAAAGGCCTACATAACAAATCATCAATATAAATGATCATATCATTCTCGCCAATAATAGCTGGGCAGCTTGCACCGTGCACCGCGGCGCCGCGCCGTGTGACGCAGATTTGCAAGGTTCTTCCTAGATGCTGCTGACTCACTGAACTGCTCGACACTCGGCATGCATGCATTACAGAGTTGCCAGGCTGATAAAACTGCTCGCCTCGTGATAATGCCAGTAATCATTATTATTGTAGTTACACTCTATCAGGAAAGATTTCCCAAATAATTACTCGTATTATACACTGCTAGAGTATGATAGAGTATGGCTCTAATATGACTAACCCATATTATAATAACAATAATATGAATTAATACTCTATCAGAACGGGTTACCCCAATTACACTGGTCGAGTCAATTTATATGAGTTATGTGGACAACCCATATTGTCAATATATCAAATAGATTAAATGGATTATAAATATATCAAACAGGTGCGAATACAGTTCCTCCGAATATGTACAGTATATTCGGAGGAAACAAGAGAATACAAAACATCGACTTAGTTTATTAGTAGATTTAGTAAATTTTCCATAGGATTGTGTCAAACTGCTAAGAGGTCCTGTGTCCTGTTAACGTGCATCCGAAACACGGTAGCGGTCAGGCGAAAAGTCCACATGGTGAGATTCGATCCAGGGACTCCGGATTTAAAGCCGGGCAATTTCCCGCTCGACCTCGGACGCTACATTATGTCAGAATTTACAGGTTTGTCAATGTTAGCGCCAGATAATTTAAAAAAAACTTTAGCATTGTGCGTAAATGGCAATCAACGTTCTAGAAAAGCTTTAATGATTTTTTAGTGACATGAAAATGCGTCTTATATTAGACCAATTAATTAATTTATGTTAATTAAATTATGGCCACAATAGTGATTTTATTTTTATAGCCAAATCAGTTTTGAGCTAATTCTCAATATACCTGTGCAATATACATCCAAACATATTGCTACGTATTCTTATTAGCTTTGCTGAAATACGGCGTAGTTTAACTGCTAACTGGCGAGGCAATTTCTCTAGAAACAGTACTATTTCGGCATTGGGGCGGCCATCAGTCATCGCAGCCCTGCTTTGGCCCGGTCCAACTTCCTGGTTGGAGCCGTGCCAGTACGCACAAAGGATGCAAAGGGCTCGGAGTTATGACACCCGAATCTAAACATGCTCTGTCCGCGAAACTACCGATTTGATTTAATAGCCTTTGCGAGCGAGCTATCGCGAAACGTGGGTAAGCAAAGCAGTAAACAAAGATTCTGTAGATTTCGTTTCAGTCAACTTCAACTCCAGTTATCAATAAATGCATTCCGCATTTGATAACTGGAGTGATAATTGGATCTCCAAGATATTTTAAGGACACAAAAATAGTTTTAACGTTGCAGAGAAAAACATTTTAGACAAGATTTTAACTAATTCTAAAACAGTTTATAATTTTTCGTAATTTTTCACTATTTTTCATTAACAAGAATCACAACTGTTAAATTCTGTAGTGTCATACCTTAACCCTCAGCCGCATATCAACGCAGTCCTTCAGTACTGCCAGTGGTCCTGCACATGTCTGCATGCGAGTAAGGACATTTCTTGATACTTTTTCTCTTCGCTCTCTAACAGGCACTGGAACAAATCAATTAAATTACGTACTTTAATTAAAAAAATATTTCGAACTGGTTCCATCAATTACACCACTCTATTAGTCAAATCATTATGAGTAGGTATTCAACCCATAGCCCAAATGTCAAAGTTTCAGGTCACCAAGATTCCTAAAAAGCTTTCGACTTGATCTAACGACATTCTACATATTATCATAAAGGTTACAACCAACACTAACAGTTTAACATACCATCTGAAATACAGCGGTAAACCCCAAGGCACTAGGATTGGAAGCCTAATATACTATCGCTACGCCGCGAACGCCACATTAGTTTGACATTATTGCTATACCAAATTATTGTTCTATGCCTAATTTTGACACTTAACATACTATTGACTAATCACAATAACATGATGTAACGTGAGCAAGAGGAGGTCTAAACTCAGCAAGAGGAGGGCTGAATGGATACAAATTCAAAATATTATATTTATTTCGGACAACATGAGATCAATTGTGTTAGTATCTGAGAATAGGGAATGGCTTATAACATGACTATGGTTAGTAATATACTAGACTTATAAGAATGTATAATACCAAAGCATTTAGATATAATACACAAATAGTTAATAATTCATGTACTTCCGAGGCATATTGTGTGGAATCATTATCCGCACGAGATGCCTCAGTACAGGAGCCTTCGGCTCATCAGCCACGACTTTCAGGATGCTGTTGCTACTCCCTCGAAGCCTCCTCACCAGTGGCCCTACCTTTTTCCTAATGACAACATGGAACCATCAGTATGGGCGAACATACCGGAGGCACAACAGAAACGAGGCAGTTCCAATATCATCCTTAAAAAAATATTGTGTGGAACGCATAGGGTATTTAGCATTTAGCGACCTTTGTGAATATCTGAACCACAGATCACAACACAGTGTTATTTTAACCTGTTCTGTACAACATAGATACGATAAATATTTAGCATATAACATTTTGGATCCGCACACTTTTTTCCGCTTACCTATTTGTTCACGAAAAGAACATTACGTTGAGCAACGTTGATTCACGATACTTAAATTCATGACATCATTGTGGACGTGATCCGTAGGGGAGTGGGGGTGATGCTTTGTTTAAGCAGTAAGCAGAGTAATGACACGACTTCTTATAATAAAAAACCATGCATTACCGAATAACAGCCATCAGCCAATGAAAATTCGAAACCTGGCATACGAAATAAAATGAGACGAGGAAAGGATAGTTGATGCTATTGTTCTTTTTTATAGTTAATGTGAACTATATAGAGAAGAACAATAGCATCAACTAATTTGACTCGGAATTAGTTTCCCTATAATGTATTATGTATATGCCTAGCGAAAATTCTATAGAAAAAGTAAAAGGACTTCACGTTTTCTCAAAATTTACTGTTCATTAAATTTTATCCTAATAAATATTCTATTGTTCCCAAATCGATTAAGCCGAAAAGTTATGCCTTTACTAACGAACACAATTAAAACTTTATTTACCACCTACTTGTATTTAGAATATCATTCAAGTGTTTGTTTAATGAAAGAGAGTTCTGATATTATCAATAAGTCTCCCAGCTCGTAAACAATATATTTTTAATTTCGACGTTAAAAGATAACAAAGAGTTGAAGTCAACGCACTCCGCCCTCAGTTATCGGCACGGCACAGATACAACACCTGTTAAAATACAAACGGCATTCATTGTGCTAGGCGAATCGCTTCATTATAATGAGTGCACATGCCTTTACTATACGAGTATACGTCATTAGTCATCGGACTTAACCCAATCTGCAGAGCGTACTCTGACCCTTTGGAAAATTAAGATAATGGAGTTAAATGTTTTGATGGGATTCGAAGGTTCATCTAGAGTTGCATTGTTCTGATAGAGTAAGATTTGGTAAGATTCCTATTAGAGTTGTAATAGAAACAAAACTTGGAACGAAATTGCAAACGGACAAATCCACTGTGATTACTTCTACAATTGTAATTTTCTCCGAATTAATCTCGAGACTTAGCTTCATCATTTTAGTACAGAACAGAATTACCTCCCTTCTCAAGCTCAGAATTAATTAAAATACACCCGGATCCAAGGTCTCGTGTCAATAGAAACAAAGTTGCTGACTGTCCACTGACGTGAACGAACTGTGATAATCGGAGCTGGGGACATCGCCCTGAAGCGTTCACATTTCACATCGCAAGAGGCTGTCTGAGATTCAACAAAAACTGTATTGAAATTAAATTTGCACTATATTTTAGGGCCGACTGTCTCGACTCTTGACTATCTAGTATCTAGCATCAATCAACTATGCGAATATATTTTTGGTTTGGATCTTCATTGGTGTATCAATTCAGGTCAATGAATTGTTGTGATTTAACAGGAGTTGTGGAATATGTGGAGTGTGAAATATAAAGCTTGTGATGACTTTGTCTCTAAACAGGTGGACTTTTTGGTATACTCTAGTATCTTGACCTTGGCCTAATGACCATGCAGGATGTTTTGACACCACCGATAGTACATCCAATTAGAACGCGAATTCTGATCTCGATAAAATGAGGCAATATATTCTTTTAATTTGAGATAATGGCAAGATTTCAAAGATTATAACAAGCTCAGAAAGGGGTTGCCAGTTATGGTATAAAAAATAAGTTGTCAACTCAATCCCATCAGTGTTGACGCCAGCCATGACTAGCTATACTTAGCGACTTAGCGGTGTTAGGAAATATGAGTATGGACCACCTGCCTCGATCCTAGGACTTATCGCAGTTATCAGCTGCATTCAGGCACACACCTGGAGCAAGTTTTTGCACCTTGATGCATTTTTATTTACTAGGAAATATCTTCGCCATCTGCGTGGACGATAAAAACTAGATTGATATCATGATCATTAAAAATATCGACATATTGTTCTACACGATTCATGTGTTTAAAATTATTAATGTAGTTCTGATATTTGCTTTTAAAATGATGAAAGGACGATATGTGGGTGACCTATCTCTGACAAGCTAGCCTTTGAAGTCTTATCCAATATCGCTATACTCTTTCTCACGTAGCGTATTTTGCTAATGATATCTTTGTTTTGCAGTCTCTGCCAGTAGGACATTATTGTTCTTTTAAAGAATTATATATTGAACTTATTTCAAATAAAGCCAATATGATGTCAGCTCTATTAGGGTAAATGGTCGTTATCAGACTCTATGGAAGTTAAAAAGCTTCTAAAACGCATATTTTATTGCAGTTAATATACATCGTAAATCACATAAATATAATCAAAGTACATGAAAACAAGAGATCTGACTAGAACAGGTTCATTAGACCCCAACAGATAACAATCTGGTGTTAAATAAACATTAGACGTCCATCGGCTTTCAGGCATATGCTAAGCTGCTATAGGTCTATTGCAAAACTGCTTTTATAATTAAAAGAGATCCGATTAGACTTCAGAAGATAGAGTTGAGTGGCGTGTCTGTGTCTATTTCCAGCAGGGTTAGGGTGCGCATGACAGCAGATGCATTCTGTTAGTAAGAAGGAAATAAAATTTAGTGGTTAGCCATACAGGAGGGCACGCGCATAGAGTGATGATGATCCAGAGTCCAGACAGATATAATCTTTAGGGTTACATTTATGGTTCTTATCGAGTCGGTGTGGGGTCAATTGTCGTATTAGAGTGTGTCAGAAGCCCTCTGACATGCTCTGACGACTATGGTCTATAAGGACAGGTGAGGCCAACGGTTTTAGTGCCTTCCGAAGAACAGTAAAGGCCAGATATAATACCACATGTTATGAGATCTCAACGTAGGAGTATCGAATTCGAAGCCGGACGCACTCTCAATGGGCCACGGACGTTATAGTTCATAGTTACAATCGCTGTTTATACTTAGACTCACAGGTACCACATTAATTACATTGAAAAAAGTCTTCGCTGGCGATCTAAAGTAGCAAAAAGTATATCTCAAATGTCTTCACAAAGCGTGGAGTAAAAGCCCTAAATAGCACATTAAGAAGCTGGTGGTGATGACGATAAATCTGTCGGCCACGGTCAGCGGGTCTGTTTTTGTTGCTGAGGCACCGCGATCCAGAGCTTGATTTTTAAAATTTACAAGTTCAATAGCGTGTCAATTGACTGCCGTTAGCCGGTGGAGTGTCAAATGGAAATGGCCCAAAATGGCACAAAGATAATTTTGGGAAACCGCCCTACCAATACTCAATAATTGAGCTACAATAGATGGAGTTAGAGAATCGTATGCCGGGAGGCACGGCCGCGGCTGAGCTCGCTCGCATGCAACTCGCTCGCGAATTACTTTCACTCGAGTGTCCCCGGGCGCTGACCGCCGCCGTCGAGGTCGTCGAACGCGCCGCGAGCGCGGGAAACGCACGCCGCGCCGCGCCATTCAGAAAAGCATGGCGCATGTTTACACAGATGCGCGCCGAAACGCGTTCCGTTGCATCACTTCCGCTTACGTTCCGTTCCGCGCACGCTGGCGTTTACTGCGTTCCAATTTACTTTTACGCGTTAACACATTTTACTTGTTGCAATGTGCATTATTTTAAAAGGAATTAATTTAGTTTCGGAATCGATTTAAAACCATGTTAAATTTTAATAGCAAAGGCGTTTTGTTTAGACGCGTTATCAATACGAGTATCAAATAATAGTTATATATTAAAAAGTTATTGTAACACGATAGCGGTATGTATGTAGTAACTATGTATGTATATGCAGCGCAGAGCACCGCATCGGGTGCGCATACGCACGCGAGACTCGAGTATGCGCCGTGTGTGCGGTTGGCGTGATGATAACACGCACGCAGCTATTTTCATCGCCTTTTTTCTATTCGTAATGAACTTTGTAGCGGCCATTTAATTTTTTTGCAAACTTCTAACAACGCAGTCATAAATTACATTTTAATTAAGTGCCTATTAGGTTATGTATTGGAATAACAATTCTGCAAACAGCAAGCATGAAGGCAATGTGTTCAGATGATTCCAACAATGAATCGGATGTATTGTGGCTTAACTATAATGGCACACGTGGACAAAAACATTCCCAACCTGGAAGGCGACTTTTTCCAGATACCCACCACTTGTTAGGGCGCAAATCTGTGCGAGTCGATGACCGAGGCTCGGCTCAGGGTGCGAGTGAGAACACACTATCGCCACTCAAGTGGAAAGCGGTTATGCAACAAGTCAGCACGCGAAAGTCTAACGAACAGACTGTGTTATGTTTGAGATTGCATCGCGTATCTGGATGACGTGATAATTTATGCTGAGCGCCGCACATCTTCAAAACTCTTTTCTAAATCATATGTAATCGACGTAGGGCTGTCATGATGACTTTCAAGGCCATTGATGTAGAAGGAAAGTGAACGGTGCCTTCTTTGGTTTGGCAGGATTGCGGATTGGTACAGGATTTCAGGTAATTTTTTTAGCAAAATAATCAGAAGAAATTCAATTGTTTAAGCATATTTAAGTAAGAATTAGAGCCCAGCACTGAGAACCACCAATGTTACATACCAGTCACACAGGCCGGGCGATATCTAGAAACCAAAGAAAATGTAAATCCTCCTCTGCTTTCGATTGCTTTATGAAACTTTCACAGATAAACTCATTAGGTACAATGCGCACGATTCAACGTTTGAATATTGCAAAACAGTAATGGAACTCGTAATTACGCCGAGACAATATCAAACCGGCTCAAATTAGGTCTTGCTATTGCACAAAAGAAGCCAATAATAGGATCAGACAAGGAGCCCAGCTGCGCGCTGGATCTATGCTTGTTTCGCTGTTCGGCGCTCGGTGCCGAGTGCCGGTCACTTTCCACAGCCATTTTTGTCAAATTGACGGCAAAATAATTGGCAATTCTGTCACGCGATCGCGTGCTCAAATACAATGTTGAATGGTGATTGAAATATTTTAACTTAGGTGCACACATAATACTTAAAATTAATCTAGTTTGTATAGCGTAATCATTAATAATGGCAATCTAAGGCCATTACGATAACCATCTCTTTCATCAATCCGAGTTTCTTGTCTGAGTGATCCTGGTTTTACGAATGCAGATAGATTCAGCTATCATCATTGCGAATCAGAATAAACAGATTGTGAATTTGTTCAAAAATCACTCCAAGAAAATGATGCCTAAAAAGTTTAAACCGCTGACAATCAAAATCAACGCAAGGAACGGCAGCAAAGAGCCAATGTAATTACTTCAAAACTCGTAAATTTAATACAAGAGTGACGTAACCAAACCGAGTACTAAGTAAGTACTAACACGGTTTATAGTACGGTTTACGCAGGTAAACAAATAGAAAAAAATCAGGCAGTTGATGTGAGCAAGGTTGCCGGGCCAGCGGGTCACGGGCTCCATGCAAATGAGTCGATTCCATTCTTGATAACGCACTAAGTGATTCTAAGCGGTGATTTCACTATACTTGTATGAACAGGGATATCAAGATAAAACGAGCATGCTCGCTCTTTGAGTGCATGCTGGGGTTTCCATGGAACCAGGGACAATCAGACTTAATTAAGTTTTCAATATGACGTTGATAACAATTTGTGTCACTATCTGGAAGGTAACGCGAAATTTAATTTGAAGGAGTAAGGGTATTTCGTAGGCAAGGAACCTATAGGAAACCAAATTGAAAGTCACTTAGCAACAATACACGAATCGAACTGCTCATAGAGTGATCGAGGGCCTTGATCGGCAAATTGGCGATCACCTACAAGTGCAACCTGGGTGGCCGTGTAGATTATCCCACGGGCCCTGTGCGAAGAGGGGATGGGCGGTGGAGGAGCGAGCGCGGGGGTGCGGGGTTGCGGAGCCGGGCAGGGTCGTCGCCCGCCGTTGACACAGAGCCGCGCGTTCAACGCTCGGCCTAGACTGACCTCGTGTGCGTGACCTAAGCACTAGGCACTAGGGGCGCCTTGTGTGTGTGTGTGTGTGTGTGAAAACAACAATTAGCCGCGGGCCCTCCACTAGTGCTAATTACATGCTGATTTTGATTAACTCTTGTACTATGAAGATTCAAAATTCGGATAGGGTTGTTCCGTATTCATCCTATGACGTCACGTGTCGTATACCTAATGATCCTTCATTTACTATTTATTATTCAATAATTACATTCATTATTTTTCATAGATGTTTTTATCAAAATATTAGCTCGTTTATGCAGGTATAACACATATACCTCGGCGACGTAGTGGCTCGTAAGCGCTACTGCCAAACATGAACTCCCGGGTTCGATCCCCAGGTCAGGCAAAGAGTGAGTGAGAGCCTGGAATCTGGAACTGTGTATTATGTTGCAAGATAGTAAATTATAGAAATTATCATAATATTATATCAGCATCAGAATAAGTATGTACCTACATAGAGTAAGTACCTAACTAGTGGTTCTATGAGAACAGTAGACCTCGCGAGCCCTTTTAACCATGCAACAACCAACACTTTCTTAACAAAGCCATTTCATATCTTTAAAAATATTCAAAAAAGAGATTTTTCAACATTTTTTTTTAATTTAATATTTTTTGAGTGATCTTTTCTATTCTCCAAAAGGTCTTCAGAACAACAAAGCAAATGAGCCCGATTTCGATTATCTCAGCACTAATCTTTTGGCTTTATCATCAAACCTTCGACGTAATGTGGAATGAAAGGTCCCCAAAACAACAAAGCAAATTAGCAAAGCTCAAGTATATTATAACTTTTCGTAAGGAACTTCCAAGTTCCAAGCCCTCCACTTCTCTTTTGGAATTTTTTAATAAAGTCCTTAGTGTCCCTTTATAATAAGATTGAAATCCGTTCATAAATAACGAACAGCAAACCCAAAGCAGTAATGTGCAAACATTACTGTGTTCCGGTCTGAAGGGTAATGTTACCAGCGAAATGCATGACGAGATTGAACAACTTATATCTCGGGGTGACAGGCAGTTTGAATATTAAAACACTGGGTGGCACTGTGTCTGATATGGGCAATCATGATGCTTATCATCGGGCAACTGATTTGCTCGTCTTGTTAAATTAACTGTCATAAAAAAAACACTTTCCCCAATCGAAAAACAGGCTCGACAAAAAAATAAAATAAATCAAGGAACTTGTGTGCCAATTTTCGTCAAAATCGGTTGAAAAAAGCGGCCTATATTCGAAAAAGACAGACAGACAGTTTGATGGACAAAAGCATTTTTGGCAAATTGTTTCGCTTGCTCAGTCAATTCGTAAAAATGTTAACAAATTGGTATCTCATTGTGATTAACCAATATTTAATATCCTACATTACATATTTCCTAATTGATTCATAGAATTTACTTAACTGATACCTAACAGGACATTAAGAATTGAAATATTTTATATTTTTGACTCTCGAGTATGATTCATCATCTCGGCTTTGAGAAGTCCACTGCTGCAGGCCGCTCCATAGAGTTCTAGACTAGGTTGTAAGCAGCATGTATTTAGCATGTTCCTGCTATTTTTATTAGTTTGTCTGACTTTATTTTATATTAGTTTGTTTGTCTATACCTAATTGATTTTAACTTATTCTCTTTCAAGCCTGCCATTAATGTGTATGCATATTTCTAATAATGAAATCTGCAACATTATTATTTTTTTGGTTCACCTTTTTTTCATCCTTACCACCAGCGAAATTGAAAACAATTTATAGCAATAAAACTGCCAAAAGACCTTATAGACCTAATAAGTTTTTTGTATCAGCTTACATATAGGTATATTATATGGGTACTCTGTGAAGATTGGATCAATGGCTTTTGTGTTCTATGCAACAGGTTGACCGCTAAAGACACCAACCAAAATGTATGAGCTTTCAGTCCCAAATTAACAGTCTTTTGACACATCGTCATCATCATCACAGCCATAGGACGTCCACTGCTGAACATAGGCCTCCCCATACATTTCCATCTAGTACAGTTTTTGTAAATAGTCTGCATCCAGCGTGTGCCTGTGGTCTTTATCAGATTGTCAGTCCACATTGTCTTTTGACATAATATATGAAAATGAATCTATAAAATTGTAGTGTGTTTGTGCCTTATACTAAAATGTCAGGTTTTTACTTTATGTTTTTACATTTAATAATAAATATGTTAATGTCATTGCTAATAACAAAAATACAATTTTGTCTGTTTGTTGTTGCTAATCTCCAAAGCGGCTGGATCAATTTTATGTCAAATTTATGTTATGTATAACCTTAAAACATGTAGGTATTCATGTAGAACTGTTATTGCCGGCTAATAAAGTAAACATAACCTCAAACTCACTTTCATATTGTGCGAATCTTTGCTTGTTTTTTTCCTCCAACATCTTCTCCTGTTCAAGTTTCTTTCTTGCCTTTTCCTCTTCTCTCTTCCGAACAGCCTCATTTTGTCCGACAGGTAAAATATTTTGGTTTTCTAATGAAGATTCGAATTGTTGAATATTTTCGTACATCGGCGCATTTCGCACGGGGGTTATCGCTTTTTTCGAGTACAATGCCTTTAATGGATTGTAGCTACTACTGCACACGCTCACTTCTGATTCAGATGTTGATGAATCGGAATCCTTTTTTGCAGACATTTCAATAATTTCAGCACTGATCAAAACAAAACAGTACAAAAAACTTACAAAAACATTGAGGATTGAGTGACAATGAATTGTTGAGAATTGTGACATTGACATTTTTTACTTTGACACCTGCCACAGCAAAGAAAAACTTTGGCACACGCCAACTTGTCTATGGTTTTACGTTCCGTTTCACGAGGTACAATATTGCCTATAACTACTAACAAATTCCGAGGAGAGCAGTCCCTACATTTATTTATTATTGGAACTTTTGCTTATTTCGATAGTTATCCAAGCTGCAATTATTATATTCAAAATATAATATAACATACAATCACGCCTTCTTCCCGAAGAGCCTAACCCCTACCAGAGGTATACCCAGGACTCAATCCCATAAACCCACATTTCGCCACAGTAATTAAATTAAATTCATGATTATTTATTTCCCTAAGAACGTAAGATAGTAAATGTTTCATCGTGGCTTTGGAATACTATTTATTAACACAGTACTTCAGTCAGCTGGCATTCAGAACCATGCCACCACTCAGTATTACCTACCTCCTTATCGTAACAAGCGGTTGAAGGTTCTTCCTGTACCGACTCTGTTAGGTACTTCAATTAAAGACAATTAAAACGAAAAACCGCTTAATAAATAGTTATATAACACACTAAAACGATATTTTAACCATCATAAATAAAATTAAGAATTATCCTCTTTATATAATGCATAGCTATAGGTATTCATGTATAGATGGGCTTGTAGATAGTAGGTAGATAAATCCTATTACGAAAGTTGTGTAAACGGGTTGTCTAGTTGGTTTGTCATCGATTATTACGCTTCAATGCAAGGTCTACGGGCAATATGCAGCAGGAAGTCAGTGCCAAGGTTGATTCTAACTACTCTGGAGTCTATAAATCTCTCAATAGGCAATTTACTAAGAGGATTTATTAGCGTTTACCATAAAAGGAATTAGCGTAACGCGACGATTTGGCATGAGAGACCTTGTATCATTAAATTTTTAGATTATTCCATCCTATAGATTATTAAACCCATAAAAAAGTAACTTATTCTTTATCACGACGTGAATAAATGAAATGTTCTATTTTATATGGATATTTAAAAATAAAATGATAATATTTATATATATAGTTTCCAAAATTGCTACTCGCCGTTAGATGGCGTTGTAATCAACTATTTCATATACGCTTTTTTAATTCGCAATTATTAGTTTATTAAATAGGTTAAAATTCTCTGATTATAATCCAGTATCTACCTAAAAGTTATTAATCACAATATTACATTAAATATTATCATTTTAATTAATCAGCAATATACAAATAAACAAATATTTATGGAGACACACGCAACGGCGAAGAAAGTGCACGAGGAAGTGCTTAGAAAACAAAAGTATTCTTTTTGCCAGTGCAATAATTATAGTGAAAGAGCTAGTGCGCGCATTGTTGTTTTTCTAGCTCTGTATAGTTTCGCGGTGTGCACGTTCTTCCGTACATTGTCATTTGAAACAAAGCGTAATCTTATTACGATTTTTACGGCTCTTGCATCACGCAATTACAACTTTTTCTATGTAACATTAGAAATTAAAATTATAATAGGGAGATGGACCAACTATCTAACTTTTTATCTAGGACTTATATTGCTACAAATATTACGTGTGCGTATCGTATAGTAAGCTTAGGTTTATAGATTTTTATTATCATCAAAGACATAAATTGTCACTTATATGATAACAATATTTTAAACTTAAAGCATATTTTAAACTTAAAGCATATTTTAAACTTAAAGTAGTGGCTTCTCGAAAATGGCTAACTGTCAGTAAAGTGGGATCATATAGCAACTAATATTTTTGTCTCGGTCGCACTTCGGTCTTAGGTTCGTCTTTTTAACTTTATATTGCACTTGTCATTATATTGCACTGTGCAAACTGCACACAGAGCAAATTGCACATGCCACTTGTTGTGTAAACACTTGGAGATAGTACCCTAAACCCTATCTCCCCTTTTCTTTAAATCAATGACTTAAAGTAAATATTTAAACACATAGTTAACATATGTAGGTAGGTAAATAACAAATTGATAAAACATTTGAAACAGAAAAAATATACTATATAAACATATTTATATATAAACATAAGTATATAGTAAGACGAGTTATTGATGGATAGAGTCCATAGTCCATACTATGGCCATGAAGTCTTACGGAATTCGAGGCAGAGTAGTATCAAAGAATAGTAACTATTACTACGTAGTAGTATATTGATACTTGACTGAAGCAGTGCAGTGCAGGGCAAGGCAGACGGCAGTGCATTTGCGAACTGTAGAGAATTTTTAGGCTGGGTATATTAATCATCAAGTGATTTTTATTGTACTTACCAAGGGACTTGTAGCAATAAAATAAAGATTTTAGTGACCCTTAGGAACATTTCCCAGCACCGAGTATTCCAACTACTGCGATCGCCAAGCCGCCTACCAATCGTGGTGATTACGGCAAAATCTCCCCATTTGAATAGTTTATGGCGTTCTATGGTGGAGGCCTATGTTCAGCAGTGAATGTCTTCCGGCTGATGGTGATCTAAAATTACTTTACAGTCGGCCCTTCTTCCCGGTGTAGGCAGAGACAATTTATCTGACTTCACTTGCTACGAGCCGGACATAAGACTTTTGCATCTTCCACTCTCATCATAATATTCTTCTTCTGATAGCGTCAATTTGATCACTACCTCTACCAACTAGACTATTCACACTTACCTTGTACTTACTTAAATCATAAATAATACAGTCCTTTACACGGTAATAATTTATATTAATATTTATTTGTTATTGTTTTCAGAGCGTCGGCGCGGGCAGTGGATGTGTGCGAGAGAGCGCCGCGCTGCCTCTATGGTGTATAGACGCAGGTTTGATATACACCGGGACGTTGCCAGGTGAACTCGGCTAAACGCCACTTTTACATTAACATTCTAGACAGAAGGACTGCATTTGATCTGCAATCCCACAGCAAATTTTCAGACTGAATTCAGACTACGACGACTACAACCCGATTACAGTCGGTGTACCTACAGTTGTGCAGCTAACTGCACACAGAATGCAATTGAAGTGCACGGTTGGTTTTCAATTTGATTGCAGTCGTACTAACTGCATTTAAACTGCACATTTGCAGTCCAAATGCGGTCTGTCTGTTTAGACTAGACCCTAACTGTAACAAATAAGCAGATGTTAAATGTTTCCATCTTTAAACTATTTTTGTTATAATAATAATGTGACTGCCTCGATGGCGTAGTAGGCGCAAGCTCGACTACCGATCATGAGATCCCGGGTTCGATCCCTAAGTCAGGCAAAGAGTTAAATATTGGATTTTTCCATTAGGAATTACTTAGCTCAATAACTGCCTGGAGTTTGAAATTGTGTCCAGTAGATGGCCATAGACTCGCCCCCTATAACAATGAGACCAATAACGAAATGTGAGTGTACCTACTATGGGACAGTCCTGAGTACATCTCTGCCTACCACTTCGGGAAAAAGGCGTTATTGTATGTAATGTTGAGTGACAACGTTTATTATTTTATATTTATGCTTACTTACTTAATGTTCTACCCTTGGCCCTGGAGAGGGTTTAGGTAATGTTAGTATAATACGTAATGATAATATTTTTACTAAGAAGTAGGTACCTTCCTAAGTATTATATTGGTTGCACATACATGAGACGGGCTACGATTAAGTTCTTTTTTATTTAGTATATAATTTCCTCATTGCTGAGCAAAGAGCTACTAATATTATGAGATTTAATCAAATAATGATAGTACATATAGTGGATAAACTACCAACCAACGAAGCAACCAATATATTAGGACATTTTGAAAGACGTGAGAGCCTACCATTTGCACTTTTTCAGGTCGCTGTTGAAGAGAAGTGGAGTGCGCGGGGTGAGGTAACCGGCTAGAGGGCGCTACCGTGACCAATCCGATATGTGTTCCCCCGTAACTAAGTACCTAAACTTCGCGATATTTTAATACATCGAATAATGTACGATCCGTCCAAAACGCTGCCAAACATTTTAAACGAATTTATTAGTGTAGATACATATTTTGAGTGTTTACATTGCGTGTAGTTCGCGAGTGCGCGTGATAGTGTCGTTAGAAGCGCCCCCTGGCGTCCGCTGACGGAGACAACGTGGCGGGGACGCATGCGCCGTCGGCACCGGCGCTGGCGATGCCATTTATTGAAGACGAATGGTGGTCTGCGGAGAATGCGGAGAGCAGAATGGTCGAGCTCTCCAACTGCTTACAGGTAACTTTCTCATCAGCTTATAGATACTCTTATTACATAATATATACCGTATAATAAAGGTAGTATGACTTACTCTTTTGCAATGGAAAAGAATCCTATGTGTTATCCCAGGATCTAACGTTTTAGCGTAAAGAAATATCCAACACACTAACTATTTAAGAGTCATGGTGTGCCACAATTTTCTTTTAAAACTGAACTGACTCGGGATAGTATGAAAATAATATTTTATTCTGCTCAAATTTAATGATAACTAATATATGGGTCTCACCTTTCACAAAAAAATAATCCAAATTAAATTATTTGCATAGAAAATATCAGTACAGTAATGTAGATCACAATTTGCTCTAAGACTAAATAAAGTCATTTTGCCGCAAAGCGACATGCACGCATGCAATGAAAAGAGTGATTGTATGTTTGGTATACAGTTCCAGGACGCGGTAGCGGCGGCGGGCGGTCAGGCGGCCGCGCAGCTGCAGCACATGGCGTCCTCTCTCGGGGAACTTTCACAAGCAGAGCTCTCCAACATCGTGGGCGGCCTCACGCTCGATACGGAGGCCAACGAGACCGATGCCGACGACATACTCAAACAACTCGGAGAAACCGCCTTCGACAACTTCGAGACGCTCTTCACCGATCTCACCAACTCTACCGCTACTGCAGTGCCACCTATCGAAATCAAGGTAAGTATGGACTATGTTGTGTACCTCGTATATCTCTGTTGGAGATATGATTAGAAGATACGGGTCTACGGATAAACCATAAGAATATTACCAAACACTCTTACGAGTTCACGGAAAGTCGCTACCTACACATCACTGCATTACAATACACTTCAAAAAATATTATATAAAGAAAAAGGGAGATGAAGTACTGGCTTCTCGAAAATGGCAAGCTCAAATTAGGTCCCATTAGGTCCACGTACGTCAGTAAAGTAAGGTCGTACGAGCGAATAATATTGTTGTCTCGGTCGCACTTCGGTCTTGGGTACCTACACCTTTACTATCTTTGGTTATTCATTATATTATGTCACTGTGCAAACTTTACACTGAGCAAATTGCACGTGCCAGTTGTTGAGTAAGCGCTGGGAGAACGTACCCTTTCTCCCCATTTCTTTATATTAATGGTTGTTAGTCACAATCACAGATTTCCTTTATTACGATTGTCTGTGGTCACATTATAATACTCATCAATTTCCTTTGTCCCTTTGCCACATGGTTCACGGCTATATCATAGGGCCACCCTTTTCTCATCCCGTTGGAGCCGTGAGACTCGGCAAGGGACATATTATACGGAGAGTGGGCAGCAGACCTTCCCGTTTCCAAGTATTCCAACTTCTGCGATCACCAAGCCGCCTACCAAGCGTGGTAATTACGGCAACATTTCCCCATATGAATAGTTTATGGCGTCCTAGGGGAGAGGCCTATGTTCAACAGTGGACGTCTTCTGGCTGATGATAATGATGACTACATTACAGTCGCGCCTTGTTCCGTTGGAGCCCTTCTTCCCGGGGCAGGAGTCGGGGTAGGAGCCACACTCTGATGAAGATGAGGGATTTTGCCGTAATCACCACGCTTGGCAGGCGGCTTGGTGACCATATATATTTCAATATGTATAATACTAATATATATTATACTATTATCCATCCATCTATCTATCCATCTACCTTCACAAACTTTTGCATTTATATTATTAAGAAGTAGGAGACTTATTATACTACCCTTGGTTAATTATTTCCTTTCTAGCAAGAAGAAAACAACAACATATCATCGCCAGCGTCGAGCAGCCAGCTCCAGTACTACCAACCGAGCCAACTGGTTATCCCAAACAATGGCCAACATCGCTTACAGCAGTTGTTACGATCCGGCACGAACGCCATCAACAACGCTGTAGCTAACAACATCAGCAACGGCCGCTACAATATCGCGTCTCAAAACCCGCTGCTCGCCGAGAAACTGTCAGCGACATCTAGCGGCATCAAGCAGGAGCCGATCAGTTCGGATTACAGTGGCTCGAGTATGAACTACGGGAGTGCGTCGCCGATGCAGCGAGTGCCGAGCGGGAAGCCGCAGGTCCACGATGCTGGCGGAGGTAAAGGTATGCTTTGATTTTTGTAGACCTAAGCACGGTGGAGACCGACCACGATCTTAAGGAATATATAATGGCCAAAAAAGGTATCTACTCTTTTGTTGTCTTGCGTCGCCTCTACTATACCAAACTTTCATTAGAATCGTGGTTCGTATATATGTAGTAGTAGGGTAGTTAGTCTTTACTTGTGCTAAAGTAGCGACATCTAGCGTCGAATAGCATTACTGCTTGCAAAGATAGCATCATGGATGGTGTAATTGCAGGTAGTGCATTAATAACAGCATAGATGGCGCGTTTTAATATTAACATAGTTCAAATATTATCCGCTAGATGTCAATGTAATAATAAAAATATTTTATTGCAATGAAAATCTAGAATCTAGACCGATGCACAGCCGCCAATGCAGTTTTCTCCTTAGCTACCTTATCACAGTCTACTTTCGATTTCCGCTTGAGGAAGTGCCGACAGCGATTTTCCTTTCTTGAATTTCTAGCTCTTACCATTTACCGCTTACCACGACAATACGCCGAGAAAGTAGCTTTATAGGTAGGTTTGAGCCAGACAAGTAGAATTAGGTAGAGTGGAAATATTCTTGGAAATATCTAGCTATAAAACTATGAATGGGTTAATAATTTATACTTAAAGCATTCTGCATTACGAGTAACTACACGGACGGAGAAGAGAAGTCTGTTAGACTTTCATTTAGGTCTAGGTGCCTTTTAATGATGAACGGGGACCTCGAATAGGTAGGTAGGAAATGCCTAATTAATACATGGGTAGGTACAGAACTTGTTGTACCTATATATATATAAAATTTCGAAGTTTCTAATAACATTATTAATTAGTAGGTAGTATGTTATTTATCAGCTGGTAACATTAATAGAAAATAGCGGTGCAATTATAATCTAGTGAGCGGTTGAAAAAGCGAATAGGTGTAGGCCTATGATATAAAATAGTACCTATCTATAGCTCGACAGAAAAGAGTATAAATACAGAATTGAAAAATACAGTGGCGTCCCCATTATTTTCTACTCTTATATGTCGAGATATACCTACTTGCACTGTATTTGAAAAAATAAATGATCTTATCTAAACCAAATCGGGGATGAATCAGAATGTTATTGGCTATTGCCAATTTAGTATTCTTTGCTATTGCTATCTACCGGGCACAGTCCCAGGATCCAGGCAGTTATTGAGATAATTCCTAAGGAAAAATCCAATATTTAACACTTTGCCTGCCCTGGGGATCGAACCCGGGTTCTCCTGATCGGCAGGCGAGCTTGCGCCCACTACGCCACCGAGACAGATTACATATATTTAGTGATTAAAAATTGTATACATCCTACATAAGATAAAGTTCATATTCCATGGTTTTACGATGAATGTTATTGAAATTGTGTGAGTTGGGGTGTACGGTTGTAGGTACACAGTACACACTAACGCATCATCAGTTGAATGTGCAAGGTTGAATGTTTTATCATACATTTGTCTGTTCTAACGATATGCGACCGATGAGACGCGACGTATCTTTTGTCAGATGTGTAACGACCCTTACGCCTATGCAAACCCACTATCTCTCCTAGCTACTTTACCTATACATACCACATAATAAATAATAAGTAGTAGGTACTAACGTATATAGGTACGGCAAGGCAATACAAATTACAAAAATGTCGATATTATTATCATCTTTCATTCTTACAAAATATTTGCTCAAATTCTGTTAGTTAATTAAAATTGCATTTATTTATGAAGGTCAAATACGTTAACAATAGTTTGTAATCAAATCAAACAAAAAATAAATACTCGTTTTGTTTTCCCATAATATTAGCACAGCTCCGTACGCGTTCACACTAGATGGATGTCGAAGCTACACTAAAGTAAAGTGTACGGGTTGCAGTACACTTTAGTCGAGCAAAGTGAGTGTTCGAAACGCGAAATCTAGTACGTAGTAGGTACATTAATATCGTTGTTCATCTCAGAGTAAGGAGGAAGCGATTCAACGTCATTGTTGTTCATACCTTTTTTCTCTAACTCTACATCTACTATTAGGGTTGTATTTACAATTAAGTATAACATAATCATGATCGCCGATTTTCGTACGAAACCAAAATATGGCAAAAAATCTAGCTAACTGACAACATGTCTTCCTTCTTTCATAAAAAATGTTTAGATTTTGCCGCCACCGATTCCTCCCGAGATTAGAGGAATAAAAACTTATCAGCAAGTGAGCAAAATGACTGCCGGAAATATTTTAAGAGCTTTTTTGTTCTAAAGTGTGAAAAACTTAACCATTTTTTCGTTACAAATAGAATGTGGAGTAATTACTCTAGTGCTTAGAGATACATTTATATAATTTACTTTTTTATTATATATTTATTTTGGTTAATACTTCATGTTAGTTGAATGTAGAATAGACAATAAATACTGAGCAATCCTTCCTTCGCCGTGGCGTTACCGGCTTTAGAATAGTGCTCCACCCTCTCTACCCGTGGTTGCCGTAAGAGCCTAAGGGTTAACAGATCCAGAGGATGGGCAGCAGCTTCCTCTACAAAAAACCATCGAACTGCGCTCGACAACCCGCCTGTCAAGCGTGTCGAGTATTGGCAAAAGCCCTTTTTATGGGAGAGGCCTATGTTCAGCAGTGAATTACTAACGGCTGAGATGATGATGATGATGATGATGAATCCTTCCTACTTCCCACGTTCCTAGGTAATATTATTAATTAAACGGTGAATAAGAAGAATGGATGTTTGTTACTCTTTCACGCCAAAACTACAGAACAGATTGGGCTGAAATATATATAGCTCTCTATCTCGATATTCCCACGGGAATGAAGACTAAGCGGGTGAAACCGCGGGGCACTGCTGGTATAAAAATGTATGCCTATACTAATACATTATCTTGAAATTAAAGTTAATAAACAGAAAAGTCTGAAACTGTGCCCGGTAGATGGCAATGGGCTCATCTCAAATACATAGGACTAAATTAACATAAAACATTTACCTGGCACATAACTACGTTAGTACTCCTATTTATTCTGTGACATAACTGGCAAAGTTTTGGGAGTATACCAACTATGAGAATAGGTACTGAAAACAACTCTGCCCACCCCTTCGGGAAAAAGGCGTGATATTATGTTATGTAACAGGTATGAGATGTTTGAGATTTGATCTCTTTCCAAACTTCTTAAGGCTCCTACAGGAGCCAAACTTCCATCTCGCTCGCGCAATTTACATTATTGATGATAAAAAAATCACAATGTCTATTTACAAAATCGCTCTTTCCATATTTGTTTATCTTTAGGCATCCTTTTCTTTGTTTTTTTTTTTTAATTTCTTGGAGTTGATCGTAAAAAGGAAGACAACAGTATTTCAATCTCTTTTGTTAAATTAAAAGATATCAAAACTAATTTTTTCCTAGAATATATTATAAATGGTATGATTGAGAAACACAACTTATAATTTTTGGAAATTCAATGCGTATGTACCTTAACTTGCAGTGTGCAAGCGAGAGGAAAGTTTGGCACCTATGGGCGCCTTAAAGGAAATTAACTAAGGAATTTGATTCACAGTAGTTTTATATGAATGTTTTCCTTTATTTATTTCATTTCCGAGAGGACTATGTAGGACGGTGTCAAGGGTATTGTGTCAGAGTGTCATGTCGTCATATCGGCGTCTATATTCTAACAAAACATGACCTAAAACATCTTCTATACCTAGAAACATATACCTAATATGTAAATGTATGTAAACGCAATAATTATTATTAAACTGTTGTTTTGGAGAATGACGCAGCCATTCAACAAAAATAGAGGAAAAATATCAAATTAATTAATAAAAGACTAAGGTAATCTTAAAACTATGGCCATTTTTTAATTACAAAAATATGCGTGGTTGCAAGGTTTTCGTCGTCAAAATATGATACACTGACTTAATGTCTTTGCATGAAAAATCCCCTTCAAGTTCATCTTCTTTAATAAATCACAGCGAATTTAAGGTAATTTACTTATTTATTTAGAATCATCATTCTCCTGGTGTTTGTTTCGGCAAAAATACACAGAGACCTCTAATTTGATATTTCTGTTCAATATAAAAAAATTGTAGCGTAGTGTATGCGTAGTGGGCGCATGTTCGACTGCCAATCAAGAGGTCCCGGGTTCGATCCCCAGGTCAGGCATAGTGTTAAATATTGGATTTTTCCATTAGGAATTATATCAATAGCTGCCTGGAGTCTGGAACTGTGCCCGGTATATGGCAATAGGCTCGCCCCCTATTACATGGGACCAATAACATACTGGCGAAATGTGGGTGTATCTACTATGGGACTGAGTCCTGGGTACACCTCTGCCTACCCCTTCGGGAAAAAGGCGTGAATGTATGTTATGTTATGTTGTAAAAAAAAATTACCACTAAAAAAACAAGTCCTTTCAAAATATCGAAATAGATATTTTTTATTATCCTTTCAAGCAATAAAAAATAAATTCTTTTTAAATTGATTTTCAATCAAAAAGGATTCAACAAAATAATAATAATAATAATAACGTGCACGCCTTTCAAAAGACCGGGTATATCCCGTGTTTTCGAGCGACATAATAATAATATAGGACAACTTCCACACACGGTCACCTGGTCCCAAACTTGGCTAGAAACCTGTAACCAGATGAGTGATATACATACTTATGTAAGCTTATAACACCCAGACACAGATCAAACGGACATGTTCATGCATACAAATGTTTGACCAGGCCGGGGATCGAATCCGGGGTACAAAAGTATGAATATCTCACAATAATAACATTTTTCGAAACTTTTACATATTGTTTAATGCTTTTAAATCGATACTATTATTTTTATGTCACTAAATTGAGCTATAATTATATTTGATCGCACCGAGATATGGCGAGCTCAAAACCTTTGGGCGACATCAAAATGTAAAAAGATTGTTTTTTTTTTTTATTTCATGCGTTAACGAATCCATACACTATCGAAGTACTTAGCTTCACTTATTGATTTTTTCTAAATATGTTCAGGAATATAGTAAACAGGTAAATGTAGTTTAGATGCTCAGAGTAATCGCATTGTTTAGATGACATCAAAAGTCCTTCAAGTTTTGATTACACCTACTTTCATAAAAAACAATAGAACACCTTTCCAAAAAAAAGAAAGTCTGGACGTCGCAAAAAAGATTTTCAAATTCCCATGCAAAATTGATCAGCTGATCAGCTAATTTATATGGAAAGTCGAATTTATTATAAAATAAAATATATTATGAATTTCACCATTCCTTATTTTGCAAGTTGATAAGGTTAGATGAAAAGATTACTTATATATAAAAAAATTACTACACCAAAACGTTGAATAATTAATTCTATTAAAAGGAATTGTTACTTGTCTCACTACCTCTATATAAATATAATATACTCGTAGAAAACCTTATGTATTGAGGGCTACGAATAAATAATATGAGCGTTTTTAAAATAAAGTGTACCATGTCCAAATTTATTGTGAGATTTTGAATGTGATGTTTTCGATGGTTTTTTGATTAGAATATAAGTTCGATGTATTGAAATTTATGAAACTATATTTATTTCCTTCAATAGTAAGCTATTTTACGAGAAATCACAAAATTAAACTGGCTCTGTGGAAAAAAATGTCAGTTTTGCGTCAGATAAAATCTGTATATGATATGTGATATATGATAAATAGGTAATAGGCACTTTTTTATTTTTTTTATGTGAGTGACCAGACGAGCAAATCAGGTGCCTGACGGTAAGCATCATGATTGCCCATATCAGACACAGTGCCACCCAGTGTTTTAAAATTATAAATTCTGCGCGGCACTGCACTGCGCCTGTCATCCTGAGATATTAGTTGTTGAAACTCGTCATGCCCAGTCATTTCGCTGGTAGCATTGCCCTTTAGACCGGAACAACCGGACCGGAACGTATGAATAATTGGCAAAGGTGTGGTACTTCCCCAAGCGGCCCTGCTAATGAGGCCTACCGCTACGAACACTTGTACATAACTAGGAAATAGGTACATAAGAATTGTACATGACAGCTCATAAACATAATAATAATAATTAGAATTACAATTATTTGCCATTAATTTACACTCTTTCATTTTCCTTGTGATGTAAACCATCCACGAAACTTTTATGTAATGAGAAATATTTATGGAATAGCCAGTCATAATAGTCCAATATGGAATAATAGTCATAGGGTAAAACCACATGGTCTAACGAAAACTATTGTCTAGGTTTCCTTAGGTCCCCTAAAGTACAAAATGAACCCATATCTTCCGGTCCCGCCACTGTCTTACTATCATATTATTCTTTTGTTACAGAAGATGCCTTTATTGAAAAAATACTAAACAATAGAGCTACCTACTTACTATCTACCCTAACTAAAAATACACTATACCATGGAACACTTCGACAATCCACAGGCCGACATGTCAGCCTAAAGAAAATCCAAGTGCTCTAAACCACTGTCCGATGGCAACGTACCCAAGATACTGGCGGCATTGCCACGTTGAATAGCAATGTTTATATATGTTACATATGTCGCTATCGACCAATTATTAGTATTTTGTGTGATAATAACCAGGGTAGGTACCTCTTTACGCCTAAACATCCGCCTAAAGGTTGTATTGGGTAGGAAGGTAGGTGTAGAATTTATTAGAATATTTAGTTTTTTTTTTTATTTAGCAACTGTAACATTAAACGTGTTATGCCACTCCGCTCCACGAAATCGTGGACAGGGATCCACGAGCTGTTATTATAATTATTAACTTTAAAAATACAAGCCAGTACATTTGTTCCACTTAGCTCCACAAGAAAATTAAGATCGTCTGCAAATAAATTTAAAAAAAATCTATATTGCTTGCTTTTAGCATCTTACTACCTACCTAGTACCTCCTAGTACCCACCTACAAAATATGTACTTAGTAGGTAATAGATAATATTTAGGGGGCTCGCCATGGAGTTACCGGCTTTAAAATAGTGCTCCACCCTCTCTACCCGTGGTTGCCGTAAGAACCGGCTAAGGGTTAACAGATCCAGAGGACGGGCAGCAACGTCCTCTGCAAAAAAACCATCGAACTGCGCTCGACAACCCGCCTGCCAAGCGTGTCGAGTATTGGCAGAACCCCTCTTTACGGGGGAGGGCTACGTTCAGTAGTAGATTACCAACGGCTGAGATGATGATGATGATGAGGGAGTAAAACAGCACTCAGCAAGTAAGTACTATTTACAAGTTGTTACAAAATGGTGTAATAGGGTGTAATAATAGGGGCGTGCATGTACCCGTGAAACAGAATACTTTGAAATAGATAAAAGACAGAATACGAAAATGCTAAGTACTTACAAGGGAATGACTGATTGGTCAGTTTGTATAGAAAGCCCCTTTTTTACGAATTTTGAAATTTACTTTTCCAATCATTATTTAGTTTGATGAGTTGATCAACCCCTTCAGTATTATTAAAACTTTTTGTTACTCTATCATCATGATAGAAACTTCATCTTAACAGTCAAAGTGCGTTGAATACGCATCCGCAATCCGGGCATGCATCGTGTGCGCCCACGCCACGGCAGCCACGCGCGCAACCATGACCCCATTTTCACTGCGAGACCTGTACATGTGTGCGTGCGCATGTATGTGTGTCACATGCTGTTGTTATGTCACATGAGTTCACGCGCGTGTGTACTCACGCTTGGGAATATGCTCTACTTTATTTTATTGGGTACACATAAGACCAAAATAAAATGGAGAATCCTGACAAATATTTTTCTGGGTTATGGATTTTTATTGAGGCTTTTGACGTATTTACGATCGAGGTTTTCTTTTTGTGAACGGAATTTTCTTATTATGATAAACATTGACAAAAATAAGTCACTCTTATGATCGGAAATATGATCGTAGCCGCTCGTTGACCCGCTACGTTTTATTAATTGATTGACATTATAAAGTTGACTCGTTATAATGGTATTATTATAGAGAAGATAATATGTATGTCTAAGGATTATTTTAAATCATCAGTTAGTATGTGATTTTTTTATCCAACCTGCTAATAATTGTTATATTATGTCGACTAAATAGGACAGTATAATTATACATGCTTATGCATGTATCAATTAATAAAAAAAAAACGAAATTAAATGCCGTATGTTATTGTGTAAAATATATTATGTTATATTATTTAATGTGGGTGTGTGTCTAGCTAAGTTATTGTAACAACTGGGAGACACTGGCTTAATACAGTAAAAGTTATTGTAACAACTGGGAGACACTGGCTTAATACAGTAAAAGTTATTGTAACAACTGGGAGACACTGGCTTAATACAGTAAAAGGGAAAGGAAGGGGACACCTTTCCACTGCAGTTAAACACAATAGGTAAATTAAAAATAAACTGGTCAAATGCGAATGGGACTCGGATATAAAAGGTTCTTACCCTCCTATGTACCTATTAATACCTGTATTATAGGAGTCACTTTTCCTCACCTACCAAATAAAAAACTTATAACTATTATTCTAATTAGTATAAGAGTTAATCATTATTGCAGTAATAGTCTTATATGACAATTTAACACGTTGGTTGTACGAGGAGCACCTTCAATTATGAACTTTTTTTTTATAGCGGAAATAGAAATACATATTATATTAATTGATTGATAATTGATTGAATTTGGCGTTACTTTTCGGAACTCCATTGCAAACTCCTAGAACAAGAATATTTAGTTTTTAGTTCCGATTTTTTTTAGTGTCATAAACAACATGCACAGTGCACCGCCCTCCCGCCCTACACATACACACATACTACATATTATATTGTGAAAATTACAAGCGTCTAGCTATTACGGTTTATCAGATAGAGCCCTGTGATGGACGGACGGCTTAGTAATACGGTTTCTCTAAAAAAGTGGAATGACGACACGACCGCAGCGAGCGATGTAGGACATCGTATAATATGTCCGAAACCTAAGTCGAGTATTGTCAACTGAAATTATAACGAAGTGAGTGCAGACGTTGTATAATATAATAATAAAAATAATAATTGAAGAATGTTGAATGATTGAAGAGATGTAGTTTTTGACACTAAAAAACACAAAAAATCGGAACTAAAAACTAAAAATCCCGCCCGTGTGGGAGTTCTTCTTTCCATATTCGTATTGTATTTCAAGCGAGTAGATCGCTTAGTTCATAAAAATATAAAATATTAAAAATTCTTGATCCAGAAGTCTGTAATAAATATGAGTACTCACGGTAGTTTTCATATCAAAGTGGAATTTGACTGTAACATTTTTAACCATCTCTTAGCTTACAAATGTCAATAAATGTCAGTCTCGATGTACAGCGTTGGTTATAAAACTAAACTAAAGTAGAGCATACTCCAATGCGTACGCTACGCAGTTACGCAAGCCGTTGAGCACATATCCGCAGCGTTCGCCTTGAGATCGGCACGACCGTTCACCGAGACCTAGCCTCTTTCACCAGCCCTTACCTTGCTAGCTGCTGCTGCTGCTGCTACAACCCTAACACACTGCAGATAATGCCTTCAAACAATAATATAGGGCCAACATGAATTTTAAATAAACGGATTTAAGTTTTTATTTAAATGATAAAATCTCTAATATTTTGTCCTAAATTCCGTACGTTAATAAATAACTAGCAGTGCCTCGCGGTGTTCAAAGGGTAACGAAATATGTCTTATTTCGTTAAAAATCTTATTTCGTTGGAATTCTCAAAATCCCACAGGAACGGAGTCTCGGGAATCACACTAGTATAATATCACGGACGGCTTCACGGCTAAGTTGGTAGTAACTCTGTCTAGGCTATGCGTCCTGGGTTCGAATCTCAGCCGGGACAAGTATTTGTGTAATGAGCTCAAATGTTTGTTTTCGGGTGTTGTATGTGTGTGGTGTGTTATTGTATGTGTCCATGCCAAAAAATGTCCGTCCATGGCAAATAATACTAACTATTACTACGATAATAAGCGACACTTACCACACTCGCGGCTCCCCACACTCGCGCGCGATTCACGAACGGGGCGCGAACTGCGAGTGGAAGACGGTTCACAGTTCACGCCGCGATTCACGCACGCGATGCGCCGCGAATCACGGCGCGACCTCGCACGCCGAGCAGCAAACGAGGCGCGAACTGCGAGTGTGGAGACGGTTCGCAGTTCACGCCGCGATCGCACCGCGATTCAAGGCGCGAAGTCGCACGGGATTCGCACTCGAGTGTGGAGAGCCCATATGGAGTGACGGGAGTACAGGGGTGTGTGTGATTATTATCATAATATAGTCACCTAACACAAATTATTCATTGAATTGCGTATTTACTGTATATTTGTTTTCATTTTCCTATTTCATTTCGATGTTTCTAAACTAGGTACTGGCGGGTCATAAGAGCTAGATAAATATTGGAACCGGATTATACGTTTTGTTTGTTCCTTTTGTGTCTGCGTCAAACGTTTTTACGTTTTTGAATTCATTACTTTTGTTTACTATTTTTCTAAATTATTTTGATAGTCTGTTTTTTAACCCTTGGAAGGAATAATATGTCATCACAGCTATATTAGGTACATAATATTATCTCTATATTTTTTTCTTATGTATCCTTGATTTTTATATATCAAAATAGGTAGATATATAAAAATCAAAGTCGACGACTGACACATTCAGGTCAACGCCCAGCCCCAACCCTTAACCCTAGAAAACTGTATTTTTCTTAAATTTCAAAAAATTGGAAATACTATAGTAAGTACATAATAATGTGTACTTATTAATATTATACTCGGAAGAAAAAAAAATTCAATTATGACATAATCTGACACTTTAGCACTTCAATAATGATAAACAGAGATATTGCTTATAATAATAGATGCAGAAAAAAATATGTATGCAGATACCTATTTTTTTATAGTGACGATCAATTGCAATCCTTTCAAAACAGAGATGAATAAATAAATGTAAATAGCACAAGAGGGAAACCTATTTTAAGCACCATGTACGCATAATGATGGCATAGAACATGTAACCTGAAGCATGGTTTTGTGTTCTATGTCATTCTATTGTGTACAGTGCAATAGTACTTTGTTACTGCATAAGTTTCATCATCTTCGTCATCATCATATCAGCCATAGGACGTCCACTGCTGAACATAGGCCTCCCCTTGGATTTCCATTCAGTCCGGTTGTAAGCGGCCTGTATCCATTGCATAATGTCTAATTTTAATTTTAATTATTATACCTAACTAACATAGATTGTAAGTTTCAAACTACTAACAATAATATGGATCATGTCTGAAATAAAATAAATAATAATAATAATATGGGACAACTTCCACACACGGTCACGTGGTCCCAAACTAGGCTAGAAGCCTGTACTATGGTAACCAGATGACTGATATACATACTTAAATACCATTATAACACCCAGACACAGATCAAACAGACATGTTCATGCACACAAATGTTTGACCTGGCCGGGGATCGAACCCGGGGCCTGCGGCACAGAAAGCAGAGTTACTACCGTCTGCACCAACGAGGCTGTCAACGAGGTGTGTTATTATTTATTTTATAATTATATATTTTTCTCATTAGTAAACTGACAGAATGAACTTTTAAAAGGGAATGCAACCATAAAATTCTTATTCTGCAAAATATTTCCATGTTTCCCGGAATCCGATATGTTTTGAAGCGCGTGGGCAACGGGCAGCCATGACCCACAATTATAAATAACCTCCGGCTGCCATTTGAATGTACGTGGGTGACTTTGGAGGGCGCTAGTGTACGTACCTTTGATAATTTCGACAGCGATTCTGTAATGCGGGACGTGTAGTTACATTTTTTGGCACCTTAATTTTTTAGTTTGTCAATATTGGAGGTACGCTGCTGGTCAACTGATCCCTAGGGATCATTTTTTGTAGGCTCAATTGACAGAAGATGCCTATTCATGTTAAAATTACAAATTTCATTAAAACACCTACAATATAGTGTTTATCTATATATCTATGGATTTTAAGTAGTTAAGTATTATATTTTTTTATGATAGTGAGTGATAAGACGAACAAATCAGGTGCCTGATGGTAAGCATCATTGCCCATATCAGACACAGTGCTATTCAGTGTTTTAAACTTATAAATTCTGCGCGGCACTGCACTGCGCCTGTCACCCCGAGATATTAGTTGTTGAAACTCGTTATGCCCAGTAATTTCGCTGGTAACATTGCCTTTCAGACCGGAACACAGTAATGTTTGCACATTACTGCTTGGCGGATGAATAACTGGCAAAGGTGTGGTACTTCCCCAGGCAAAAGAGGCCTACCACTACAACATAACATTATATACAATACATATAAACATATATTCTACAATAATGAATTAAAACAAATAATAATAACACCTAAGGCATAGATATATATTACTATCCGGTAGCTTGAACACGTATCAACAATACACATATTATATTAAACTACACAAACCAAATAAAAGGCAAAATAAAAATAGCATTATATTTTCTTTCAATTAAAATATTCATAGCTCCCATTCCTTGCGAGTTATCATTGAATAATAAAACGCTGTACTGTCACCAACACAACACAATACATACGGAGTACGATAAAAAGTAATTAGTAATTTTATTTGTTAGGGAAAACACTTATTTATTTATAATTCAGCACAACGCTAGGACTAACTTAATGCTAATGCAACCTTTTCTACCAGTTATCCTAAAACTAGAGCAAATGTTACAGAAATTGGGTGGAGTGCAAAACATGAAAACTTTAAAATAACTAAAACTACTTAATTAAACAAAACATAAAACAAACAGCAAATAATCATAAAACCAAAAATAAATAATAATAGTCTACACCATGTACTTATATATGAAACACAATATAATATATAGGCATAATAAACGTTTTTGAAAACCTGTTGGAGTGCAAATGGGTCTTATGTCGACCGAGGCCGCCTCGAACTGATCCCGCGGGATCGGCTGACCTACTTATGTAATGTTTTTACTTAATAAGACGATTACCTGAAGCAATTTTTAACGATTTGAATATAAATCTATATCTTTATTATTTGTATACTTCAATATAAATTCCTACGCTATAATGCGCTACGTTTTTCCCACCCACTCAGATATTAGTTAACCGCCAGCGCTAGTCTCTACAGGTTTCCCTTCCAACTGAAGCACATAATGCCAAAATATGTATTACATCCAAATAATCACTTTGTTCATGACATAAGAACATTAAATTAAAAACATATTCTATAACACTTTTATTCCTGTCTGTACCTCTAAATGATAGGCTAGATCAACACGCAGCCACAGATTAGAGAATACGCGGCGGAAACGAAACGCATAAAACTACATCGCCGCTTGTACTGTTGCGATGAAAAACAATCATATTTTTTTATAAATAATCATAAACCAAATCTGTTATAAAGCTACACAGAAAAGTTCTGTTTAATTTATAAATCAATTTGCGTAACATAAATTAATTATAGGAATTGTTAATATAGAATTTTATATAGTTGTTTACGCCCAACGAATACTAACAGTCGTTTTTGAAGACCGTACCAAGTGAACTAAGTATGGCGTACTATTTCAACTTTTCGCAAATAAAACAGTATAGGTAGAACATTAATTTATTTTAAAGTACATCAGCCAGGTTGACCACGCGTTTTCACCCACAAAAAATCCTGCGTGTCTTTCAGGGTCAAAGCTACATTAGTAAGCTAAAGTCCAGAGTATATTGGTCCAGAAGTTTTGACGTAAAGAGGTAGCAAACTTATAATAATAATAATATGGGACAACTTCCACTCACGGTCCCAAACTAGGCTAGAAACCTGTACTATGGTAACCAGATACTTATATAAGTTTATAACACCCAGACATAGATCAAACAGACATGTTCACGCACACTAATGTTTGACCTGGCCGGGGATCGAACCCGGGGCCTGCGGCAAAAAAAGCAGAGTTACTTCCGTCTGAGCCAGCGAAGCTGTCAAAAATAAACACACTCAGACTCCAAGAAGTAATATTATTACGATTTTTTACTAAAAATAGTTACGCAATTATTATGGTTGCCAACAGTACCTACTCTATACAATAAAGTGCAACTCCTTGGTTCAGTGCGACAACCTTATCCGTGTCAATGACAACATACACACATGTGTATGGTAACTGGCACACATCCTGCATCTTGCGACGAGGTACTTGCAATATGCATCAAGCGCTTTATTGAAAGATATTATCACTTTAGCTGATATTGATGTGTTATGATATTTTTATTCGGCTTCGGAAAAGCCGAAGACGAAGGGTCATGTTTTCAACAGTCCATGTAGAGGTAGACTATTTTTGAAAACATATGACGTCGGTTCTACTTTTGTGCTACTATAGAGCATCAATAGGTACTACTGGAAGGGTACTAAGGGTCCCATTTTGATAAATAATGTGTCAACCAATTTGTTAAAGAACTTACCGCAAGTGACGTAGACCTCGTTATTTTTATTTATTTTTAAGCTTAAACCTTGTAAAATATGTAACAAAATATAAAATTATTAATTCCAAAAACATCCCGGAAAAAAAACTATCTCGCCCACTTCAGCTCTAAAAAAACGCACCAACATCGGTATATTCGTTTAGAATTTAGATTCATAACTACGTTCCCACACCGATACGTTAAACTTATAACACCCTTTCCTTTTAGACGGCGGATTAAAATAGTCATAGATGTTAACTTAGAACCTACAATTCAATTAACGAAAAAGACTTTGAACCCTTTATATAAGATCTTAAAATTCTTGGATTCATATAGCCCTGCAGCAGTATTCTTTTCAGCCACGTGAATTATATCCATAGAATTCATTTACCGGCTAGGATCTGCGATAATACAGAATGGTCTCAATATGATCAGATACCTACATGTAAATCAGGCTAGTTAGGCGATGCCTAGTGGCTGTGCATCTAGGTCGTCTAAACTCATCCATTTTAATGGAAGCTACAATTTTCATTAATTGATGGAGACGTACACATAAGGTGTTGAAACGGTTATACAAATTTATATATAGCTTAGTGTAGAAGTAGTTGACGTTATACCACAGAATACTAATGGTAAAGAGACAGAATGGACACTCCTCAAAATCATTCAAATAGCGACTCTAGCTCCGACACAATAAAGTGCAATTTCGCATAGCGGCGAACTAATTATCGTTATATTTACCATCGAGCTGCCTCTCTTTCTATCGCATATCTCTCTATCTGTTCTCTCTGTCTAGCACATAGAATTACCCGTCCAGACGGACGCCCCAGCTACTTGTAGCTTACCTTTATTGCGGAGTGTTCTAGGCCTGGTAATACTCAAAACACACACACACATAGTCATTATAAGAGATATGAGAGGGATATAGGTAGGTCAAGGTACCGACCATAGATAACACCACCTACGTTGGTGCCTACACATTTTATTTCATCTTTAGATTTCATTTATCCTATTTAAAATGTTTTTGTTAGTTTTGATCGATAAGCTTCTATTATAGCTTATGTGGTCAATCCATTGCCCAAATGTTGGAGTTTCAAATCGCCAAGATTCCTACAAGGCTTCCGACATCACCTAACGACTGCCCCCTACATATATCAGGAAACAATTGAAAATTTAACATTTTCAAGTGCAATGTACAATTTCCATAAACATATTGAAAACCCGTTACTGTTATTTCCAAGTGCAACAAAGCTCTACATTTTATATGAATTGTATCGAATATATTTAAGTATTGGGGATACAATTTATAAATATTCTGTTTGGATGTGGTACGGTCGTATGTAATACCTCGAAGCTGTTTGATGCACTTTTGACCTGCCCCCTTATTACGGACGCAACAGAAGTGTGGAAAGCGTTTAATTGCTTAATGTCTGCTGTCAAAAAGTATACAAAAAATTACGTTTGACAGCAGACATTTAGCAATTTTAACGCTTTCCACACTTCTGTTGCGTCCGTAATAAGGGGGCCGTTCAACTTCATTGTTAATAAACCTAAAAGTCAGTATTTTCAGTGATCATCTCTTTCATATTAATCTGACCGAAATTCTATTATAAAAAAATACAGTGACGTTTTACCTATGTAAAAATTTAAAATCTATATTAATATATAAATAAATAATATCTCTACCACTTATTTATTTTAAAATCCGAGTCTACTAATTTATTAATGTTACCAGCTCCCTTGTAAATCCTTGTAAATAATGTAAATGTGCAAAGTAATTGAAAGTAAAATGGACAGTTCCACTAAACATCAGAAGTTGCCCTCAAAACATAATAACCAGAATATTTTAACATACCACCCAATGAATACCTTGAAACTAATGAATATAATAGGTAAATAAAAAATAAATCCTTTATCTATCATCGATTAACTGTATGCCATCAAAAACAAAACTTGTAAAAAAACCTGAACGGCTTCGAGTAAAGCCCCTAGATAAACTCCACGTAGTCGATTTTTGCATCTTGCTGGTAACAGTAACTAACTCACATCGGTATAGGTACTTTATTCTCTAAGAGTGAGTTGTACCAACTAACTTTATCGATAATGATTGCTTGACCGACCGTTAAATCTCTGGTTAAACCAATATTGTGTGTTTTTTTTATTTTTACGATAGTGAGAGGACAAGACGAGCAAATCAGGTACTTGATTGCAAGCAGCCTGATTGCCCATCATTGATTGAGACACAGTACCACCCAGTGTTTTGAAATTCTAAATTCTGCGTGGCACTGTACTACGCCTGTACCCTGAGATATAAGTTCAACTCGTCGTCGACCGGAACACAGTCATGTTTGCACATTACTGCTTGGCGGATGAATAACTGGCAAAGGTGTGGTATTTCGCCAAGCGACTCCCTGCAAAAAAGGCCTACCTACCACTACAAAATAAAAACAATTTACAACAATTAATAAAAATTATGCCAAAATTAGTATTATTATCATGAAACGCGTAATATTTATGGATTTAAAGGTCGGTTTAAAACATTAGATGTTGTTAAAGTTAGCTGGTTTCAGGCTATTTTGTTTTGTAAAAACAAACATAATACTGAAGTGTAGGTACTTATCTCACTAATATTTGTGTAAGAGTATATTTAATGTATTATCTTTTTACGCTAAAACCTCTTTACCATGACAGCTTAGACTTTAGACAGTTAGACCGCCTTCGAAAAACAAAGTTTTGACCTTAGACCCCTTAGAAGAAACTTTAGAGCGAGTGTAACCGCCGAGCACAGCTAGTCTCTTATAAATAAAGAACACAACATAGATATTTATTTTACATAAGGTCGTTTAAATATGAAATTAAAAAAATAAACTGTCACTTCTTCAACAATCGTATTAAAAATGATAAATTCATTAGAACTAAGTGGCGCCATGCCTCCTAAATGTATGGCGTATCATTAATCGTTATGCCATGGGCCGGCTATATGACATGTCGTTAAAACCACTGAGCCTCGCATAAACAAATATTAATAGTTTCTACTAGGGTACCCTTGAGCGGGTGTGAAAACGTTTTCACAAAACTACACGGCCTGTTTTCAGGTGTCTACATCAACTGGTTTAGACTGGACGTCGTCTGTCAGTCACTCCAGGATAAAATTTAATTATATTAAATAAGGTACGTCCATTTATCTCAATCCCATGTACTACTTATACAAAAGAGCAAAGCAGTAAAGAATACAATTTAATTAGCAAGTTACGTAAACTTTGGCGTGAACTTCCAAAGACTTCTCAGCTTTGTATCGGCGACCTCTTTTCGTACATATGCGGTCGGAATTGTCGCATAATATGTAATGCTAGTTACACATTACACATATTTCTTAAACCAGGTGAAAGGAAACGATCAAGTTTAAAAACCTGCCTCATATGAAGTCTGTATATATACGTGGGTACTGTATATTTCGCAATCTAGCCTCTGATTAACTTAATAACATAATTTTGGTACTATTGCGGCTTCCACATTATGTTGTAATTAATTAAACACTTTGTTTCTAAACGATATAATCGATTGCTGGATAGCTAAACTAACACGTAATAATAAATATTCCTCTCTAGTACGCTAGATTCAAAACTAGTTTTAATGACGTTTAAAAATGTTTTTGAGCCCCACGATTTTACCCGCGTAGTCTTAGTTCCCGTGGGAATATCGGGATATAAAGCACTTTTTATATTATTCCAGCGTCTAAGCTATCTATATACCGAATTCCAGCCCAATCGGTTAAGAAGTTTTGGCGTGAATGAGTAACAAACATCCATCCATCCATCCTCACAAACCTTCGCATTAATATTATACGATAGGATTAAGTAGGATGGCTATGATGAGCATATGGCTCAGATGATGATGATATATATATACTTTCTAATATTGTAACAATTATCTTTATACCTATATATCTTATAATATTAAATAATAATTCCTGTAGGTATACAATAGATGGATAGATAGATAGATAAACACTTTAATGTACACCACACATAGGACAAAAACATAAGGAATAATATTTAAATTAAGCTTAGGCTAGTACAAGTGGCGGTCTTATCGCTTAAAGCGATTTCTTCCAGACAACCGAAAGGAATAGCAGGCTCAATAAATTAAAAAAAAAACTATTCCAAAATAGAAAAACATACGGAACCTCGGTATTAATTACACTCACACCCCCATGAGCTTGTGTCTCCGCCAACACGTGTCGTTAAACTCCAGTTATTTCTCACACCACAGTTTTTGCCCACGCCTCAGTCATGGCCTATTACCATGGGTCGAACCCCGCCCAGGGGGCGAAACATGCACCGTGAATTTCACGCGACCGAATTACTGGAATTTTGTTATTTTTTTATGATGTTTTGGATTAGCTAATGGGATGAGATTTTAATTGACAATTTATGTTACAAGAATACTACAAAACTTTTGAGAAATGTGTTGTTTTTAGACCCAATTATTATGTTGTTTTGGTGTTATTTTTTTTGTCTATGAAAGTTTTCTGTCTGGCTCAATATTTACCTACAAGGCCCTTTTATTTGTGGGCATAACCTCGCACCCTATTTACCTCCAATATAAATTGCGGAAAGACAGGTCTATTAATTATAATATTTATATAATACTTTAGTTATTACTAAGTTTAAAAAGAGCTCGCCAATGTACAATTTTAAACGACCGTTTAACCAGCCGTGTGCCAGGATTTCGGACACAATAGAATGTGCATTGTGTCTCGCGTGTATCCACGTCCCAGCAAACGGAAAGTTAAACAGTCGTCTATAGTTTGTGAACCCTGGCCTCTCATTAAAGGCTATCGCGGCCAAATATTCAGAATCACGTCTGAAAATCCCAAACATCATAAATTAATCCACATCTTTTCATTTCAGGTAAGTCGAAAGTTCCAGAATCCTAAAGATTTGTGTCGGTGAGTAATTAAAATAACTTGCTATAAGTATTTTATAGCTATTTCCCTGTATAAGGGTGATTTACCGAGCATTCGCCCTATGAAATATGTTCCTGTAACACGCGAATCTAAAAGTTTGTGATTTACTAACTATAAACTAGGTAGGAGTATATACCTATATAGTCTGTGATACCAACGTTCCATATTTCACGAAATGATATTTGGTGATGCCGGAGGGATTGAAAATGTATTTTGCACGACATAGGTATGATTATGACACACTTAGACATGACTTTTTGTAAAAAATAATTGTTAAGGCATACGTATGTATGCATAGGGTAGGGTTCCATACCTAGATACCTGAATAAACGCTTTAAATCGCTTTAAACATACAGTGCCATCTATTAGTTCCTTGCGCAAAGTATGAAAATATGCAGTAAAATGGCTATAACATTTGATTGCGTTTACTTAGAAGTATGATTTTTTTACAGCCGCAAGGGACCGCAGATCTGAGTAGTTGATATTAATTTCAACTTGCTATATACTCGATTAAAAAGTGTCTTGACTGACGGATAGACAGACAGATAGACAGCCAAACAGACAGACAGACGGACAACAAAGTGATCCTTTTAACGGTTCCTTTTTTCGTTTTGAGGTACGGAACCCTAAAAGATGTAAGAAATATTATATTTAAAAAACCATGTGTAATTGCTACTCGATACTGGACTCTATTTTCACCTGATTACTTCTACAACTATATGCAAGAGGAGAGCGTATTAAAGTTAACATTTTTTTTATTTAATAAAGTGATTTTAAAGACAACCTTATATAGGGATATTACGCTATGGACTCCCTCTAGAGAGTCTAAGTTAGTCCAATAAAAACACTATATAGGGAATAAGGACCTACTTAACAGTATCTTAGAGTTTATCAATGTGCATAAGTAGGTATTCTCTTTTCGTTACTAATATGTTTTACAAAATTTCCACTCTGTGCCTATTAAGTACTGTTCAGACTCAATACTTAACAAAACACGAACTCATTTAATCAAATAGGCTTATAAACTCATGTGTATACAGTCTACCATGGGTTCGGAAAGATACCATCAAGATACCACCAAGAAGAACGCACAAGAAACAAGTACAGCTTTTATTTTACAACTGCAAATACTACAATATTTGATTTGGTAATTTGTTTGTTTGGTGCAGGGAGGTAGCTATGCATACGTATCTACAACTAGAAGTGACAAGTCCCACTATATTGTCTGAACTGTGTCAATCACAAACACGGTGTGTTACTATGAAAGCGTTATCGCGGCGCGCGTGTGACGTCACTACACGCACTATGTAGGTCATGGTTGCGCGCCAGAGGAAAATATCGCACACGCGAGCTTTTGCTTCCTTTATATAAAGATTTTAGTTTTTAATATTTAGAAAATACTTTATGGGTAGCTCTTCTGTTATCTGTGGCGGTCTTAACAAATGTAATGTGGTCAAATGGATATTTCCAAGTACATAGGTGTAATCGTTTACATCATTACCTATTTAATGTAACTACGTATTTTCTTCAATAAATTGTTAAGTGCGGTTGGCATATCATACTGAAAACTTTTGGAGCATTCGATACTTTTTGTACTAAGTTTTAAAATATACTTAGTACATTGATATAGTTAAAGTAATATTAAATAATACTCTGCAAATTGTCAGCTGATTTAGTTTTAGTTAAGTAAATTCGGCGCGAAATAATAACAATCCAGTCATAATTATACATATATTTTTTTAAATTAAATATTGGATTTTCCATTCGGAATTATCTTCATAACTGCCTGAAGTCTGGAACTGTGCCCGGTAGATGGCAATAGGCTCGTCCCCCTATTACATGGGACCAATAACATACTGGCGCAATGTGGGTGTGCCTATACCTACTATGAATTTGAGTCCTGTGCCTACCCCTTCAAAAAAAAGACGTGATTCTATGTTACGTTAAAAAAAATTATCATCCTCAAGTAAAGATTCATGATCCCCGACATTTTAGTCCTTTACTTTTTAGTCTGTAAACCGGCACCATAATGGCGTAACGCAAAATCGACTAAAGTCTAAAACTAATTGCAAATTGATTTATTCATTGACCTACAACGAGACATGTATGGTATTATCTAAATAGTGGTTGTCTATACATACACCAAATCGGTTACATAACACACACACAGGCGTACATATGCACTGTACATACGCACACATGCACTGTAATACCTGCATCCTGTCCCAGTTGCCGCGGGCTGAGGTAAACCAGTGCCGTAGAATTAGTGCTAATATTTTAAAATGTTGACGATGGCGCTAAAGATCATGTACAGGCGTAGGACAGCAGCTTGATTAAAATGCATAATGTAGTTCCATTTCTTGCCGCAGTCATTTTGATCGTAAAGTGGTTCTAGATAAGAACTGATGGCAAAAACTCGCCGCATAGCTCGAAGGATGTGGCGTTTTTTAGTTTTTTTTACATGCATAGCTAAGCTTTAATCAACTTTAATGGTTTCTTGGGTTTATATTAAGCTCAAGTTACTTATTTCACTTTTATAAAATTTAATAATGTAGACTGTCTCGGTCCGCTTGACATAGAACATCTTCCTTTTCAATTTACTTACCTTTAATTTCTTACGAGTTCTGAATCACATTATACGATGAAATTGTAGTAATCAGGTACTTATACCGGAACTTGGAGTGACACCAAAATCCGCGGCATGTTTACCATTTAAGTCCATATATGATTGTAGTGTAGATTGACCATCGTATTTCAAGGAAACATTCACAAGATCGTAAGCTGCTAAACAAATTGTAAAACAAATTTGAACTAAAATATAGTTGGAGCGTAGCGAAAAAATAATAACGTCAATGGTTTTTGTGCCTAGTTATAACCTACCAATACAAAACACTGATTTATTTTAGGAGAATACAAAATACATAATACCGAAAAAGCAGGAAAGCGTAACGAAGAGATTTAAACCAGAAAATACATATATAAAATTATGTAATATGTACTTAAAGTATTGTAAAAGTTTTATTTTATTTATATAGTATAATATATATAATATAATATTTTCTCAGAGCGGTGGGGAAATCCTGTTGCACTCACTGTTAAAAATATTCAAAATTAATATTATAATAATTTTGTTAACATAAAAAATTTCATGGAGTAGGTAGTCCATGGTGTGTAATAAATAAATAAAAAAAAATATATATAATAGTTTTTTTGGTTTTAACCAGTACTGGGTGGGGCGCAATGACAGATAAAACACAAGTTTTAATTCCAATCCCTTTATCAAACCCATCGGTATGTGCCAATAAGTTATCAAGTAACTATCAGTTTATTGATTAGGACTACTACGAAATGTTGATACCTAGTTGTTTATATTCAGTTCAGTTTAGCGAATAAAAAAGTGTTGAGTGCAACTAGAAAAAAATATTCCGTGATGTCATTGGGGTTTTTACTGAATAGCTAGTGGGGCAGAAAAGGGCCGTCGCGGTGGATTCGTCAGTATTCTGAACAGTAAGAGTCTGCCCCAAGTGTGTCAAGGGCCTTATGACTCAAACAGAAAAAACGGTTCAGGAAGGGACTGGATTTTGCCTGCTCCTTTTATATTAACTGTATTATGTTCTTTAGGTTTATCTTTTCGTTTCAATAGGCTACTTGACAACATTAAAACATATACATTAAAAATACATTTAAAATGCATTGTTCCACTTTGCCCCACCAAGCCGCCCCACCGGTGGGGCAAAGGGGAATGCTGCAAATTTTGTAGCGGAATATGCCCCACTACATCAAATGGTGGTTATCCTATCAGATAATAGCGTAAAAAAGCATATTTCACTTTATTTTAAACTAAAAAATATATCTATGATTTTAGCAAAAAATCACTTAATAAAACCAAATATTTTTTTTAATTCTGATACAAACGTCCTGTGATCTGTGACGTCACAGTTCAATCTCTCTCTCTCTCCCTGGCTTCAATCAAAAATACTTTGGCTTCAATATACATAAACATAAAATAGCACAGATTAACAACTGACAGTCTGTCAATAACAGATTGACAGATGACAACATAAATTTGCTCATGAAAAGTATGCCTGCGTCGACGACGACGAACCCTACCAACCCTACGAACCCTACCAACTTCAGCATTCACTTAAAGCCTCAGTAGTTTATATTTTTTTTTCCTCTTTCATAATTTTTGCCAGCGTTATTGGCATCTGCATCATACTAAATTCATAAATAAAAAAAATGCTTAGTTAAAAACATAAAAAAATTCTAAGTTAAGTTCTAACTAAACTACGCTTTGTCAGCTATAGATAAATGACAGCTGAATAAAAATCTAGTTTTTGTCCACATTCCCGTAAATTAAGTTCTAAGAGGGTTCTCAATTTATCAATTGAATAAAAAATTACCCGTTAAGATACTTTAGATATATGTACCAAATTTAGCGAAATATGACAGAAAAATTGATTTTTGTTAAGCTGTCATCGATCAAGCTAAATTAGACAAGGTATAAGCTAAGCATAAGAGCAGCGTTCCATCAACAACACAATAAACAGCATTGTTAGACTGGCAGTAGAAAAAACTAAACCTTACAATTTTTTATGCGTTCTTCTAAGAGCGTACATGGCCTTCTAGGAATTTGACACAATCCTGTGAAAAAATTACCAAAACGATTTTTTGTATTCCCCTGTTTCCTCCAATTATAATTAACCCAATTTATATATTTATATCCTGATATTTTTATAGTAACCTATGTCCCTGTCATATTAATTTTTCTTATAAACCCTTGTTTTTTTTCATAATGAACTTCCAAAAATCGCAGTTTTACTCGCGTGATTGGACGTTCACTACAAAAAAACAAAAATAAAATGATAGGGATAGGGATAGGATATCATCATCTTTAAAATATCAGGATCTAAATATGTCAAATACGTTTACTGTATTCGGAGGAAGCAGGGGAATACAAAACATCGGTTTAATAAATTTTCTATAGGATTGTGTCAAGCTGCTAAGAGGTCCTGTATCCTGTACGGTGGGTTCCGTACTTATAAAATCGTCTTCTATAGACTGACTTGCAAAATATTTTAGAGTTAGTTATAACGAGTACGGGCCGTGTGCGCGAGCGCAAGTGGCAAGGTCTCTGTCGTGTGTCGCAACCACACTCTCGAGTGTTGCACAAATCGACAATTGTTTGCACACATTCTATATAATCTTTAGATGTATGTTTGTATATTGTGCGAATAAACTTTATATTCATATGGTACATATGTCTCGTTGATATGGCTTTTTATTTTGCATAGATCGAAACGCTTACGTAGCATAGTGAAAGGTTAATTTTTTTTGTTATATCTCTTTTATAATATACTTATTATATTTAACAACATATGAGAAGGATAGGAATATACATGTAAAATCAAATTAAAGTTACACGTCTTTTCGGGCTTAACTTAATTCTAATTATTTTAAATTAATTTATTTGAAGTATTGTTACATGTAGGTAAATAAAGATTTTGATTAAAAAAAGGTGGATTTGATAATAATATTTAGAAATTAAATAATAGACGAACAATTGGTATTTTCCACTCATCCTTGAGAAATATCTATTAAAAAACATAAGCTAGAGCATGTTCGGAAAATGGATAAGACAAATAAATGAAACAGTACGTAACAGAAAGCGCAGAACATTGCAATTCTGCTTCTAGGTTAATTCCCGCCCTCATGAACTGTGACGTCATAGCGTCCGTGTATCCACCGAGGGTGGAATGACGTCACTCATGCCAATTGCTCCCATTATTGTGACCCAGTTCGACCACGCATCTGTGTATATGAATAATGTTTCTGCGTAATCGAAGAATTTACTGTAATATTATGATTGTTTTAGCCTTCTCCATATTTAGCCAATTTCTGTGCTGAATTTGCTGACAAATTAAAATGTACATATACGAGTATAGCATGACAGATACGAATATATAATATTATTATTCATAGTTATATCTAAGCAGGGTAGGATCGATAAAAAGAGTTGAAAATAAGGTTCTTGTGTTTGCGGTGTTCTCCGCGATTATCAGCAATTAGTATTAAAGTTATTGGAGGAAGAACATCTCAATAAACGCTACCTCGAATTATGACGTCACGGCGTTTCGAAATTCAAAAAAAATGTGTTTTTAAAATCTAACGGCATAAAAAAGGAAATATAGATAATAGCGAGGAAGGAAACCGGTGGTCTCGTCGCGCAATGCTACTGCCACTAAGGCCAGCGGAGCAGCGACCGAGCGAGGCCGACCCATGTAAATGTAGCTCTCAAGGCACCCGCCCTAGTTACCGCTAATACCACGCGCACAACTATCTACAACGACCTTATCTCAACCTAACAAAGACTATTTCTCATAGATTCAAATGCACGAGTAACCTTGCGATGCGACTGCACCGGTGCATCTAACCTCAACTCTATTTCTAAACCGCCAAGACCGGTTTCAGATTGGCATTCGATTAATTAAGATGGTTATAGTTAAGAGCGATCGGTATAGACGGCGACACGAACACGATCCTTTTTAGTAAAATAGTTTTAAGAAAAAAAAAATGATTCGCGACTCTACTGAGGTTCGTTAGTATATAATTAGATGATTGACTCGGTTTTTATATAAATTTATATCTATACTGTGAATTCTATAAACGACAAGTTTCATGAGTAGCAAATAATTTTTTCTAACATAGTGGTAGCCCGGCGACAAATGGTTTTATTATTTCTAAGGATACGACGTGATCAATTTTCATGAGCACACCCACTCAGTTTTGAAAGAAAGAAAGAAAGAAAGAAAAATTATTTATTCATCACACATACAAAAACACATACAAAAACAGCCTAAAAACGCTAACATTGCGTGTGCCGCGAAACGGTACCAACTCAGCATTAAGCAGGTTGTTGAACAACCTGCGCTGGTCTTCCGTTGGTACCTGCTCCGGTGACTTCACGGACATTCCTTACTTCTACACTACATTAAATATGTTACAATTGGAGCCATGAGGTGCTACCACTAAAACTAAAAATATACAATGTTTTTTACCATCTATTTTTGTATTAAACTCGTGTATCATTCCAATCACAAACATAAGCACTATCTTTTCTTTTTTTTATGATAGACGAGCAAATCAGGTGCCTGATGGTAAGCATCATGATTGCCCATATCAGACACAGTGGCACCCAGTGTTTTAAAATTCAAAATTCTACGCGGCACTGCAGTGCGCCTGTCACTCTGAGATATGAGTTGACTCTCGATATCAACCTTACCGTTTTGATGTTAATTTTCTACATCAACAGCAATGACCAATACTATGCTTTCTAAACTATAACAACTAAATCGGAAGTCCATTCATAACAGAACATTAGGTATATTACAAAATCTTTACAGCGATTTGTAAACTTGGACATAGTTATTATGTAAGAAGTTTCATTCAACAAGCTAAACACAGGGGGATGACAATCGGTCATTTGAAGTCTATGATTCGTGAGTTTTTTAGAATTACTTTAATATCACGGCCCTATTTCTATCGTTCCAAGGTTCCTTATTCAAATTATTGATATTATATTTGAGTTTGAGTTTGAGTTTGAGTTTGAGTTTGAGTTTGAAACTCAAATTCATTTGTTCAAAATAGTCTCACAAATATTTTTATCTCAAAAATAAATAAGTGATGAAAATACAGTGCGTACATAAAAATACTTCTACAATAAGAACGCCCAAGAAACTGAACACTATCATTTAAATTATAAAATAGATACTTATGTACTTATTATATTGATAAAAGTACATTTTATTATTAATAAGAGACTGAATTTTGTCGCGAAAATTGATAGACTATCAATAACAATACAAAATGATGTGAGGTCTATTTATGTCTAAAGTCGATGTACTCATTCAATAATAGTTACTTAGATGCCAAACCGCACCTGTATTAAGCAACGTGCCATAGTTTTATCATTCATCTTGCAAATAGGAACAGTTTTGGTGACACCTTCCTGTCTTAAGGAAGGAAATACCAGATGATATCAACATCGATATAGCAAGCAAAAAATTGTCTGTATTTACTCATACGGCGAAAAGCGTAAACAAACCAAACCGCGTAATTTCGATAAAACTATTAATTAGACCAAATTGGACTTGCAAATCTAGCTTTGACATTTACACAATTTTCATTAAAATACACTTCGCTGCATCGTTTCCTTACGATCAGAGTATAGACCTCACGAGCCCTCACTCGATGGTTTTATATCATCTTTTCAGAGGTTCGGTGACCTCCTTCTAATTTCAACAGTTCACACACAACTTTTACATTGTATTGGACTTTGTATGAAAAGTTAGGAAGTTGTTTAAAATGCCATGTCCGAGATTCGAAAAATATTTAATTATTGCGAGTATTGTTTTTTGCAATTTTCCAGGAGAATAAAAACAGAAGTTATGCTACTCGTATATAAACTTTAGCTTTTCACCCAGAATAGCAGTAGCATGTGTAAATTTACTAGCATAAAGTAAATAAGTGTACTTAGTTAAAATTAGAGAATTTCTCGCTTAATATAATTTGGTTAACGAAAACGTCCGGCGCCCATCATCTCAAGGCCTTAGGTGGGTTTATTACTACTTCAAAGTATACTTATGTAATACTTGTGGCTGTAGCGATTCTGGGTATTTCCTAATTTCTGGATCATGTTCTACAGACGGCGGTGGTTACCCAAATCTAAGAACCAATTGCCAGATGGCTTCCAATACCTAAAACAGCCAAGTCACGAGACACCTTTGTTACTTTTTGTCTCTAAAAGTAATAGTCATAATAATCAAAACCTAATTGACTGACTGACTGACACACTCATCCACGTCCAGCTCTAACCCAAAGAGCTGAAATCTTTCAAATTACAAAAAATAAAAATAGGAAAGGGATTGGATTCCGCCATACCCATTTTTTGACATTCGTACATGGTTGAGGTTCCTTCGACTCGTACAAAGCGGTATAAGTCAACATTTATTGTTCAAACTGCGAAGGAATGGAACACCTTGCCAGCGTCATTGTTTCCCGAAAAGTACAATCTGGAGGTCTTCAAGTCAAGAGTGATTAGGTATCTTCTACGAGTAGGCAAGCACGCACCATCGTCGACCGCTCGTCACCATCAGGTGAGACTGCGGTCAAGTAATAGTCTATTCTGTAATAAATAAATAATAATTGTTATGGCATACTTATGTATGCATAGTGTATGGTTCCATACCTAGATACCAAGAACATACAGCACCATCTATTAGTTCCTTGCGCGAAGTATGGAAATTGCAGTAAAATGGCCATAACTTTTGATTGCGTTAACTTAGTAGTATGATTTTTTTACAGGCACAAGGGAACGCAGATCTGAGTAGTTGATATAAATTTCAATTTCATACCTCCACGCGTTCCCGTTAAAAAGTGTCTTGGCAGACAGACAGACAGACGGACAACAAAGTCATATAAGGATTCCTTTATTCCTATTGTGGTATAAGGAACCCTAAAAATACGAGTAATTAGGCAGACACATCTACTATCAACTACTATCAACTCATTGTAACAAAATCAGTATAGTTTATTCGAGAATAAAAGTGTTTGCATTCTACTAAACCTTATCCCAAGATTTCTTCTCCCTCTCGAGCATAATACAATCACGCCTTTTTCCCAAAGGGGTAGACAGAGGTGTTCCAGGACTTAGTCCCATAGTAGGCACACCCACGTGTCACCAGTATGTTATTATGGTCCCATGTAATAGGGGGCGAGCCTACTGCAGGCCCAGTTCTAGACTCCAGGCAGTTATTAAGATGATTCCTAATAATAAAATCCAATATTGAACACTTTGTCTGACTTGGGGATTTAACCCGGGACTTCATGATCGAGCTTGCTCCCACTACGCCACCGAGGCAGTCGAGTTAATTTATATGTAGTCTTTAATGTAATTCATGTGAAAAGTACCTTCAGTTTAAATGCTAATGTCTGCCTATCTACAAACACTAAGGCCACTTTCTATCCTCTAATAACAATCATTATGTTAATTCCAATACATTATTCCAGGATCTACCAATACCTATAGTCTACCTAACCTAGAACCATGCGTCAACGGCATAGCCTGGCGGCTGGCAGAACGCTCCGGATGAGTCCTAGCATATTTGATATGGGGATGAAGCCGTCAACTAAATTTTGAAATGAGCCGAGGCTAGCAAGTTTATATTATAACTATATTATATAGTTAATATTTACGAAATTATTATGAGGTTCATTTATAAAACTTTCGGGAAAACTAGTAACGTCCAAAGCTCTTTCATACTTTGTGTTTTGGGCGTTTCTCACTACAATAATAAACTTCATAAATATAAATGGAAAACTGTAGAACTTCAACATCTTCCTGCCCTTGTATCACACTAGTGATACCAGTTGTCCGTTATCTCTGGACTCAGTAAATTTACACAGTGCTCGAGGTCTTTTTTTGGTAACTTTTTTAATTTTAGGAAACTATAATTTCCTATTTAATAACTTGGCCACGAAAAATGTGACTAGTCCATCTATATAAGTATAATATTTACTAACATCTTAGAGTACGGGTACCACTGACAAAGATAAATACGTTAGTACTAAACTATCTAAATCGATAAAAGCAACAATAATATTAATATTCTATAGAATTGATATATGTCTATACTAATATTATATAGTTTCATTATATAGAGATACAACCTTTGTTTTTTTGTTTGTAACGAATAGGCTCCGAAACTACTGGACCGATTTAAAAAATTCTTTCACTTGTGGAAAGCTTAATAAGTGTGAGTGACATACGCTATATGAGATTTTGAAAAAATAGGGATCCGTAAGAAAACTGCAATATTGTGAACCACGGTGTTACATAATTACCAAATATATTTATTAATTTGCGTCCGCTGTGAAATCTATTCATGGTAGAATAAAATAATGTGCTAGGGGTTTGTAGTACCTATCAATGACTACAAAATAATCCACGGACATTATATCCGTCTATTTTGGCTTAGTCAAAATAATCGAAGAAGTCATAATTTTTATGCGGTATAAAAACTATTGGTGGTAGAAATAATGTACTAGGGGTTTGTAGTAGTAGTACTTATATATCTACAAAATAGTCCACGGAAAATTTATACATCTGTTAAGGTTTGGTCACTGTAAAAGAATAAATAGTCATTAATTTGCGTGCGCTGCGTAAACCATTGGTGTTATATCTATAAAAATACAATGTATCACGAATTTACTCCTGTTAAAACGTTCACTATACCTACTTCTGCTTCCCGTGCGAAGCCTGGGCGGGCCACTAGTAATTGATATAATTCTTAGATTATATACCTCGATAATATTATTATGTTTACATTGAAGCGAACGTTGTTTTGAAAGGAATCGGCCCGAAACTTTCCACCAGACTCCTAGCATTCTGCGAGCTAGATAGGAGCGTTGTCATGGCTACCATGAGCCTGTTGCTACCGACATCAATAACGATTTACTTAGTATTCATGTTTCTACTACTCCTTTTATATTTATAATTCATAAATGGGACCTAGATTTAGTATAGATAATTTATCCATAAAAATAATTGTATTGGCTATATAATATAGGTAACGTGAAAATGGTTTCCACTTGTGTATAAGTTGTAAAATCTACTGTTTTAAGGGCAGATGAGCGAGGTTTCATAGGGTTCCCTTTAATTTCCTCTAACGTCCGTTTTGTTCGACGCGTTCGGCTAGATATGTGTGCGTTCACCTTTAATAGTAGATTAGTAGCCAAGGGCTGTAAGGCATCAATTGCAGCCCGAGATATTTAGGCGCACGAGCGCAGCGAGGGCGCCTATACTTCGAGGGTGCAATTGATGCTTACACCCGAGCTAACTACTCTGCTTTACATCTCGATTGTGAGGTAAGTAGAAAAACACCGGCATTAATACAAGAATAAAACATTTTAAAGTAAAAGTTTTCTATTCCCGCCTTTTTTCATCTCTTTTTTTTTCTTTTTTTTTTTTTTTTTTATGATAGTAAGTGACAAGACGAGCAAATCAGGTGCCTGATGGTAAGCATCATGATCGCCCATATCAGACACAGTGCCACCTAGTGTTTTAAAATTCAAAAATTCTGCGCGGCACTGCACTGCGCCTGCCACCCTGAGATATCAGTTGTTGAATCTCGTCATGCCCAGTAATTTCGCTGGTAACATTGCCCTTCATACCGGAACACAGTAATGTTTGCACATTACTGCTTGGCGGATGAATAACTGGCAAAGGTGTGGTACTTCCCCAGGCGGCCCCCTGCAAAAGAGGCCTACCACTACTACTCTTTTTTAAATTATTTTTTTCAAGAACGAAATTGAGCTTCGTAGTTCGATATTTAAAATTGATGACTATTATACTCATACGAAGACAAGGAATAGCGAAGCGACCTCTTTTGTCATTGGCCTGAATGCATGATGTCTATTGCCAGTATGATGGTTAGATGTACGCAAACTTTTTGAAAGAGTGAAGTTTTTTTTTAATTACTTACCGCCCTAGGGCTTTTCTAGCTACATTATTACCCTAGAGCGCTAATTGGTCACTTACAAGCCCCATTTGGGGGTAATAAGGACCTACTTACCGAATATGAGAGATGTAATAGTAGATTAGTAGCCAAGGGCTGTAAGGCATCAATTGCAGCCCGAGATATTTAGGCGCACGAGCGCAGCGAGGGCGCCTATACTTCGAGGGTGCAATTGATGCTTACACCCGAGCTAACTACTCTGCTTTACATCTCGATTGTGAGGTAAGTAGAAAAACACCGGCATTAATACAAGAATAAAACATTTTAAAGTAAAAGTTTTCTATTCCCGCCTTTTTTCATCTCTTTTTTAAATTATTTTTTTCAAGAACGAAATTGAGCTTCGTAGTTCGATATTTAAAATTGATGACTATTATACTCATACGAAGACAAGGAATAGCGAAGCGACCTCTTTTGTCATTGGCCTGAATGCATGATGTCTATTGCCAGTATGATGGTTAGATGTACGCAAACTTTTTGAAAGAGTGAAGTTTTTTTTTAATTACTTACCGCCCTAGGGCTTTTCTAGCTACATTATTACCCTAGAGCGCTAATTGGTCACTTACAAGCCCCATTTGGGGGTAATAAGGACCTACTTACCGAATATGAGAGATGTAAAAATATATAAACCACCTTCTTCGATATGGATGTTATCCGATTGAATATTTTTGATCCAACGAAATTACATAGCATAGAATAGATTAGAATAGAATAATACCTACTTTATTGCAAAACAAAAGAAGCAATTTTACAAAAAGACACGGTGAACAACCGGCGGTCTTATCGCATACCAGATCGATAGACACTATCGATCATACTACTTATCCGTTCCACCGTCGATCGACGATCGTTCCATTCGTGTGGTAACACCCTAACTCCAGAGCCCTCCGCTCTACCCCCACAGGTAACTCTAGAAATGTTCCGATCTAATTTGGAGAAAACATTTCTGTTGAATTTTATGAAATACTAGCATCCGCCCACATTCTTCTCGAATCACTGTTTCTTGATGAAAACAGCATTAAAATACATTGCGTCGTTTAAAAGATTTAAGCTATCTATCTATCGATCTAAAAGATTTTACAGACGGCCGTGATGACTTTGTGTGATGCCATGTAAGGATTTCTTTAACTAATCTAATCGCAATTTAAATCTTAAACATTTCTTTTAAAATTATCAAATCAAATCATAACATTTATTTGCATAAAAACATAGTATTTATTAACAAGGTCTTATTCTAATTATTATAACATTTAACGTGTTGAAAATCGACTATTCCTAAATAATTTTAAATTATGAACTTATAAACTACTAGAAACGTAAAATGTATATTTTCACATATAAGTTTATACAATAAATCTCTATAAATTCAAAGACTGACGTGTCTAAAGGTAAATGCCCCCATATTAGGTAAGCTAGGGATATCAGATCTGAAACCGGCTAAATGCAATGTCACACGACATGCATTCTATTTAGGTTTACCTCTTTTAAACAACCCTGTCTAAATAACAAATTCAAAAGTTCCCCACATTTGAATCCAAGTTTGAGCACAGTTTATTGTGATAGAGTTCCTAAAGATGTGTATGGTACGTAATTTTTGAAAGCTCGCTTGTATTATGGAAAATTTTATATAGTGAAGCTTGTTGGGTCAATGGGGGTTTTATTCCAACAAAAAAATAGACCTTTTCTTATTCTGTCACTCTAAGCTTTCTAACGTAACATTAACATTTCTTACTTGTAACATTAATTTTTTTTCAAAATTCTATTTTTGGTAAACAAATCATCTAGGTATGGGCAGTTAAACTTAAATTCCAGAATGACACATCTTTTGTAGCTAGTTATATACAAAAGTTAGTGTAGTAGCGTCCGTTGGCCAGTTGTCGTATGAACATGCTTCAAATTCGAAGTCCCTGGAGTCTCATTAATATCATAACCGTTTAAGTCTGTGCAAGATAATATAAAGTGAGCGGTCGTTAGATCATGACGGAGGCATTATAGGAATTAGGCGAACTGAAACTGCGACAATTAGCTGTGGGTTAAAAAGTAAAATCATAATGGTTTGTGTACCCATAATGATTTTACTTAAATAGTGTAATTGGGAACCCGTTTTATTAGAAAATCTAAATTCTGAATTATTTATATTATTATAACATAATTGGAACTTACAGATACCAATTCGAAGAGTTTGATTTGTTGAAACGTAACAAGTCATTATATTAGGATATTATTAAATACTTAAGTAATTGCAATTATTAGCCGGTCGGGAAGATGTTTTCCTTCGAGATAAAGGTTTGCAGTGCACCGTAGATTCAGTAATATGTGGACGTGGCATCTTGTAGTATTGGATATAAGAATTATAGATATTGTTACTGTTTTTGGAAGCTGTTCTTTTTGCAGATTGTTACACTATATAATAATATAAAATATAATCGACTGGTTTTCATAAAAAAAAGAAACTGGATTGATATATGTGCGTTGGTTACCTAACTCTTCACGCTGTGCTGATAGCTGCAAATTAGTAAAATTCAAAAAACATTTATTTCGATCAACTTACATAGATCATAGAGTAAATTATTATTTTACAATAAATACAATAAAAAAATTAAAATTAAATTATAAATCATAATAATAAAACCAAATCAATTACAAAAATTAAATAAAAAAATCATTGAACAAATCAACTAAAAATCGATAGTAAAATAAGTGATCCAAATAAAATCATTTAAATTAAATTATCAAATACATTAAAAATACGTCTGCCTCTGAGTCATTTGTTAAATTGTACAAAATATTTTTCTACCTCTACGACTTACTAATTCATCATCATCATCATCATCATCTCAGCCGTTGGTAGCCCACTACTGAACATAGGCCTCCCCCATGCCAATACTCGACACGCTTGGCAGGCGGGTTGTCAAGCGCAGTTCGATGGTTTTATGCAGAGGACGCTGCTGCCCGTCCTCTGGATCTATTAACCCTTAGCCGACTCTTACGGCAAACACGGGTAGAGAGGGTGGAGCACTATTCTAAAGCCGGTAACTCAACGGCTCGTCTTACAATTTATCTATTTAAAATTCAAAGAAAACTTGAATTGTTAACAAAGACAGAGAGAAACTCATTTCAGAAACAAATTGTACAAGGGTTATGTGCAATAGAGGTTCGGGAGAGACGGGAGATATGGGAAGAGATACGGGGGACAAACAATTCGATCATGTCACAATGCTAGAAGCATAGATGTTCAGGTGGGCTAAATTGAAACTAAGGCCAATTGCCAACCGTCATTTTAAAGAACGTTGTTATTAACTGAACAGATAAGATTGTATACGATGATATTGCTCGAATAGTTTGTCCCATTCACAAAACACAATGTTAGTCTAAAATCAACAGTAATATTTTATTGAATTATCATAGCAAACATATCTGATAGTAGCTGATAAGTAAATGGTACACAGCACAGTAAGTAGGTAGGTACTGCGAGTGGGTACACACTAGACGGGAAACATTCGGTTACCTTGACTCAGTTACGTTGCATCTATCAAAGATGTCATCGCATTTCCTGATTGTAGGTTATAATCTTATCTAGCCTTTGCGATTAGTTTCTTTGAAAACATTGCAAAATATACTCGAAAGCAAAACAAGAAGTTTAATGTAGATTTGTTATTTGACCTAATTATGAAAGTTCAGAGTAACCACAGCACGTCCATGGTTTTGTTTTTGTAGTCTTGTAATGTTACATAACATACAGCAGGGTAGGCAGAGGTTTCGCTAGTATTTTTTACAGTAGATTTATAGTGGTAGGACTCTTTTGCAAGGGGCCGCCTGGGGAAGTACCACACATTTGCCAGTTATTCATCCGCCAAGCAATAATGTGCAAACATTACTGTGTTCCGGTCTGAAGGGCAATGTTACCAGCGAAATTACTGGGCATAACGAGTTTCAACAACTAATATCTCAGTGTGACAGGCGCAGTGCAGTGCCGCGCACAATTTTGAATTTTAAAACACTGGGTAGCACTGTGTCTGATATGGGCAATTATGATGCTTACCATCAGTCACCTGGTTTGCTCTTCTTGTTACACTCACTATCATAAAAAAAAGTATGTTATTGGTCACTTGTAATTAGAGAGCGTGCCTATTACCATCTTTTTTGTTTGTTTTTTTATTTTATTTAGAGGCAATAAAGGATTTTCTTATCATCATCTACCGGACACAGTTCCAGACTTCAGGCAGTTATTGAGATAATTCCTAATGGAAAAATCCAATATTTAACCTGACCTGGGGATCGAACCCGGACCATATGATCGGCAGTCGAGCTTACGTCCACTACGCCACCGAGGCAGTCTTGTCCTATAATCATTTTTTACAACTTTATTTCTATCGATGCGACCAATTACTGTGTTCATTTTCGAAACATCGAAATAGTCCATAATAAATGCATTACATACGAGTATAACGTGTTCTTATTATTTTATTTGTTCCAAATATTTTGTATTTAAGATAAGATTTAAAACTTTTTTATTGAACCACTTAAAACCCTGATAATTACCTTCTTTAATACCTACCCCATTTCATGGTAAAAGGAATATATTGATATCAATTGCACTAATAATAATTATAAAAGCGTACGTATTACGATTACGAATTAGTATTACGAATTATAGAATTATTTTCAAATTGCTCAAATAGTTTAGATTCTAAACTTTAGAAAATATAGTTAGTAATATATATATTTTTAAAACGACTATTAATGATATAATTTAATGTTCTATGAATGAATCTAAAAAAACAATACTACAGCTATCTACTTCATTAAATTCGTACAAAATAAAATGAACAATTCGTCTAAGAATGGTTCAATGTCACGTCCGCAGTTCGCGGCTCGGTGGCGCAAGCAGCTCAGCGCGAGCGTAGGGCCGCGGCGGCCGCGCGCCGCATTGACCCACTTGTCCCGGGTTCGATACCCGACGGAGGCCATCCGCATAGATAATAACTTTAGCTGCTTGTGAGTCTTCACTCAATCTGTTCTGTTTGTTAGTTCGTCACGCGGCGTTGTTTTTTGAGAAGTTTCCAGATGAGAGTGCTCCGTCCACCCGCATTGTGTTTTGACATTAGTTATTTTTTTTATTATCTTTACGAATTCTACACATATTTTAAATTTGATGTATGATTAGATTTAAATATCCTACTTACACTTATTAGCGATAAGACCGCCGCTTGTACATTTAAGTTTAGTTTCTGTGTCCTTTAATGTTATTTCATTGTGTGTGGTGTACAATAAAGTATATCTATCTATCTATCTATCTATAAGTAGGTAGACTTTTTACAAAATATTGTATTACTTTGCTAAACAAATACCTACACTAAAGCAGAATTTTTTCTTTCTCATTAAATCCTAATCCTAATACTATTATAAAGGCGAAAGTTTGTAAGTATGGATGTATGTATGGATGTTTGTTACTCTTTCACGCCAAAACTACTGAACCGATTGGGCTGAAATTTGGTACGTAAGTAGCTTAGACCCTGGAATAACACATAGGGTACTTTTTATCCCGATATTCCCACGGGATCGAAGACTACGCGGGTGAAACCGCGGGTCACAGCTAGTATACTATATTCCTAACTATGGGACTGAGTCCTGGGAACACTTCTGTCTAACCCTCAGGGGAAAAGGCGGGATTGTATGTTATGTAATATTCTCAACTTTTTTTTATGATAGTGAGTAACAAGACGAGCAAATAAGGTGCCTGGTAAGCATCATGATTGCCCATATCAGACTCAGTGCCACCCAGTGTTTTAAAGTTCAAAATTCTGCGCGGCACTGCACTGCGCCTGTCACCCTGGGATATGAGTTGTTGAATCTCGTCATGCCCAGTAATTTCGCTGGTAACATTGCCCTTCAGACCGGAACACAGTAATGTTTGCACATTACTGCTTGGCGGATGAATAACTGGCAAAGGTGTGGTACTTCACCAGGCGGGCCCCTGCTAAAGAGGCCTACCACTACAGAAAACTCCTCGTCTCCTTGCTATGTTTAAAAAGAAGAGTTCATTTTAATACTAGATGCTATTTATATATTTTTAGAGTAATAAATTAAACATTTATTTTTCATTCTTCGGCAAATATTCATAAATAAAATACACAGATCAAATTTAAAAAGTTAAATGCCACAAAACCTATTCATAATTCCACCTACGCTTAACCTAAACCATTAAAAAGGCGATTCTCATCTCCCACCCTATCAATAAATAACACTTGTGTTACCTAACTTAGGCGTTATATACACTACTTACCACGCACACGCATGCAGATGTGTGATTTTGTTTGCGGGTGCGTGCCGGTGTGTGAATGGCCTAAGGACTAAGGTATACCTTAGATTTACAATGTTTGTGTCTGTAATTAGCCACATATCCAATTGCTAAATAAAGCCTAAGAAGTGTGTGAGTGTGCACCATTGCATCTTTTAAAAATAAATCACAGCCTTACCGACGTGTCAGGGTGCGACGGGTATTGTCGGCCCGTTGTACCGGGGTGCGACCTCATCTAACGGACGTCCTAGCCTAGGCCGTCGGCCCCGGCTGAAGGGCATAGGGCATAGGTGATACTTGTTTACTCTTACGGCTTCATCCCACTCAATAACTATTGAAATAACTGCTGAAATATCTATCGTTACTTGTCTCATTGGGAAACCTTTTTTTATTTGGAACCTTCTATTAAGATTTGGCAAGTAGGTCTATAAATATAAATATAAATACTTATACGTTATGTAAGTACGTAGCCGGTTGATGTACCTACATTGTTATAATTTATTAATCACTATATATTATACAATCCTAAATGACTCACTGACTGACATGCAAGGCAGAGCCCAAACCACTGATTCTAGAGACTTGAAACTTGGAATGTATGTTCTTTTCACTGTATGGACGTGTGCTAAGAAAGGATTTTTGAAAATTCGCATTCTAAGGGGCCCAAAAAGAGCGTCAAAGTTTTGGTATAACACTCCCATGTTTCGTAATTGCGAGCGGGCAAAGCGTTTTGTTTACACTAGTTAAATATAAAATTATTTTAATATTATTAGTATCATAATTTACACGTTACAATGCAATCATGAATAAATAAAAACTGAGACCAAAACCAAGAATAAAATTATATATCTTATTCATGGTTTTGGTCGACGGAAACTAAGGAGTTTATTTAGTATTTAATAGATACATTATTTTAACATGTATACTCGTATATTATTTAATTCACCTTTTACATAATAACCCCTACAATATTCCAGCCCAGTAATCCCTCAACCAAATACACAATAATATATATGTATTAACGTTACGCAAGAAGTTCCAAAATGATAACCGCATGGCGCTCGACGTATCGCGCGCCATTTAATCTCGAATCTGGGCAATATTATGAGATAAATCTGTGCTACAATCACGTGACCTTTGCTAACGCGGCCCCCTGTGTCCTAGGTCACCTCGGCACCCTCTAGACTTGTGTCGATGGCCTGGAGGCTCCGCACTCCGCCAGCCTGCAGCCTCAGCCTGGGCCATCTTGCATAATGCGTATCATAATGTCACTTCACCGTAAAAAGTATTATGTTGGAAAAGTTATCAGTAATGTGTGAAAACTACTTCTGGAAAATATTTGATATAAAAAGAAATATTATTATTGATATCAATATAAATATAATAGACTATGTACATACACGTGTTTAATTTAAATAGTTATGTACCTACGAGTAAATGCTAATTACAAAAATTATATCAAAAACATAGTAATTACGTAGGTGCAGACATAATAAGTAGATTTTCATAAGAAAATATCAAATTATAAGAAATAATAGCCAAACCTTATGCCTTGACCCATTCTTGTAATTTTTTTCCGAAATAATTGTTTCCTCATTGTATACAATAAAATACGTTTATACCTATTAATCTGAATCTGAATTTGTTTTTTTAGACTTTAAACAAATAAAAAATTACAAAAGGAACATTAAATTATTATTAATTTACTCGCGTTTTACTCGCGCCTCCAGTTCACCGTGGGATTATCGCGATAACAAATATCTTATGTCCTTTTCCAAGTGCCTATATATCTCCAGATTTTCTCAAATCGGTCTAGTAGTTTACTCGTGAAAATGTAAAACAGACAGCTATACCAAGTTAGTGTCGCATTTATATTAATAAAAGCGGTGCCTCGTGATTTATCTCATTTCACAAATTTCAGACCAATCGGTTCGGTAGTTTTGACGTGAACACAGAAAAACTCAACATATTTCCCGAAGGGGTAGGCAGAGGTGTGTTCCCAGGACTCAGTTCCATAGTAGGCACACCCACATTTCGCCAGTATGTTGTTATTGGTCCCATGTAATAGGGGGCGAGCCTATTGCCATATACCGGGCACAGTTCCAGACTCCGGGCAGCTATTGAGATAATTCCTAATGAAAATATCTAATAATGTAAACATTGCCCTCGCTGGGGATCGAACCCGTCGTTTAATCTGTATAAAGTTTGGTCTCAATATAGGGTGTATTGTATTGTATTGTATTTAATTCCAGGGAAATAATTAATGCAAGTAAATAATTAGTGCCTACACTTTATATATGTATTTATTCAGGACAATAAGAGTACCTAATTTTGTCATAAGCTAACAACACTGGGTTATAATTTATTTTATATAATTATAAATATTACAATCGTAAATTGATTAATTCCAGTTTTGTTTTGTTATTTGTTATTCTCCTGCGGGTTTTCTCAATAAGTATGTTGATACAGATTATACCAATACTTATCTATATTAATAAATAATACTTTGCCCTAACTGACAGACAACGCATAACCAGTTGACAAGAGAAACTTGAAAAAGCTGCATCCCTCAGATTCTGAAGAGGTTGTCGAAGTTTAAATGGACATCCAGGGTAATTCCTCATAATGTTGTTCATAATACTACTGCGAGGAGTTTTTGGTCGTAGTTTTTTTTTAAGATGCACCGCACAATACGATGATTTGTTTTAAAATAAAAATAAAATTCTTTTTAATTCAGACATGATCCATATTATTGTTAGGAGTTTGAAACTTACAATCTATGTTAGTTAGGTATAATAATTAAAATTAAAATTAGATAAACTTATGCAATGGATACAGGCCGCTTACAACCGGACTGAATGGAAATCCAAGGGGGAGTTCCTATGTTCAGCAGTGGACGTCCTATGGCTGATATGATGATGATGATGAAACTTATGCAGTAACAAAGTACTAATGCACTGTACACAATAGAATGACATAGAACACAAAACCATGCTTCATGTTACATTTTCTATGCCATCATTATGCGTACATGGTGCTTAAAATAGGGTCCGTCCCATTTATTACAATTAAAATTCAGGTTGCTTATTACAGAAGTGTCAGTACTGGCTTTAGGATAGTTACTTATGACATAGTCGATTTAATTTGATTGTAAGACCCGTCTGGGGAGATCCACGTCCATTTTTTTTTGTTCTTGTTATATTGCGAATTATATTTATTATTAATATGGACATCACGCCTTTTTGCCGACGGGCTATTGCCTATTGTCATAAACCGATCACAACTCCAGACCACTGTCATCGAGAAAATTCTTAATCCCCCGGGACTTCTTCATTGGCAGTAGTTTTTGCTAACCACTAAGATGAACTGACCCGTGGCGAAAGATTTTTCCGACGAAGGGTGGTATCGGCGAACCGTGCTATCGGAGAATAATGGTATTTTTAGCTGAACTGACCGGTGGTGAAGAATACCTTCGATGGTCGGTGGCTCGAAGTAAAAGTTAAAATCAAAAAGATTTGTTCAAACAGGTCACTATCTGACACTTTTGTACGTCAATGAAGATAAACACTAATGAATTTACCGTGCGTTCGGAAAGATACCTTTACAAGAAGAATCCACAAGAAACTTAATTTTTTCAATTGATTGTTTTACAATATTTGGTTTGGTTACATTCGTTTGCTTTGAAGGTGCCGCGTGGTGGCTATGCAGTAGTGTCCAGGCATCTTTGTCCTCTATATACTGGTTGACTTTATAATGAGCCTTCTTTAGTAAAGTAGATTATATATAGGTTTGAAATCGTAGGTTCTAATATATAGGTTTTGACTTCGATGAATGATGGTTTGATGAATCGTACGTGACGTAGCTCCTACGCCACCGAGTCGCATGAAAAATACATTATATATTGTAAACCATGAATTGTAGATAAATTTACATCGATTATAGAGAAAAGATGCTTAAAAAACTTTTAAAAACTATATAGGTATACCCACTCAAGCACAAACATGTTTTCGCATTTTAGTATATTCTTAGAAGTGGATTAAGTCGGTCACGAAGTTGGCCTGAAAAAAATGCTGTGTTTTCCCAAACTGCCGAGCAAACCCGCCGGATTTTTACTGTTGTAAATATTATGTTATATTTTGAGCACTATTTAGCAATAACGACTCTCAGTAGGTATTTAGGTATCATTAAAACAATAACTAGGTAATATGTAATATTATCGACAAAATACGGGAATTACAGTTCGTCGACTCTAAATTTTCCTAATCCTTTTCCTGTTTCAATTAATTTTAATTTGATTATAATTATTAATTGCTGGTAAATAAATAATAATGAAGTAGGTTTATTCCGGGCTTTTTATTTATCGTTATTTTAGTGTTTTTAATAATAATGCCATAAGTATATAATATAAAGTGATAGCACTACTCCCTTCGGTAGGGAGTAAAAAAATATATATTATATTTCTTTACAATTATGACACCCTGGTACTTCCAATCTGAAAATGAATTTTTTATAGTGTTTGCTTAATTCGGTAAAACGATCGAAAGTATTATTTATTATATACCTAATAAAAAAGCCGCCTATGTGTGCCTCTGGGTGAACAAGTGCGTAGGTGAACAAACGCAACTACTTTATTCCCATTAATTCACCTAGGTCAATTCACCTGGGTGAACAAACGGGAACATACCATATTACTAGCTGTGCCCCACGGTTTCACACGCCGTAGACATCGAACCCGTAACAATATCGGCAAAAAATATCCTATGTGTTATTCCAGGGTCATACATACCTACCTACCAAATTTCTATATATTATATACATTATATACATACATACCAAATTTCAGCCCAATCGGTTTAGTAGTTTTGGCGTGAAAGAGTAACAAACATACATACAAACTTTAACCTTTATAATAATACTAGCGGCCCGCCCCGGCTTCGCACGGGTAGCAGAAGGTAGGGGAAATGCATTTACGCATACTCACTCGCCAGGAGGAGGCGGACGAGTTATGTCGGGCTCGGCGAGAAGCGCCTATACCGACTAAAAGACTAGCAGTCCCTCGCCATATGAGGCGGGATAGGGTCGCGCTAGCATTCACTATCCCGCCTCGGCCAATTCTACTGCTGCTACCTACTTTCTATCTACCCTAACTTATAAACATACTATACCTAGAGCCGACAAGTCAGCCTATAGAAAATCCCTTAATAATAACATAACATAACACCACGCTTTTTTCCTTAATAACAATTCATAATATTGTGTATATAGGTAAAGAATTCGTTATGTGACTTATATAACTGGCGAATAGAACCCGCAATTTCACGAAAGTCTCGAGTCGGGAGCAGTGAACGCAGAAGGAAGGCTGTTCTGATGAAGGGCGGCGCGTCCCAGGGCGGGTGTTGACCAGATCACCTCCTAGGTTGTAGGGCGCATTATCGGCCTACACATTTATTTGCCGAATTTTAGTATTTTTGGAACATTATCTTGTTTTTACTTATTTTTCTTATTTTGGTCATATAAAGTTTTATATCTTGTTTCGTTAGGATTATGTGCTCACCTTCCAGCTCCATAAAATCACACAATTTCCCCGAAGGGGTAGGCAGTGGTGTACCCAGACTCGTCCCACAGTAGTTACACCCACTCTTCACTAGTTTTATTTCATTCATCCCATTTTATAGTGGGCGAGTCTATTGCCAGCTACCCAACACCGTTATAGTCGGTTGTCGTTGCGATAATTTCCAATAAAACTTTTCGCCTGACCTGGGGATCGAACTCTGAAGCTTATGATCGGCAGTAGCACACCACAACGCCACCGAGGCATCAGCCATGTTAAGAATAATTACCAATTGAACAGTCAGTTCATGTATCTTTATTTGTGTGCTTGTTTTGTATTTGTTTTCATACATTTTTGGGTTGTTCCGTATACATCCTATGACGTCTCATCCCATTTAGTTTTTTTCCTAACTCATCCCATAAGCATTCCTCACTCATCCCAATGTAATAAAGTCATTTTTAGTGCGCGTGATTATGTAATAAATTTGCTTAAACCTTGTACAGATTATTTGCAACACACCCATGCATTTCATAGCGCCACATTATAGGCAGGACTCCGCGCGCGGAGCGGAATTATATCATAATCTAAGTAAATTTAGTTATTCCCATTTACCTTAATTACAAAAAACCGGCTGAAAATATAATTTAGTACTAGAAGTACTGCTTGAAATTTCTAGTGGTATGCTCTAAGTCATTCGGATCTAAAGCCTGTAGAAGTGGGAAGGCTGTAAGGACGGGCGGTGCGTCCTAGCGCGGCTGTTGAACTGCACGCCCTTCGTCACGTACCTTACGTTATACTTAAACGTTGTGATCTATGTTTGCACTCGACTGGGATTCGATCTTCCCTTGGATTGTACAAGCTGTTAGTTTTGGTTTTGTCTGTGGTCTGTAACAAGTTTAGTTTTAATGGATTGATACTCTAAACTCTGAATAAATACAAACAGATAGAGGGCGATCTAGATCTACGATAAACGCATTATATCAGCTTTGAGAGTTTACTAAAATGGTTTTAATAAAACTGCTTCAAGATTGCGTACCGAGGTAATAAGTTAAATAAAAAATAGTTTATTATTTATTGTGTTAAACAACGACTTAACATACGTTTGAATTCGAAAACTTGTATTATTTTTTAATTTAAAATTAATATAAATAAAATAATTTTAAATTAAACGTGATAATAGGACGAAATAAGGAATCACTCTGTATTTATTGCACGATCCAATAGGGAATATTTTTTAAGTCCACATATAGTAAGGAAGTCCCACATATTATTATAACACCATAATCGTAGTACATATACGCTTAACAAGCTATAAAGTTTTAATTTAAAAACCATCTCGACCTCGGCAGCTTTCAAAAATCGCATCAAAATCAATGCATTCGTTTAGGTGCTATAATGCCACAGATTTACACACGGATAGCACAGATATACAGACAGACCCGTCAAATTTATAACACGCTTTTTTTTTCTAAAATAGACTATCATTATCATCATCATCAGCCCATGATCGTCCACTGCTGGACATATGTCTCTCCCACGGCACGCCACTCGACTCGATCCTATGTTCTCCTTCTCCAACCACCTTGCGTATATTGCTGCTCCATCTAGCCCTAAATAAATAATAACATACACTTACGCCTTTTTCCCGAAGGGGTAGGCAAAGGTGTACCCAGGATTCAGTCCCACAGTAGATACACCCACATTTCGCCAGTATGTTATTGGTTCCATGTAATAGGGGGCGAGCCTATTGCCATCTACCGGGCACAGTTCCAGACTCCAGGCAGTTATTGAGATAATTAAACATAACATATATTCACGCCTTTTTCCCGAAGGGGTAGGCAGAGGTGTACCCAGGACTCAGTCCCATAGTAGATACACCCACATTTCGCCAGTATGTTATTGGTCCCATGTAATAGGGGGCGAGCCTATTGCCATCTACCGGGCACAGTTCCAGACTCCAGGCAGCTATTGATATAATTCCTAATGGAAAAATCCAACACTGCCTGACCTGGGGATCGAACCCGAGACCTCTTGATTGGCAGTCGAGCATGCGCCCTCTACGCCACCGAGGCAGAGTAAATAATAGACCATGCATTCATTGAATATGTATAAAATAAAAAAGCTTTATTTTCAGACATCACGTCTAATACCTTAGTAAACTCTATAGCTTACTAATCTTTACCTATAGAGGTAGATACAAAAGTCTCGACCCTGCAATAGGTACACCCTAGGTACAAAATATTGAAGTCAGAAGCCGGAGGAAGGTTGCGGACGGAGCGTCCTAGGATGAGGACGATAGGTCGCCTAACTTTACTCCCTGCATCTAGACTGAGAGCTTTTAGGCATAGAAATATACTTAAAGCTCGGTATACTAAATACACATAAATACATTCAGTGTAGCCTTTTCACAAGCAAATGTAACCAAAATAAATAATGTAAAACTCACATTTGAAATATTAACAGTATGACACAATCCCATAGAAAATTTACCAAATCGATGTTTTGTATTCCCCGTTTCCTCAGAATATATTAAAGCTATTTAAAGAACTATGTCTCTATCATTTTATTTTTGTTTATAAACTCTTCATTTTTTGTACTAATCACGCTGGTTTTTTAGAAGGTCACATTAATTATAGTTTAATTATATTCAAAGGTAAGATGGGAATACAAATTTTTGTAGTGGTAGGCCTCTTTTGCAGGGGACCGCCTGGGGAAGTACCACACCTTTACCAGTTATTCATCCGCCAAGCAGTAATGTACAAACATTGCCGTGTTCCGGTCTGAAGGGCAATGTTACCAGCGAAATTACTGGATATGACGAGTTACAACAACTTATATCTCAGGGTGACAAGCGCAGTGCAATGCTGCGCAGAATTTTAAATTTTAAAACACTGGGTGGCACTGTGTCTGATATGGGCAATCATGATGCTTACCATCAGGCGCCTGATTTGCTCGTCATGTCACTTACTATCATAAAAAAAAAGGTTGTTAATTTGTCGATTTATTTTTTCAATGCATGTCAATATTTCGAGTACCAATACATTAATGAATGAGATAGGTACCAATAGTCCTCTGTGCGGCGGCTGGCTAGGGCGGGCGGACGTCCTTCCTCAGGGCGGGCGGTGACCCCGACCCTCGCTGACTCTCACCCTGCACCTTATGTAACCTTCACCTCTCACAGACGATACGTCACGCATTTATTATTGTATGAAATATGCCTGGAAACTTGTTCATAGCTAACACGCGGCACCTTCCAAACAAACATCAATAGAACCAAACCAATTACTTTTTAATATTTCTTTGAATAAATCCTTGACTCCTTTTAGATACCAAAAAAAAAAACCAAACCAAATATTGTTAAAGTTAAACTGGTAACTGAAAAAAGCCCTGCAAGTTTATTGTGCGTTCCTCTTGTAGAGGTATCTATCCGAACGCTGATAGATTCATTACTTATAAACTTCGCTGCCTGGAGTCTGGAACTGTGCCCGGTATATGACAATAGGTTCGACCCCTATTACATGGGACCAATAACATACTGGTGAAATGTGAGTATATCTACTATGGGACTGAGTCCTGGGTACACCTCTGCCTACCCCTTCGGGAAAAAGGCGTGAATGTATGTTATGTTTCGTTGACTTGAAAAAGTGTATTTTTCATCAAATTTAAATAAAAAATATTTTGATATTGAAATACAATACATGTATACATAATACATACAGCCACGTCTTGTACGGCAGAGTAGGGGTAGGCAGAGACTATTTCTCTCCACTTGCTCCAATCCTGACATACGACTTCCGCTTGTTCCACTTTGAACCACGCATGAATTTGAAATATTATTATGACAACAAAACCCAACTACTGTAATGACCTAAATTCAAAATTGGCTTCTGTGTGTTTGTTACCTATTCACGCCGAAACTACCGAACCGATCAAGATAAAATTTTAAATGTAGATAATTTATACCTTAAAATAATACTTTCAGCGGGCAAAACCACGGGGCACAGCGAGTAATCAATATCTTCATTAATTTGATATTATGTCTATTCGTCTCGACTTCCTGTAAAAGCAGTATGAATTCTAACGAGTACTTACAATACAACTCTAGAAATAATCATCAGTGTTTATTTTATTTATGTTAAAACTGACATTGACTAAATATAATAATACTTATCCTGAGGCTTAAATTAATAGTTACTAGGAAATAAGTTAGCATTTTACCAAACCATATTCAAATAACGCAAAGGAAATGATCCTGAACAAGATAAACTGACAGCCTCGTTGGCTCAGACGGTAGTAACTCGGCCAGATCAAACATTTGTGTGCATGAACATGTCTGTTTGATCTGTGTCTGGGTGTTATAAGCATATATAAGTATGTATATCAGTCTCTGGTTACCATAGTACAGGCTTCTAGCCTAGTCTGGGACCAGATGACCATGTGTGGAAGTTGTCCAATATTATATTATATTATTATAAAAAAAAAACAAAATTTTAAAAATTACAATAAAAAACAATCTCGTTTTTGTCAGAAAAGAAATTTCGTGAAAGTACTTAACTACTTCGTAATATTTTTTTTTATATTTACAGACTAAAGCGGTCTGTACGCTTAAAATCTACACCAAAGTATTGTTGACTTATGTTTTTATTACGTATATTTTTATTGACATAATAATCTTTTCAAAACCCAGGCATCACCTGTTCCTCTGAAAATGAACTCGATTGACCTCTCGTTTCACCTTCCCCGGCGTAGCTCCGTAGCTCGTAGCTCCTCCAGGGTCTACGGCCGCTCGACCGGACGCGTCCTCGTAGCACTTGCTACGAAAACGAAAATACACGACACTGTTATGTAGACAGACTTTATAGTAGGTCATTATAATATTGGTCTAATACACGAAAGGTTTCCAACGAGTCACAGTAAACGAGTCACATTGTGAAACGTTGGGATAATTTATAAATAAAAAATAATTAAGTAAAGGTAATTTTGTAAAAGTTAGGATAAGTGTGCCCGGTAGATGGCAAAAGGCTCGCCCCCTATTACATGGGACCAATAACAATGACATAATGACGAATTGTCGTTTTTATTTATGACAGAGAGTAACAAGACGAGCAAATCAGGTGCCTGATGGTAAGCATCATGATTGCCCATATCAGACACAGTGCCACCCAGTGTTTTAAAATTATGCGCAGCACTGCACTGCGCCTGTCACCCTGAGATATTAGTTATTATTACCAGTAATTTCGCTGGTAACATTACCCTTCAGACCGGAACACTGTAATGTTTACACATTAATTCCTGTGCGAATGAAAAACTGGCAAAGGTGTGGTACTTCCCCAGGCGGCTCCCTACAAAAGAGGCCTACCACTACATAAAATACCTATTATGGGACTACTATGAGAGTCCTGGGTACACCTCTGTCTACCCCATCGGAAATAGGCGTGATTGTATGTTTGTATGGTACCTTTATACTAATTTTGTCAATATAAAATTGTAATTGTAATTTATAAAACTTATTTTTTTATTACCTGATTATATAGTTGTGTTATAAAAAGTTTCATCATCATCATCTCAGCCATAGGACGTCCACTGCTGAACATAGGCCTCCAACATAGATTACCATCCAGTCCGGTTGAAAGCGGTCCGCCTCCAGCGTGTTCCTACCGTCTTTATCAGATCGTCTGTCCACCTTAAGGGTGGACGTCCTGCACTGCGCTTGCCGGTCCGTGGTCTCCATTCGAGAACTTTACAGCCCCATCGGTCATCCTATATTATACGTACATACGTAGTTCTACGTGCTATGTGCCCTGTCCATCGCCACTTCAACTTGCTAATCCGCTGGGCTATGTCGGTAACTTTCGTTCGTCTACGGATCTCCTCATTTCTGATTCGATCTCGCAGAGGAATTCCGAGTACAGTCCTCTCCATAGCTCGTTGCGCTATCTTGAGCCTGCTGATAAAGATAAGGCTTAACACTTAGAAGGGTATATTCGCAAAAAAATTAACTTGCCATATTCCTTTACCGATCAGATTATCAATAATAATAATTATTTATTTATTTTAAGACAAATTTATGAGATTACATAGTATCATTCATTTATTATATATTATTATTTATCATTATGTATGGAAAGTCGTAATTTCTTTACCAATTACGCAATACTTTCTTTTGAAAGTTTTTCAGCTTGTACCTACCCCTATAAGTATGACTAAGCCTTTTTGTACCACAATATATAGGTATACAGTATATATAGTATAGGTATATGGTATATAGTATAAGTACATTTATTATACTTTGCGCCGTTTTGTTACCAAATTCTTTTAGTTAATTTTGTGTTGAGCGTCTTCGGCATATTATGCTAAAATTACTTTACTTTGTAATTAGTTTTAAATATTTCAACATGTAACTTGAAAGGTTAAAATAAAGCGAAAAATAATAGTATTCATAGCAATTACTAGCGATGCGGCCCGGCTTCGCACGGGGCAGAGAATTATTATTAAATCAATGACAATATTATAGTGAGGTTGACGGCGTTCTAACATTGAAATTGAAAAACTTGGCCCTTTTTTTTTAGCAAACAATATGTTATGTTTTGAGCCGTGTAATACCCGGCTAATTATTAGGGCCTCCCTTTCTCATCCCGTGGGAGCCGTGAAGCCCGGCACAGGGACATATTCGGAGAGTGGGCAGCAGCGCTCTCTGGCACCAAGTATTCCAACTACTGCGATCACCAAGCCGCACAACAAGCGTGGTGATTACGGTAAAATCCCTCCATATGAATAGTTTATGGCGTTCTATAGGGGAGGCCTATATTTAGCAGTGGACGTCTTCCGTACTTACGCACGTACTAACTTGTTCGGACCACAAAAAAAATTACGCCGATACATTCACTCACGACATATTTTCAGGCACGACTGACGACTGTTGACGACTGTTGCCGTGTCATCAACATTTAGTACGACCGTCCGATCAGATTGAGTCACACGTCTTTCTTTTAACTCATAAGTTAAATATATATGTTTCAGATGAATGATTACGTAACGCACTGTTTTCATGTAACGTATAACGTAGCGCACGCTAATAGAGATCTCGCAGTTGGAATGATTTTCTCTGACCTATTCATAACAAATTCCTTACAACACCTTCCTCTTGAATCACTCCGCCCTTTTTTGAGAACTGTAGGATTTTTTTTATCAGGCAGGAGTGCCTTTATTGGAAAAAGACTTGACAATAAAGCTTCTTACTTACTATACTACCCTAACTAAATACGCTATGTAATAGAACACTGAAAATCCACAGGCCGACATGTCAGCCTATAAAAATCCAAGTGCTCTAAACCACTATCAGATGAAAATTGTTTAAGTGATTTATAGTTCGCTAACAGACAAACAGACAGACGCAGCGGTGGAAGTGTACTTCACAATGAGAAGTTATAGGTGTTTTTAAATAATATAGGTCATATTATTGACTTGTGAAGTATTAATTATATGCAATTTGCACCCAATTGTTTTCAGAACGATGACCGTCTCGTGAAGTACTACGTTTATTTTAATTATAATATTTTATATTGTTATTTAAAGTAATTATACAATATTTGAATATAATATTGTCATAAAATATACCTAAATCTTGAAGTACGAATAATCTCGAATGTTGGAAAACAATACAGATATTCTACCAGCGAAATTACTGGGCATGATGAGATTCAACAACTAATATCTCAGGGTGACAGGTGCAGTGCAGTGCCGCGCATATTTAGAATTTTAAAACACTGGGTGGCACTGTGTCTGATATGGGCAATCATGATGCTTACCATCAGGCACCTGATTTGTTCGTCTTGTTACTTACTATCATAAAAAAAAAAAAAAATGTTTAGAAAAAATGGTTTCAAATGGCCTTTGCGAAATACACATTTTTCTTCTCTAAATAACTAAACGCACCCGGCGGTTTAATTCGCTGAAAATGTAATGCTCCGTTATCATAAAATTGAAACAGACAGTATCTATTATCTCAGAGAGTAAAAATGTCTTACTACATATTTAAAGATTTTTTTTTTAATTTTACCCAAGTAATTTTTAAAATTGTTCGATAAATTATATATTGTGAGTACAATTTTATTATTACGTATGTAGTTTTCTGATTGTGTTTTTTTTTCTTAATTTCTCTCGATTAAGATCTCAGATCGAGCAACGGGAAATGCTGAAAACCAGCGCTGCGCAAGATCTCCTTGCGTAGCATGACGTGTGCATGCATGAGCATGTCCCGATTGCCATATAAATATATAAAAACTAATATAGGCTAGTTTAATAAGTATAGGATTATTTTTTGAGAAATTTGGCAATAAATACTTTTTTTTTTTCATTTTTAAGTATTACGAAGCAGCAGTACGAAGTTTTTCAGAAGCTTTCAGCCCAATATCCACTTGTACTATTATAAGTTTACGTACTTATTATACTATGGCATTGTCATCAGGAGACAGAGGAGATAACGAATCCACACTGTAATATGACTTGACTTTCAACCAACATAATGCCTCCTCAATGTGGTGAAAGCCGTACAACCTCAACCCCAGGCATTAGGTACCGTACTAGACGTTACCGAGTCATGGACCCTCTCACCTCCAGCCGGGTGAGGACGGACGAAGTGCAACAACCGGGCAAGGTTGCACACACATTTCGGCTCTCTCCACGGACTATTGTAGATTCTGTTCTATGTGCACGTAATACGCAGTAATAGGTTTACTTATGTGTGCGTGATTGGATGGGTTGAAGTTTTCAACTTCGACTTTTGGCTAATAAAAAACAAACAATCGCTTATCAGCTTATCAGACTGTTTTCTATAGATAGATTTGAGAAATAGACAGTCGATCACATAATTCTTTTATAAAAATATTTTTATATTAATTATTGCTCTGAATTGCCTTACATTGTTCAATTTGGAATATGATTGCAATGAGCATGTCAATCTGAAGTATGTCTGGGTGCTACCTATATATTTTGCGTATTGTATGTATATTTATACACATATCAATCTTTTGGTTACCATACTACTTCTTACTTAGTCATCTAGCAAAGTTCAGTGCCATAAAGCCGTATAAAAATTATCCCATATTATATTAAAACCTTCGAATATGTAGATACATATAGATAGGTATATAATAGTAAATGTGTAGGTAAATAATTTAACACGTAGGCGCTTGTCTACAACGCGACAGGAAATCACTTTTATACTCACCGATCCCTTTCTCCAGTCGACTTTCCGCTTTTTTCCCTCACTTTGAAAAATTGCTGCTATTTATTTACTATGTGAAAATGATTGGTGTTATTATGTACGTATAGTTTCAAGATAAAGTTTCAATAATATCTATGATATAGACTTTTCTCTCTTGAATCGACACAACCCATTTAATTCAAACCATAATAAGTATATCTACATCTCTGCCTTAGGACGTCTTTTGCTAAAAATAGGCCTCTCCCATAAATTTCCTTCTAGTTCAGTTGCATCCAGCGTGTTTTTACGGTCTTGAATAGGTCGTCTGTCCAACTTATGTCCTTCGTTGCGCTTGCCGGTCCGTTGTCTCCATTCGAGAACTTTACAGCCCCATCAGCCATCAGTTCTTCGTTCGCTATGTGCCCTGGCCGTTGCCACTTCAACTTGCTAATCCTATGGATGGGCTATGTCGGCAACTTTTATTCGTCTACGGATCCTCATTTTTGATTAGATCTCGCAGAGAAATCCCGAGTATAGCCCTCTCCGTAGCTCGTTGTTCTTCGAATCCAACAAGACTGGGCAGCGTTTGGAAACCTACGCAGCGTCTTCTCATCCTCATTAAAAAAATACCTCAATGCCTTAAGTTGGTCTCTGACTGTGGGCCTTATCAGTAAACTCATAATAATTTCTAACATTACGTACTAGTTATGGATTAAAGACACATTTCTAAAGACTGCTCTTAAGATTGATTCCTCTTCCACACAAATTTGAAAATACACTAATATGAAGAAATAGGGAATAATTTTCTAATCAATTGTTTGAGGTTGGCTCTGAATCTGGCCTTTAGTTATAACATATTCGGTCAATGAAAACCTTACAGTTTCTTTGTATTTATGGAAATTGTAAAAAAGTAGCTTTAGGTTTTATTTTTATATATTACAAATACAATAAGTCAATAAAAGGTATACAATAAATGTACATGTCAAATTAATCAAATAACCCGCCCCTGACTGTTCCCTGAGCAAAGGTGCCCATCACACTCGCAGCATTACCGCGCTGAATGGCAATGGCCAACCTTTGCACCAGGAACGAACCGGAGCGGGAGTCACCGGTCACTTGACTTATCCTACGCCCTAATTCTTTTATAAATATCTTTGCATCTGCACCCCAACAACCCAAAGTCTCCATGGCCACCGGTACAAAATGGTAAAGCTTTAGGTTATGTTAATATATTTTTTTTAATATCAAAAAAAACATACAATTTTCTTTAACAAAATATGTTTTCTGTGGAAAATGGTTATCTATTTCTTCGTATTTGTGTATTTTCATTTTGTATGGAAAACTTTACCTATAAGGTGTCTCAAGTTAAGATAAAACGGTAGATACCTAACAAGCATTATTTCATCAACACTACAGTAACTGATCTCAAAGGATCAAGATTAAAAGCGCCTTTACTCATCAAGCGGCTTTGACAGCCGATCACAGAATCTAGATAAAGGAGATGCAGAGCCGAGAGTTACGCTGTCCTCACTACACTACGACGCAGTCCCTTTGAGATACCAAAAAGTTTTTTATCGCTATCAATAAGAAATTAGCTTTAACGAACACAGACCCGCGCGCGCGTGTGTACAGCCACATTCCGTGTATATACGAATCCCGGAGCGTGTTGTTATCTCACGCATACACACCGACGAAACACGCGACGCACACACGCACAATCGTCTAGACAAGTTGTTAAAATGCGATGTTCCGGGGCTCGACATTCGTCAGTAGGATAGGTCACGGACTACCAAGACTCGGCCCTTCTTGCTCTAACTCATAACACCATCCCTGTCTACATTCGTGCTGCTACATTTTCGACTCTGTTTCAAGCTAAAAGGATCAATTTTTCCGTGTAACGATCCAGGTATAAATTTCGCTTTCAAAGCTAACTCATCCCCGGGAGAAAAATGATGTAAGTTAGGAACGATTATAAGGTAAAATCGACCTAAAACTTGACGGTTAAGGTTGGAAATCGCATTGTAGGCATCTAGGTCCTTCCAGGTCTCCCGGTATTCGTCCTTGGTGGGTCAGGACGAATTAGTCTTGGGAATAATAATTTATGTAAATGCACATACATGTGTACGTAGGCAGGGGCGTATGTAGGCATTGCCGGGGGTACTTCGGTCCTAAAATAATGAACACTGTTTTGTTAGCGTCATAAGTAATTGGTTTCAGCTTTTGTGACGCGAAATTATTTTGGAGGCCATTTTGATTGGGGTAAAAGGGTCGGATTGCGTATTTTTCGTGTTATTTGCTGAATTTTATTGCCAATTGCTGAAAGGTTTCAGATTTACAAACTCTTTCTCTATTCGTTTATTTTATGGATCGTAGGATATCGTAGGGTGCGTACAAATCTCGCGAATGCGCCGTTGCATCAGCAGCTCGCGAGCCGAGAACGCGGCGCGCATGTTGCTGCTGCTACCGTTCGTGCATTTTATGTTCGGGAATTCATATGTTTTGTTTGTATTATCCCGAATATCTTTTCCAATGTAGAAATAAAAGTTATATTTTCAATGCTGAACAAATAACTTCATATTTGATAATATTTTATCGATGTTAACAGTAACATGAACAAAGCGGTCCCTCGGAGCCGCAGTGGGCCCTTATTAACTCGAGCTCAGGCCTAAGGCTGAGGGTGCCCGGTGCCAGGGTGATAGGAACTAGGCTGAAGGTCGGGGAAGGGAAGGGAGAGTTCAAGGCCGAAGGAAAAATACTTCAAAGGAAACCGTGTTATGTACGTATTAGTGGGGAAATAGGCCTTTTATGCTATAAGATATTAGGACTTTACCTTTAGACATTGTGATAAGTATTCATGTTTCCATAAGGTTAATTAATGTTTTATTGACTTATGTTTTAATGAATTACATTAATTGTAATTCCCAGATCTAATGTAACAAATTAGGTTCTTAATCTTTAGTCTTTTGGCTTTCGAAAAAACTAAAATTTAATAAAACTAATAATATTAAATGTTTTTAGTTAAACAAGATAGAACTGACTGGTAGTAGGTATATCTATTCTTATAAGTATATATATCTGTTCTTTTTTCTATGAAACCAATATTTATTAATAGGTATAATGTAAATTCTAATAAATATTATGTAAAATACATAATAAATAATTTTTTTTCGTGAATTCTCGTTAAAAGCTCTAGTAGCTATAATAAATTAGAAACGTTCTAAGAAAACTACTCCCAAATCATCTGTGTCACCTACGACCTACGTCCTTCATGTCACTTTTCCTAGGCTTTTTTATAGATTCGTCCCGACAGTTTAGGGACTTGTAAATATTTGATCAAAGGTTCCGATGGCGGATGTTGTAAATAAAATAAATGTTTGAATAGTACCGACTTACTGACATTTTGATTTAAAAAAGGAATAAATAGTTATTTTTTAACTTTTAACTTTCTACTATTTTTAATTTCGCGATTTGAACATAAATAAATACAATAAGAAAAAAATTTATAAGTTGAAAGTTGCGCGAGCAGAGAGCCGAGACGCATAACATATGCGTTGGTACATCACTACATAGTATAAAACAAAGTCGCTTCCCGCTGTCTGTCCCTATGTATGCTTAAATCTTTAAAACTGCGCAACGGATTTTGATGCGGTTTTCTTTAATAGATAGACTGATTCAAGAAGAAGGTTTATATGTATAATACATGCATAATATAGAAGAAAAACACTGATAATTTCAGAGGTTTCTAATGTGATGAAATAAAATGTATCACGAATTTACCCCTGTTAAACGTTCACTATACCTACTTCTACTACCCGTGCGAAGCCAGGGCGGGCCAGTTGTTGTTAAATAATGGAAATGTAAAATATTTTTCATAATCGTGATACCAAAAAGTGTGTGACATCGTTGATAAGCTGCAAGAGAGTAGGCTGCGATGGTATGGACACGTGAAGTTGTACTATAACTTTCCATCCCCGGATCGAAGATCCAGGGGCAGACACAAAGTACGGTGGACAGATTTAGTTCAACATGAGGAACATGAGAGAGTGCGAGGTCTCTGAAAGGGAAGTCAACGAAAGAGCGAAGTGGAGAAGAAAAGTAAGGAAGGCTGACCTCGCCACCATTTACAACCGTACCAAACGTCACATTCATCCCGAGGACCGCTAAGGAGTGGAATTCTCTACCGGCGTACGTTTTCCCACCTGGATACGATCTTGGGGTCTTCAAGAGAAGAGTGAATAATTATCTAAATATTTATCCATAGATCGCTGGTTCAAATCCGGCTCGAAGGACCAAATGTTCGGGCGGGGAGTCGAATAAAACTTGGTACTTAAGGTTTAAATAGATATATAATTCCGGGACCGGGTGATTTTTGCTTAGCTTACATTTTCTTGCTCCCTTTTACGTTCACTGACATAACACCATAGCTAATTCAGTAAATGTCCCAAAAAGGTGTTACATGCTCTCCAACATTAGGAAAGCGTGCTCCGCTCCATCTTAGGCCTCATCTTCCCTTCCCATCAGGTGAGATTGGGGTCAAACGCAGACCTATTTATTATAAAAAATAATAATTTGGGACTAATAGCCAGGAGGAGGGAGATAATCGTGATTGGTACTAAAAGTAACTTATTTCATTCTCTTTTTAATTTGTTTTATTTGAATAATAGCAAATATCATTTCAATATAATTGTGTCAATTATTATCTTGTACATTATATTATGGAGCTATGTGGAGTATGTCAAATCTCTAAATTCAATACAAACACCCTTTGAAATCTCATCATAGATTTCTAGATATTAATTAAAGTTAAAGTTCTTGGTATATTTCTAATACATATTTATCAACTTATTCAGCCGCTAGGGTAGTAAACAGTAAACACGCAACTCATTTCCTGTATAAACGTTTCAATAGATAAGGCTTTTGCTTAATGATACCTATTTCTTAAAGTCTAGAAATTGGGAAGTACTAACCCTAACCTTCTGTTTCGTGTTTTATAATGTTAATTATTCTTATCTAGTATTTGATAAAAACGTTTAAGCGAGTAGACTACTTCTACTACCTTTATAGGGTTCCGTACCTCGAAAGGAAAAAAGGAACCCTTATAGGATCACTTTGACTTTGTTGTCCGTCTGTCTGTATATCCGTCTGTTAAGACACCCTCAAAAGGGAACGCGTGGAGGTATCAAGTTGAAATTGTTATCAACTACTAAGATCTGCGGTCCCTTGTGGCTGTAAAAAATCATACTTCTAAGTTAACGCAATCAAAAGTTTAGGCCATATTTCTGCATATTTCCATACTTTGCGCATGGAGCTAAAAGATGGCGCTGTATGTTCTTGGTATCTAGGTATGGAACCCTACATTATGCATACATACGTATGCCTTAACAATTTATTTATTTACTCACAGATAGATAGATAAACACTTTATTGGTACACCACAAACAAGAAAATAGTGTAACAGTAGGCGGTCTTATCGCTAAGAGCAATCTCCTCCAGACCCGTGCAGGGAGAGGATAGAACCGTAATAAACATTTGGTCGGTGTTGTGGCAGAGGGTATCGTACTTATAGAATCATAGTCATAATAATTCGTTTTCAGGTTTTCATGTCAACTTCAAGCCTTATCATAATTGTAGTGGTAGGCCTCTTTAGCAGGGGGCCGCCTGGGGAAGTACCACACCTTTGCCAGTTATTCATCCGCCAAGCAGTAATGATCAAACATTACTGTATTCCGCTATGAAGGGCAATGTTACCAGCGAAATTACTGGGCATGATGAGATTCAACAACTCATATCTCAGGGTGACAGGCGCAGTGCAGTGCCGCGCAGAATTATGAATTTTAAAACACTGGGTGGCACTGTGTCTGATATGGGCAATCATGATGCTCACCATCAGGCACCTGATTAACTCGTCTGGTCACTCACTATCATAAAAAAATAATAATAATATAACGGTGTCCTGTCAATTTTCCATCAATTCAATCCTAAGTCCTGTAACGGCTCACATAAAGCACCGTCATCATTCATCGCACCAGACACGTTCATTTTTATGAGCCATTACACAACACATAGCTACGATCACCCACCCAATCGTCACCCCCTACACCCCGTCGAGGCGGCCGGGCCATCTGTGTGCGAGTGCGGGGGTGAACGTCCCCGACCTTCAGACGACGGGTGGAGGCTGTCTAGGAAGCTACCCTAACCCCTCAAGCCTCAACCCCCCTGGGGGTAGGAACGTGTATCGTGGATCGTAAAGCTCAAGTCACATTGTGACAACGGATGCTGCGACATCCTATAATCGTAACAACTGGATGACGTTGGAGATTTTACGCTAGAGATTGGTAATATCAATGATTTTTTTAATATAAATAATGGATAATTCGACTCAGCATCGTATTATCTTCCTGTACCTAATACTTTTGTGTTCTGAGTCAGGTGTGTTCGAAAAAAGTGAAATGTTACACAAGAAATCGTCACATGTGTTAATTGTTAGCATTATACCTAATGTAGTTTCATTTAGTCATAATGGTTAATTAATGGACTGTCTTCCACTTTAATTTATCAGAAAGTTATAGTATTGATAGTGTCATTCACGATGATGCGGCAGAATCCCTAGGTACAGTAATTATTCCAATGGATGTCCGGATATTTAGAAATTTTGATGTCTGTTATTGAATCCCGCAAAAGCGGCTGAACATATTTGTTCACAATTTGGTATGTTATTTTGTTGTTGGGTATGTGTTGTTTGGTATGTTTTGGTAGTTAAGACTATAAGAAACCCATGTGTTTCTTATATTCTTTTCAGTGAGTGAAACCCCGGACCTAAGTTAGTTGCATTACATAAGCTCGAAGCATGAACCAATTGACTTATGAAAGATATATTGTTGGTGTTAATAAGAAAACGGTAGGTTGTAGTGGTAGGCCTCTAATGCAGGGGGCCGCCTGGGGAAGTACCACACCTTTGCCAGTGATTCATCCGCCAAGCAGTAATGTGCAACCATTACTTTGTCCGGTCTGAAGGGCAATGTTATCAGCGAAATTACTGGGCATGACGAGATTCAACAACTCATACGTATATCAGGGTGACAGGCGCAGTGCAGTGCTGCGCAGAATTTTGAATTTTAAAACACTGGGTGGCACTGAGCCTTATATGATCCAATCATGATGCTTACCATCAGGTACACACGGTCATCTGGTCCCAAACTAGGCTAGAAGCCTGTACTATGGTAACCATCTGGTTACCATAGTACAGGCTGATATACATACTTATATATGCTTATAACACCCAGTCACAGATCAAACAGACATGTTCATACACACAAATTTTATAACTGAGCTCAATTAAGTCTCAAGAAAACATTTTTGCTTGACGAGCTATCTAATGTATGTACCCGAATCGTCGCAGTTTTGTCAGTGTAGTACGCGTCCCTTAAAAATCGCATTGTAGTGAGCAAAGTAATCACGCGCTTACTTTAGTATAATTAATATATAATAGAAGGCTTACATTCAGATTCGTGTTACGTCGAGTGCTAGTGATTAGGACTTATGGTTTATCTTGTATCAAACACCACTTCGCAAAGGAGAGCGGTTTACATCAGATACTAATGTTTGAGTTTACAAAGAGATATAATATATTATTGTTTCAAAATCTTAATAAGGTACATAACATGTTGATAAGCTGCGGTAGAGTTTATTAATGAATATCTTATTTAATAATAATAATATGGGACAACTTCCACACACGGTCATCTGGTCCCAAACTAGGCTAGAAGCCTGTACTATGGTAACCAGATGACTGATATACATACTTATATAAGCTTATAATACCCAGACACAGATCAAACAGACATGCTCATGCGCACAAATGTTTGACCTGGCCGGGTTTCGAACCTGGGGCCTGCAGCTCAGAAAGCAGAGTTACTACCATCTGAGCCAACGAGGCTGTCAACACTATATAATATTTTTCAACACACTTGCTCGTCACGTTCATATTCGAAGATGAAAACAATACTATTCGGTTTTCTTCCTCCCATTAAATGTGTTGAAAGCCACGTTATTCCTATTATATAAAATCTACTGCCTCCGTGGCGTAGTTGTTCGCAGGCGCTACTGCGGATTATGAGGGGTTCGATCCCTAAGTCTGATAAAAAGTTTCGTTGGATGTTTCCATGAGGAGTGGTCTCAATAACAGCCTAAAGTTTGGAACTGTGCCTAATAGAGGGGAAAAAGGCTCTCTATCTATTATAGATTGGATCTAAAGACACAACGGGCGAGGTGTGGGCGTGGGCGTGGGCGTACCTACCGTGGGACTGATTCCTAGGTACACCTCTGCCTACCCCTTCGGATAAAAAGGCGTTATAATATGTTATGGAAAAAATACAATGTAAGCTCACGTCAGCTGAGGCTTCTTACTTCAGAGAATACATTTATGAAACCATAGTAACATATTGGTATTACAAAGTCCTTATATACGTCACGTATCATGTAAATCGATACATATCTTGTTGGTGTTATAAATACCTGAATAGGTAGGGCTATAGGTATATAATGTAGCTCCAGGCATCCTGGCTTTAGCTCAGTTTCCCCACTGTTTATATAAAACTTACTGTACACAATCTCTTGTTAATCTCATTATGTAATATGGACAATACCTTTTATAGGTCTATCAATAATTTTGTAACCACTGAAAAAATTAAGATGAATATTACAACATCATTTACTAGGCTCACTGCAAATTATGCATTTTGCTACTTAGGACATTCAGATTAGGAGGGAAAATTACTTTCAATTATAGGTGTAATATACATAATAATTTATCGTACATTTTTATATTTATATTATAAATTGCAAAATCACATAGAAATAATAATAACATAGTGTAACGAGTAGAAATTATTAAATCTTATAATAAGCTTCGTGCACCTCCTTGTACTATATTTTTCTCATAATTCACTCCATATTCCTTTATCACTACTTTGCCGCCATATTTTTCAGCTTATCTCCCTATTCCATAGAGTATATTACATACTTCTAATATCAAACCAGAGTAACTTTGTGACTGTCAATATTCTTGTTGACAGCAACAAAGCCATAGATTAAATCCACAAATCCTTACATTTGCCAAAAATTCATATAAAAATAGCTAATTTACAAATAATGTATACCAAAAGTGTCTGTTATATTATGTCTGTGAATTCTAAATGACTAGTAATGAATATTTGATCAAGCAGTCTACGGAGGTTGCCTAGCCTAGCTCGTTATGTTTAAATCTAGGCCTGTAATGAACATCTAGAACATAATTATTATGTAACTAGAATAATAATTAATGTTAACCGAAAATGTTCTTATTATTAACATAGACATGGACTAAGGGAGATTTTCCATTAGGCTGTGTAGTTATGTGTTTTTTATCCACTAAGCAAAGTCTTTTATTTTATAGTTTGTATAATTCAAGTACTGTGGAAACGATTTAATTAACAAATTATAGAATAACTATGTTGGATTACTTTACACTATATAACATAACATCGCGCCTTTATCCTGTAGAGAATATGCAGAGGCACACTCCGGACACTCGACTCAATCCCATACAGAAAAAAAAACATATATCGGGATAAAAAGGGATAAATGTGTTATTCCAGGGTCTAAATTATCTACTCAAAATTGATACAATTCCAATAGGAGTCACTTGTTCACGAACGCGCTACGAGTGGTCGCCATGATTGTGACGTCATTATGTTATAGTTATGTATGGTACTTTATAACATTTTGACGTCACTACAGGTCACGAGCTCGTTCGGGTACAATCGGCGACTTTCGGTACTGGATTAAAAATGTTTTTTTAATTTGATATAACTTTGTAATTATAGCGAATAAAAGAAAACTAAAAATAGTTTTGCTACGAATCTTATATATGATTTTTTACATTTATGCCGAAAGAAAATTAAATTCCAATACTCAATTGGTTTAGTAGTTTTGTCGTCAAAGATTAACAAAGATCCATCCTTCTATCCTCACAAACTTTCGCATTTAATATAATATTGGACAACTTCCACACACGTTCACCTGATCCCAAACTAGGCAGAGCCAGTACTATGGTAACCAGATGACTGATATACATACTAATATACGCTTATAACACCCAGACACAGATCAAACAGATATGCTCATGCGCACAAAAGTTGACCTGGCCAAGGATCGATCCCGGGAACCAAAATATTAATAGGAAGTAGGATAGGATAGTAGGATTTAATTTCCGATATATTGGACGCTATGTTATAACAGGTAACGCTATGACTATAAAAGTGCCTGATTGTTGGAAATTGTTTACATTACACATTGTTTTGTAAGCACAGCTTACCCTCAGTAGTATAAAAATAGTCTCGGTACATACCTACCTAAATTCTACTCTTAAAATAATCTTAAAATTCTACTCTTTTATATTACTTATACTAAATAGTTTTCACTAACAAGCTCAAGTCAATGCATGGGAGTTGCAATATTGATCGTCGTTGAATGAAAGACCTTTAACATGTATAATTCAGTATAATTAATAGTGAACGAATTGTACTACTTTTTCACTTATAATATAAAGATAAAGATCAATAAAGATTTCAATAGAGATTCAATAGATTTATTATTATTAGCTACAAAGCTTAGATCAAGTCTCGTGTAAAGGCATCCTTATTTGCTAGTACTCGGCTTGCCTAATATTATAGGAATTTAATAATTAGGAATATTCCACTTGAAGATTTTAATCATACCTGTTATGAGGATTGAAATAATGAATGAGCCAGTTAATATTATATAGTTTAAAGATTATACTGTATATTGATCATATATAAAGTTTAAAGATTATACTACCCCTTATACCTGAATTATTTTTTTCCGAAGTTCTTGTAGGAATTAATTCATGGGAGAATGAAGACATAGATAGTGCCTCATTGTTGTTTTTTACCAGTAATTTAAGGACTGCCTCGGTGGCGTAGTAGCTCGCAAGCGATACTGTCGTTCAGGGGGTCCCGGGTTCGATCCTCAGGTCAGGCATAATGTGTTATGGGATTTTGTTACTAGGAATTTTCTCAATGACAGCTTGGAGTCTGGAACTGTGCCCGGTTTCCTATTACATGGGACGTAAAAAACATAACTGATTGAGTCCTGGGTACATCCATGTGTACCCCTTCGGTAAACAGGTGTGTTGTCATGTTATGCTATGTGATAATAATAATAATTATTATTATAGCATTAAATATCTAAGGCATTTACGTTATAAAAACATTAAGGCGCGGTGCTAAGCAAATTCGCCCTCTCGCTCACACTTACCCACATTTTTGAAGATATAAAAAAATACCTCATGTTAATTACGTAAAATAAAGACAACTAGGATCTAGAAAATAACAATACAAAGATTCAGTCAAAAATACAATTTAATCCAAACGAGTTAATTCAAATTTAAGTCTTCTAACCCTAAACGTTCATTAACCGGTATATTATATAAACAGAAGGTGTCTTTGAAAATGAATATTTCTATACTTATACAAAAAAACAAGTAGCAAGTACCTACCGAAATAAAGTCGCTTTATCCCTCCCGGCCAAACATATTGTCGTAAACAGGAAGTGATAAACTCCAAGAAGGCGGAAAGGGGAGGAAAATGGGTCTAATTACACCCTTTATTGCTCCAACACAAATAAAACCCGGTTTCCGGTGTTCAAAGAACGGGAAACAATTGTTTTTCAGACTTTTCATTACGACTGACTTTTTCATCAAATGAATTTGCACAATAGCTTCGAATTGTGATGTACCAGTATTTTGATTTACGGACGACATTGGAGCGATGTTACCATTAAGTAAATGGTATCTTTGCTTTTAATATGATCCAAGTCAGGGGTCGGAAAAACTGCGGCTCGCGAGCCCCTGCGGCTCTTTAGTTCCATACGCAAACATTATTTATTTTACAAAAAAACACATTTAAAACTCCCTTCTGATCGATTAGCGAGAATTAGGCACCATTTCTTTAAAGATGAATAAATAGATATTTTTCTTATGAATAAATATATTCCTTTTTTATCAAAAAAAAATCATTTATGCAAGTGCTATTTATTGTTGACAAGAAAAATTTTTGTGGCAGATTAAAAATTTGTAAATTGTAATTTTTTACTCTTCCCACTCAAAAGGTTGCCGTGATCTGAAGTTGATCGAAATTGGCTCAACGTAAAGCATTACTATTCAACGTGGCAATGTCGTCAGTATCTTGGGTACGCTGCCATCTGACAGTGGTTTAAGCACTTGGATTTTTTATAGGCTGATATGTCGGCCTGTGGATTTTCGAAGTGTTCTATGGCATAGTGTATTGAGTTAGGGTAGATAGAAAGTAGGTAGCTTTATTGTTTAGTCTTTTTTCAATAAAGGCATTCTGCCCATATACATAATTTGTATATTATTTTAAAAGAACTTATTTGATTTGAGTTGAATGTGTTGCCAACCGTGGTAACATAGATTTTTAATAGTTAATTATATATTGTTTTTATTATAAAGATTAAAGCGTTCTTATTAGCTTGAAGAACAATATTAAAATGAGAAGAAAATTTTCACGCACGAATGGGACTTGAACCCACACCTTCCGTCACATCGTCGTCATATCAGCCGTAGGACGTCTCCTGCTGGATATGGGCCTCCCCCAGAGATTTCCTAGTCAGGTTGTAAGCGGCTTGCATCCAGCGTGTTCCTGCTACTTTTATTAAATCTTTACTTGTTTCTATCTATATTAGAAAGTTTAATATATAGGTAATTTTTTTTATTGATTTGAATTTAGAATACCACTTCAATATATGTATTTCCTTTCCCTGCATGATTGCCTGGCTCTTCCATCGCTCTGAGCGATAAGGCCGCCAGTTGTTACTTATTTCTAGTTTAAAGTTTTACTTCTTTATAATTTTCTGTCATTCATTCATTCATTCTTTGATTGCAAACCACCAAACGGCCATTGATATGAATATTAATGAGATAATATAAGTACCCACTTGCAAAAAATAGAAATTCTGGAAGCAATTTAGGATTCCGGAAACCAGCTTAAATACAGACTACATTTAGGACGGATATTAACGTAAATAGGCAATTTACATTACAAGGAACTCGTTTGATCTTCATCGGAAACATTACAATATTCTATGAAAAGGTGTTCCCATTTAATAAATCAAGATCGGTGGGCCTGCCTACAAAATTATCAATTACTTTTAAATTTATAAGCGACTAGCTGTGCCCCGCGGTTTCATCCGCGCAGTCTTCCTTCCCGTGGGAATATCGGAATAAAAGTACCTCATGTATTATTCGAGTATCTAAACTATCTACATATCGAATTTCAACCCAATTGGTTCAGTAGTTTTGGCGTGAAAATGTATCAAACATCCATCCATCCATTCTCGCAAACTTTCGCATTTATATTATGTATTAGGATTAGGTTAGTATAGTAGGAAGTAGGATTATAACTTTTTATTTTAAGTTATATAGCACTTTTCGTTATCTGTATTTTTAAGAAAAACCATTTGAGCACAAGTTAACTCATTCCTGATTCCTGATGGAATCTAAAGAATTTTTTTTTATGATCCTGAGTTGACAAGACGAGCAAATCAGGTGGCTGATGGTAAGCATCATGATTGCCCATATCAGACACAGTGCCACCCAGTGTTTGAAATTCAAAATTCTGCGCGGCACTGCACTGCGCGTGTCACCCTGAGATATTAGTTGTTGAAACTCGTCATGCCCAGTAATTTGTTGGTAACATTGCCCTTCAGACCGGAACACAGTAATGTTTGCATATTACTGCTTGGCGGATGAATAACTGGCAGAGGTGTGGTACTACCCCAGGCGGCCCCCTGCAAAAAACAAAATCTAAAGAAATTCAAAACAAAAATATACGAAAACACCTATCTAACTCTTCAGGAAAGACAGGTACCAATATAACAGGATATACCTATTGATGCAAAAGACGGATTATAAATTTAAACTAAGCATAAAACACATAATAAATTATAATACCTATTAAATACGAGTAGTTTGCCTAGCACTTTATAGTTACTTTAGAAATTGTATTTCTCATGTCTTATGGAATCGTACCATAAATGTTCATATTTTATGTTATGCGATAATAAATTACGTATTGCACATTAGGCTTTCTCTTTCACTCTTCTATTATTATAATAGTTTTGTCTTGCTCGGATAAAAATGCAGTTTTCACTGTTGGTCACGCGATGCTGCATCGTTAAACAACTTGAGAATGTTTAAGATACAAAGGCACTTCTTGAATTATTTTCCAATTGGTTCTTTAAATATGGGTCCTTTGTCATGAGAATATAATATAAAACATAATATACAATTCGCTATTTATTATAAACCCAAAACTTGAATGTTTTAATCAAATTAGCCTCAAGAAGACATTTTTGAACTTTAATGGCGATAATTGTTAAAGATAGAGATTATCAATGGAGTTATTCAAATTCTAATACTACAACTAGGGTAGGATGATATGATATGTAGGATGAATACAACCTATATTCGAGCTTGTAATATACAAGTACCAATACATATAGGTATTTACCGACTATGCAAAAGGACAAAGCTGCCGGCAAATTGTACTTAGAATTAGGTACTTAGGTACATCGCATCAGACAGCCACATAAAATAGCTCTTATTTTGGTTTCCACTTTCCACGTTGTGCACACGAAAGCGATTCCTATGCAGATGACAGGAGCTAATTATCCCTACCTGGGACTTGCATTGTCTGTGACTAGATATCAAACGTTAGCCTGCGGGTGCATTCAGGAGCTGTGTACTTACGAACTAGGATACCTGGACTCCCTCGACAATACGGAGGTAGGAAAGTATACCGTAAACTCTACAGTCAAGCTTTAATTCAGATTGATGGTTTAGAACGTTGAAATATGCAATAAAATACAATTAACGAAATATCGCTATAATACTCGCCGTGGAGTTACCGGCTTTAGAATAGTGCTCCACCCTCTCTACCCGTGGTTGCCGTAAGAATTGGCTAAGGGTTAACAGATCCGCAGAGGACGGGCAGCAGCGTCCTCTGCAAAAAACTATCGAACTGCGCTCGACAACCCGCCTGCCAAGCGTGTCGAGTATTGGCAAAACTACCCTTTACGGGGAAGGCCTATGTTCAGTAGTGGATTACCAACGGCTGAGATGATGATGATGATGCAATAAACGGAATTCTGATTCTGAATTCTAATTTTTGATTATTTTGCTTTCAGGTAAGTTCCAGATCCTGTTGAAAGCTGTTTTGGTAAATAAAGTGTTAGCAATAGTCACTTAAATACTCATATATTTTGTTATAATCAATGTATATGTAATTGTTTAGTACCGATTGCTTATACTTAGTATAGAACATATTAGCAAGATATAATTTGTACTTATTCAATGTTAAATGTAGTGATACAACCAAATGCGTCTAGTGTCCATCTAGCTATGTATATTCTAGAATGTCTGGTGCAATAGAACGCCACCGAAGCGTGGGAACGGACGGCAAGGACGACTTGCTCTTTATGGCACATCCTCTCGAGGTATCTCCTCTAACATCAACTTAAACCTTATATTAATATTCTTTTTACTTTAGAAAATCTAGTATTTTCCCAAAGTACGAACAATCTTAAATGTAAAGTCATTTTGTCGTTTCGTTCCTGTGGTCACACGTTAGCATGAGAACAGAGCTGTTCTATATAGCAACATTTAGATTTCAGTCTCATTCAACAACGTTATGACGATTATGTAAAATTTTAAGATAATAGAACATCGGAGATTGTATACAAGATAAAACATTAAAAAATTTAAGTAACCCACGACAGTAAAATAAATTTCAAATATATTAAAAACAATCTCGATCACGACAATTTTAAATAAAAACTCATCAAAATCGTCCATTTGCATAAACTACGATGCCACATACAGATACACGGATATACAGAATGACACGTCAAACACATTACTTACCTTACCTACATACCTTAATAGCTTGACCCATCTAACATGTATCGCGAAACATACTTCTACTTCTGAATCGCACCTTCAATATTTTGCATAAGAGACCTGATTATCATATTCTATTATTTAATCATCTATATTTATTCAATTTATTATTTATTTCCATGAGGAAATTTAGTCTTTCGTCGTCACCACACAATAATAAACCGCTCTTATGTATATATATATTAGCACAATCTATTTTTAAAACCCATTTAAATTCAAAGAATAAATTAATGAAAAGACGCTGATCTAATTTCATCATCATCATCATCATCTCAGCCACAGGACGTCCACTGCTGAACATAGGCCTTCCCCATAGATTTCCACTTAGTCCGGTCGTAAGCGGCCCGCCTCCATCGTGTTCTTGCCGCCTTTATCAGATCGTCTGTCCACCTTGTGGGTGGACGTCCACCACGCTGCGCTTGCCGGTTCGTGGTCTCCATTCGAGAACTTTGCAGCCCCATCGGCCATCAGTTCTACGTGCTATCTATTTTAGTCTACACTATTTTAGTAGTGATCTATCGATCGATCTATTTTAGTAGACACATAATTAAATTTTTTTAGCAGCTGAAATTACACTCAGTACTAAAAATAGAGTAAGACTGAAAATAAGAAAAAGTAGTAATTTTATTTATATATATGATAATTTTATTTAAGAGACTGCACACAGCGTTTTTATCACCGCTGGCAAGCGTATCAAACACGCGCACTTACGGCGCCGTAGATTTCCCAAAATTGGTATGTCTACGATAGATTTGCTTTTAACACGTATGTGTCGTCGGCGATAATAAAAAACGCCATGTGAAAAGGCTCAAAAAAACCTTGTGATTATTCTCAATATTAATCTTCATTTATAATTAATGATTAATCATCAGGACAACATTTCTAATTAGTAATAACCTTTTCTCGTGAACGCACGTCTTCCGAATCAAGGACTAAGATATCTCCTACCATCTAATAAATCTTATGGTTTATTATTGAAGAGATAAAATATGGATACAATCAAGATTCCACTTTGATAAATTATATCCGGGTTGTTTGTTACTGGCATTAGAAGAAATGCACTATGACATTATCTAATATAATGTATTCCATGTTATGACGACGCATGATAACTATATTATGGTAATGTTATATTATTATCTTGTCCTTATGTGACTTATTATTCTTACTTCCTAGTTTTGGATCATGTCCTATTTTGTCAGATTGTTTGGTCATCTAGTAACTTTGACTACATTTACTTTACTAATGTATTGATGTACGTTTAATTGTTTTTATTTTGTTTGTTATTTGATTCAGACGTACGATATCTCTCAAAGGACATATATTGTGTTTCAATCGCCCTAATAATTGATCATTGCTTAAGGAAGTATCTAAAACTGTTATTTCTTCCAAGTTATAGACAAGATATAAGCATGTGTAGCTTTCCCAATAAAACTTCTATGGCATCTTCGTACAATTTCACCAGCTTCCTCCAGCAGGTGGCCGAAGGCCGAAAGCGTTCTCAGTCATAAACAATTTTCTAAGTTTCCGAAGTAGATAACCAATAAAACGTACGCCATTTCATTGAGACTTTCGTTTGTCTGACAGGTCTATGTGTGGGTGCACACGATGACAGGAGTGTACCAGTGTGCAGTTGCATATTTGTGTGCGTTGTGTACATAGGTTTTTGTGTGTGCGGTAGGAAGAAAGTGCATTCTGCGCTGCACGGACGGCTAGGCGAGGGAAACTTGACATTACGATGTCTGGTGCACAAGAGAACAGCTTTTAGGAAACTTCTAAGTACAATATATTTTATTTGATCTTTAAGACATGATTTCTTCTGTTATCGAATTGAGTTACCGCGTGTCTGAGTTGTTTTACTTGTCCTAACAAGTAATATATAGGTAGGTATTTTTTTTAATCAGATGGTTTTATTAATATGTCATCAGAACAAATATCGAATGAATCGGTAAACAGGAAAGGGTAAAATTTCAACAAACAACAGGTCAGGTCAAGGTAAATAAAACCGTTTAATAACTTATTTTGAGGTTTTCCTTCATTATTGTAAATAAATTATAATAGACTAACCAATTCCCGCCATAATCTCGTCGGTATATCGTCGGCGGGTGAGCGAGTTTATCAGTTATCTCGGGCACTATATCCCGTGTGTCGCGCCGTCATGCGCCGGCGCAGCCGACTGCACTTGCACCAGTAAACTTGTAACAGTTCCATTTGTTTCCCTTTCGAACCACTGACCAGCTTGCAGCTTGCGGGAGCTACGACTATTAGGTTTATTGCTTTTCTAGCGCGGACGCCGCTTTTAGATTGTACTTCTGACTCGCGTCTTTTAATGCTATACTGGCTTTACTTATATTACGGTTGGATCAGTATTTATCATTCTACTATGTTATATTATATTGTATATCACAATAATGATGCTGTCTCCCTCCGTGGGTTAGTAGCAATTTTGTCATATTATAATGTTTTTCTCCGGGTTTCTAATGCGAATTGATACAAAGCATTAGAGTTGCACCGCCCCATAATCAACGGAATACCGGAATACGTTATAAATGACAGTAAAAACTTGAGACTAGGTATGTGAAAGCAAACGTGACAGTCTTATCGCTAATGAGCGAATTCTTCCAGACAACTCTTGGCTAGATAGATAAACACTTCGTTGTCTATTTGTACATCTTACAGAGAAAACAACAGAATAACATATATTAATAAAAAATACAAAAATTAAATAAATAAATTATGTAGGCAAATAATTCGTTATTATGATTAGGTACAAATGCCTTTTTTATTATTGTAAAATGAACAGTGGAATACTTGGACACAAACTGCTCATTCACACCTACCTAACAAAAAAAACCTTTATCAACATTTCAGTAAATGAACTAAACACACTAGTAAATGAGTAATTACATATCTAAGGCCTTGCCTAGAAGCCAGACTTTGAAATTAGACCTTATAATATCCGAAAACATCAGAGAAATTCTCTGGTAGTTTGGTAATAATTGGAATAGTTAGAAGACTTGTCCGCATTATGTTCAATTACTAAGTATATTGTATTTTCTACATTTATATGTGAAATTCTAGTAGAAATTTCAGTAATAATATAAAAGTGAAAGTTTGCATGTTTAGATGTCTGTTGCTCAATCACACAAAACGGCAACCGTATTGGGCTGAAAAGTTTGTAAGCTCAGAAATGATAGACAAATATTGTACTTTTTGTAATAAGTAATAAGTACCCATACATACTTAAGCACGACCTATATTTGTATGGTGCTTTTAATACGAATACTTGGTTTTTCAAATGTTTTTATCGTTAACTCGAACAAACTTACGTTAATGTGATTATGATAAGAATAAGACTGACAAGTGACGTAACTCACAACAAGAACTGCAATTTCATCGTCATGGGCTTTGTATATCTATCAAAAAGGAAGCAGTGGTAATTTAGGCCACGGCTTGTGGCTGAAAAATCAAGTGACATCTCCAAGTACAACGTACGTTGTAAGTTGCATGCCTGAGCGTATAGGTAGTATATGCATGCCCAGAACCTACACAAACCTAGCGATCTAACCGGCTACTCCAGCACTGAGATAAATTTGGTACTGACTGAAGTTGCCGTTGTTCTTATGACTCACGGGTCAGCCCTATTCTTATTTTAATCGTATTAACCTACATATAAGATTGCAAACAGAAATCTAACGCAAAGCTCTGGTTTATTATGAACAAATTAGTAATGATACATAATAATCTTTTGGGAACAAACCTTGGGTATTAAGTAGTCTATGATAAATGAAGCATTGGATTACTGATATCATAATTTAATACGTAATTTTATTATTAATTAACTTATACACAGTTGATATCGTTGCTTTACAAGTTCTCTGCTTTATAAGCTTAAACTTAGCATCTGAGTAGGGGAAAGAAATTCTCTGTGCACTTTTGATAACAGCTTCCGTACATTAATAAGCACAGCTGTACAGGAAATCAAGACATGAACTTTATCCCTTTGCCTTGATGGAAGTAAAATCGGTGCACTCAATAGCAAATAGTAAAGAAAGTGCTTCCCTGCGGCTGCCACTGCGACTCGTGGCTGCATATCAAAGATCGCAAACCGTCAATTAAACCGACAATATAGTTTCAAGTTTCCCTGAGTTTCGCACGCTCGCGTTTTTCTCTGCAGAACAATGTCATAATTGAACATGGTTTCCACTTTCAATTTTACTGGTGGACGCGACAACAAAAACTGCAGCAGCTCCGGCTTCATGCTGTGCTGTACGGTGCGCAACTATCACCATTCACCATATTTCCTTACCTACACGAATATTGCTGCTGATATCTAGCAAATCCGTGCACTAATTATATGCATCCCACTGTTGGGAATTGAATGAACCCCTCCGCGGTGAGCTCAAATTGGTTCTGCATGCAACGGCTTAAAAAAAACTCAAAAAGATTTATTCAAATAGGTCATCATAATTTGACACTTGCACGTCAATCAAGATAAACAATACTGACTAAGTCTACCGTGCGTTCGGGAAGATACCTCTACAAGAAGAACGCACAAGAAACTTGTAGGACTTAATTTTTTCAACAGATAGTTACACAATATTTGGTTTGGTTACATTCGTTTTCTGTGAAGGTGCCGCGATGTGGGATGCGGCTATGCAGAAGTTTCCAGGCATCTTTGTTCTTTATGTACTGGTTGACTTTATAATAAGCCTTCTTAAGTAAAGTAGATTTTATATAGGTTTTAAATTTACCCTCTGAGAGCCCAGTTATCTCTTTTGGGATTTTATTATTGAAACGTTCACTATTTCCTAAGAGTGTCTTTATATTTGTTTTAGATAATCTAAAGCTAGGTACAGCTTGCAACTGAATTTGGTTCTTTCAGCTTTTCTCTCCACCGCTGCTTTCTCGCATTTAGTTTTTCACGTTTTCTCAACTTGAATACTAAGTTCCGAGTCCTCAGACCCTTTTATTGGGTTCTCATCTTTCCTAACTCTGGTTATATTTATAACTACTAGCGTAATCCCGCGACTTGGTTCCAGTGGTAAATTAGGGAATTCCTTTCTATTTCCTTATCTATTTTATTTATTTATTTATTGATCGCCAACACAATATACATTTTTAAATTCAAATAAAGATTACACTATTACTTATACATGATTAATGTTATTACAGGCGAAGACAGCGTTTAATATACATATATTGGGTGAGTTACGACTAAGTAAAAATTAAGCAGCAATAAAAATTATATAAAATTCTATAAATTACGGATCACAAACGTCATTAAATTGTATTATAAAATGGTATTGATATAATTTGTGTTATTTTATTAATATTATTTATTATAAAATTACAAACAAATAAAAAAACTATTGTCTATATCACAATAGAAAACTTCGTGTAAATTTTCAGCTTTCCTATCCAAGAGTCACTCAGTCAGTTAATCAGTCAGAAAATCTGTTTTTATAAATAGAGATAACCTACTTATCGCCATATTATCTACCTATAGCTACATATCAGAAACATTTTTCGCAATCAAATGATTCTGCGCTTTTAAAAATCAAAGAAACTTTATTCCATGCTGTAAAGTAAACAAGACTTTTATGCTTTTAGTACAAAACCGTATCATGTTTGTTTACAATTTTCACTCTCGATATTTTTCTAGGAGAAAATTCCGTAGCATTACCGCTCGCCCCCTCCACCTCGGCCGGGCGCGGGGCGGCGCGAGCGCATCTTACCGTGTGATCTACCACTTTTTCTCCGATGCACCTCCACTTAGTCAATATGGCTGCACACTACACTTGCACGCAACCACAATAACGGTTTATCATGACGATTTATTGTTTTTTTATTATATATTTATATTATAAATACAGGCATAGCTAGATTCCTTTACTTTCAACTTTGAGACTGATTGCAATCTTAGTAGAATATCCAATTTGCATAGCAACAAGTTGAAACTCTTATAATTTTTGCCTTATTCGTTCCAGTAAGTTGGTTAAATCACAAATTGCGTCCTTTAGATAGATAGATAATACTTTATTGTACACCACACACAATGAAACAGCATTACAGGACACAGAAACTAAACTTAAATTTACAAGCGGCGGTCTTGTCGCTAATATGCGATTTCTTCCAGACAACCGATGGATGGAGAGAATTTATTTACAGCTTCTGCTGTAAAAAACGGTGAAAGACGGTGGCGCATCTTTACAGTTTATACATATACCAATAACGTTCATAATATATAATACATTTTCTCTGAATGATTAAATGAAACTATTTTTACTGAAGGAAATGAGAACGAGCAAGGAAAAAAAATGAAAGGTAGATCACTAAATAGATTAACGATGATGAAAAACTCGGCAATATAATATTTCTAAGTAATAACCAAGTTTAAATAGCAACAATGATACAGTCAAGATAGCAAATACCTCGACAGGCAAGTAGTAGAGTACCGTTAAGTGGTTCAGCTCCCAGTCATTGGCACTGCTATCGCTAAGCCAACAAAAACAAGGATATGCGAGATAGGAGCGTGTTTGCCAACTGCAGACTACTGCCAAGGCGAGCCTCGAGTGGCTGGACGATGCCTTATTTGCTTACTGTAATATTACAGTAGGAACCTGAACATTATTCAAACTAAAATTAATTATTTCAACATGCCTGAAATGACAAACTTTTGCTGATAATCATTCTACCCTACCTCCCTTGTTTATGGAACATTTTTATTTTTAAAATATTTTGGTATCAATCATTCGATCAAATTTATTCATCAAAATACAATTTTGGTGTGAAAACATAATTAGAGAAATAACTTTGAATGTATGGAAAATCAAGAGTGGGGCGAGATAACTTTGGTGTGAAGTAACAACAACCCTTATTAAGGTGCCGGGTGATGGCTATGCAAATAATTTATAAACGTGCCAACGTACTACGGATATTATAATTAATATGCCTACATAAAATAGCTTCTATTTATTTTATCACAGAAAGTTAATATCTATGGATATTTAGGCACATACGAGTAACATATTATCTATGTTATTGTTTCAGAATTAATGGAAGAACTGATTATATAGTTTTTTTTCCAATAGGGAAAATGAATATATTAACTATATAATGGGCAATCCACAATAACTTAGTAGTTTAGTTGGAATAACTTTATAATAATAAATATATCATCGTCTACACTTTACTGATACGTGCTTCCTTTAACAACTTATAATTTTACAACATACCACAAGGACCAGGAACGCAAATAATATGGCTTTCAACCTTAAACTTAAAATCGCTAACCTACTCGCTCTACTCTCGCAAATTCATAAAAGCGTGCACAAGCACTAGTCGCTAACTCCAACCGGATAAAGCTAAAAATACTCGCAAAAAATAAAAAAGCATGAACCAGTCTTCCTGTGTTAATCGATTCCAATTACAACTAACACATAACTCGGGAATCGGGAATCTACAGGAATGTTCTACTTGCCTCTCCCTCTTTACTTTATAATATAGGGAAGTTGGAATGAGAAAGATTATAATATTTTCCATGGTTAGCGATAGTTTGAACGATAGTATGATAGTATCATATTGATAACGGCATCCGTCATCCAAAACACATAATTTAGTCAACAAATCGTGTGCTTCTTTAATTTTAGCAAAAAACTATTTTCAAAACTAATGTAGCCTAGTGATGTGCACCGGTTTCATAAAAACCTTAAAAAACCGGATTTGTAAAATTGATATTCCCCGGTTTTTATTGCAAAACTGATTACGTTTACAAAAAAAATATCCAAGCATTCGATACATACGAACATAAATTTATTCAAAAATATTTGTGACGTCACATGTAAATAAGCTTATATTAAAAGGGAATCACTTATCCCGCGTTAGTACTACTTGCCATGGTACAAAAATGTTTCATATTCCTTTGATAATTTTATTTGGTTTAAACCAGTTCTGATCATTATAATCGGTTCCCATCACTAAAATCTAGCTACGTATGAAACTAAGTAACTTTGCGTGTGCTGTTGAAAACTAGACGGAAGATTTAACTACTTCCCGGTGAGAGATGAAGTGGTTACTTTTGGCAATTATTTGAGAGATTGACACTGAATTAACCTTTTACAAGTGAAAGAATATTTAAAATCAAACTATTCTCTTTCTTTTGGAGCCTTTTCGTTGCAAACAAACAAACATAAAAGCAAAGGTTCTCTCTTTATAATATTAGTATAGTAAGTATACCATTTTAATTATTAATGAAGTGCTGTCGCTCATGCGGTTTGAGTTCCCGGTCAGACAAAAATTGTTATTATCTTTTTCCATTTGAATTTTTACCTGGAACCGTGCCCAATAACAATATGCTCAGCCCCGATTACAAGAAAAGACAAACATAAAACCGGCGAAGTGAGGAGTGTGTGTGCACCCTTCTTTGGAACTGAGTCCTGGGCCCTGGGTACACCTCTGCCTACCGCTTTAGGAAAAGGTGTGATGTTAAGTATGTTAGGTTGATTAATAATATACCAACAGTCCACCTACCAATTTCATGGTACATATAACAACAGTAAACCCAGTGATGGCTTCGCTGGCTCGCAATTTCATTCAAAACAGAAAAGAATCTTTTTTTTTTCACCACGATAATTACTTCAGGCCATTCATAATAAATGACGTCATTCGTAAAACAATCTGAGACACGTGCTTTTTTGTGTTTCGGAGTTGTGTATTATGAAATGTGGTTTCTTTTTTAAAGAAAATTTACTTTATTTTTATAACTTGCTTTTTGTATCCTGTAATAGCCTATTGCCGTCAACAGGGCACAATTATTGAAATAATTCCTAATGGAATATTCCAATATCACATAATAAATCTGCCTCGGTGGCATAGTGGGCGCAAGCTCGACTGCAGATCATGAACAAAATAAAATTTGCGTAATTTAGGTAGACATGTGGTCCTCCTTAAGTTTTACCACACATTTTTATAACGCGTTGTTTACACTCACATTTTTAGTGATCCGTACCTCAAAAGGGAAAAGGAAACCCTTATAGGATCACTTTGTTGTCCGTCTGTCTGTATGTCTGTCTGTCCGTCTGTCAAGACGCTTTTTAACGGGAACGCGTGATATCAGGTTGAAATTGATATCAACTACTCAAATCTGCGGTCTCGTGTGGCTGAAAATAATCATACTTCTAAAACGTAACATAACATACATTCACGACTTTCTCCCGAAGGGGTAGGCAGAGGTGTACCCAGGACTCAGTCCCACAGTAGATACACCCACATTTCGCCAGTATGTTATTGGTCCCATGTAATAGGGGGCGAGCCTATTGCCATCTACCTCTAAGTACATCATACTTCTAAGTTAACGCAATCAAAAGTTATGGCCATTTTACTGCATATTTCCATACTTTGCGCAAGGAACTAATAGATGGCGCTGTATGTTCTTGGTATCCAGGTATGGAACCCTTCATTATGCATACATACGTAAGCCTTAACAATTTATTTAATTTTTAATAGTATTATGCCTTAGGTTACTGCTTAACTTTTCTTTAATATATATTATTGATCACCTAGTAACAGCATGTTTCACCTGTCAGGTGGCGAATCCTAAGCACATCCTTACATAAGTAAATAACGTCTCTAAATAAACAACTCTAGACTCCAGCGCATGCAATAACTACGCATGTGTGTGTTAGCAACTACGACTATGATATTAACAGTTACCTATCTTTATATAAATCTATTACATGGGACCAATAACATACTGGCGAAATGTGCAGGGTGTACCTACTGTGGGACTCAGTCCCTTAGTCCTCGGTACACCTCTGCCTACCCCTTGGGGCTTGATGTTATGTATGTATTATTCTAAAACTGCGTGAAAAGAACTGAAGCTTAAAGACCACACCTAAGTACTTAAGGACTACTCTTAAAATATACTCTTAAAAATTTATATATTTCTTTGAAAATGGGAATATTTTATACGTCGGTATCCCTACGTATCCCTAAGAAAGATATCGCTGTGCTGTTTCATAAACTACTTACACTACACAAGAAGAAAAATAAGGGCTCTTTCTTTTATTTGTTTACATAATAATATTATGTAGGTTACGTTGCCCCAAGCCACATATTCAAAAAATTGTAAAAAAAGTATAGAAGGTAAGATACTGTGCAACAGCGTTGAAAGACACGCACTTGTGAGCATGTGTGTGTGAATGCGCGGGCGCAGCGTAGCCTTGAAATCGAACGACGACTGCATTCGCGGAGTGCGATCGGAAATACTCAAGCATGTTGTGTTACTCGCACTGCATTTGACGATAATATGTACTTTTATAATAATGACTGGCTTCGCCCAGTGGTTTCAGCCGAACTCGTTTGTTTTATAACAGACAGCCCTATCGGTTAACTAGTTTTGACTTGAAGTAGTTATACAGGCGGATACTTGCAAATGTTGGCATTTATTATAATTTTACTAAGATAATACTTCAGAGCCCTGCTAGCTCAGTATAACCAAGGGAAACCATAACCTAGAGGGTTCGAACGAGACAGTAGATATACATTGTTCGAGTGCAAAAGAGAGAAAAACGGGGAAAACTAGTTATCTCCAAGTCATGCTTGGCTTGCTGGTTCGTATATCCAAACTAAGGAGCTCCACAAACCGCGGTGCGGCGCGGCGCGGTGCGGTTGCGATCGAACTTTGTATGCGTGTATCTCGAGTACTACACACCGAAAGCGGCGCGTTTTTGTTTCTAACCGCACCGCGTTTGGTGTGTGGCTCCTAATACTAGTTAATAGTTAGCTCCTAATAGTTTAGATTATTATTAATAATTCGGTTTTTAGAGTTTTATGATTAGAATCTTCTCCTTCTTATAAAATTAGATTATCCATATATCAAACTAAGAGGGGGTAGTTTTATTGATATGTGGATAATCTGATTTTAATTGACAAGTTCGTTGACTCAGATGGTAGTAACTCTGCTTTCTGTGCCGCATGCCCCGAGTTCTATCCCGGCCAGGTCAAACATTTGTGTGCATGAACATTGAACATGTCTGTTTGATCTGTGTCTGGGTGTTATAAGCGTATATAAGTATGTATATCAGTCATCTGGTCACCAAAGTACAGGCTTCTAGCCTAGTTTGGGACCAGATGACCGTGTGTGGAAAAAAAAAGTACCTTCTAATTGGTAAAAAAATACTTTAAGAATACATACTTGGTATTTTAACACCATCATGAAAAAGTCTTGAGAAAAAGGAGAATTCATGTCGGAATAAGTCAGACCACTGCAACACCTCTTAGATATCATGCTATCTCATTTCCACAGCAGTTCCACCACGGTCAGCCATCTCGCTTGCACCTGCAGTGCGCAGGAAGTGATTAGATTGATGACCTAAGCCCTGAGAATCCTGAGCGGGGACTCGATCAGATACGAGACGAAGCTTTTATTTTCCTTCTGGGGTTTGCCAACTTGCATAGGATCTTCTTTTTTTCATTATTGACATAACATTTTTATGTTACTTATTGCTTTAACCATATCCTCAATAAATCATAATTTTGTAGGGTTGATATGAATTTTAACATTAAACGTAACATCACTCCTTTTTCCCAAAGGGGTAGGCAAAGGTGTACCCAGGACTCAGCCCATAGTAGATACACTTCGCCGGTTATTTTTTTGAGGTCCCATATAATAGTGGGTTAAGTTTTGCCATCAACCGGACACAGTTCCAAACTCCTAATCTTTGATAAAATTGTTAATGGAAAATCTATGTAACATTTATTTAATTTTTTTTTGAATCGATCCCGGGACCTCATGATCGACGGTAGCGCTTGTGAACCACTACGGCATCGACGTAGCAATTTATATTTCGCACAATTTTCTTATTGGAATAAATCTTATTAGAATTGGTGTATTCACTACTTATGTATTCGTTTATATATTTAGAGACGGGGTGTGTGTGTGTGTACTAGAAAATATACTCCTTATGTAGTCTGTACTCTGTACAAACATGACCTGCTCAATGCAACAAACAGTGTGCATATAACACTACATGCACTTAAGATTACATTATGTATTCGCACGAGTGTTGTTATCGGGCGTTATGATAGCTTAGTTTATTGTTAGTTTATTATAGTAAGTCCATCAAGATCTTCGTATCCAATTAGAATAATACTCAGATGATCTGCCTGAATATCGGTTAGTCGGAGAAATGCTCATTGAAATTTATATGCTGCATTGAACACTTTTCTTTATTATCCTTTATAAAATTATGTATTTAAACTGACCCCAAACCGCTGATATGTTATGATGAAATTTGAACAGTTGGTACCTATTTTATTTTATTGCCTAGACAAGTATAATAAGAAAGACTTCTTGGCGTTTTACATAGCGGTTGACGAATTGAATGAAGCAAGATTTATTTTTGAAGATCACCAAACCGCCTGCCAAGCGTGGTGATTACGGCATTAATTTCTGTATAATCTCATAAAAATAAATACAAATATTTTAGCGTATCCCAAAATAAAACATAAACATACATTCACGCCTTTTTCCCTAAGGGGTAGGCAGAGGTGTACCCAGGACTCAGACCCATTGTAGATTCACCCACATTTCGCCAGTATGTTATTGGTCCCATGTAATAGGGGGCGAGCCTATTGCCATCTACCGGGCACAGTTCCAGACTCCAGGCAGTTATTGAGATAATTCCTAATCCGTATCGCAAATGAACAGTTGAAAGCTTGATGATATCAAGAATTTTTAAAAATCGCATTTAAAATGAATACGCAAACAATATGCTTATAAAATTTGTTGATAATTTTCAAAATTACTGCAGGAATTAAGGTCTAAAGTTACCGCATAGCGGTTTAATTTGAAACGAGTACCTAATAGTGGTCTTACCAGACATTACACACTGCCGGCGGGTTAATCTGACCTTCCCATACACTTTAGAGGTCAAATATACCTACAGATGGTACCTAAAACGGTGCTATTGTAAATTTGCCTCACGTACTCCATGTCTGTGTTTTTGCGCCCTCCACGTGACCTACATTTACCAAAAAGGATGAGATAAGCATAGAATACGCTTACCGATTACGCTTACCGAGTAGCAAGCAACTAGGAACACTGTTGTTTAAGCTGACGTGAAAGGAGGCTGCTCAAATTTGAAATAAATATATCTAATACCAATATTCTTATATTATAAAGTCTAACTCCTATTTTTGATGTAGAATTTGAAATGGATAAAATATACCGTATTAGATTTTAGAATTAAACTTGTAATTAAACATGTATGAAATAATTTCCATTTCTATAAAGGTATCTATCTGCTAAGATAGGAACGTATTTGACAAAGAGACGGAAACAAAATGACCTTCCGTTCCCACTAGAACGTATGCCATCTATATCATATATACCTATATATTCCGCGGTACTAACGCGTTAGGTCCATCCTCAATCCTATCTAGAATCACCAGCAACCCAATCAATAAACAGAAATTGATAATGTCTCATCTTATCATAATTCTTTTACTTTTACTGTGGAATCATTCCATGGGATTCCACCGCCCAAATCATTCGGATTGAGAGCAATCCGATAACAATTACTGAATGAGTATATTCTTGGTAAACTTTTCATAAGTAAAATAAGCAATAGTTAGTGAGGATAGCGGGTTCGATGACTGATCCATCGCGATTGCCTCGACCCCGACACGGGCCACTGATAACTGATAATATTGATAACATCATGTGCGCACATCTTTAGATTTGTGTGTTACAATTTTATACCAATCAAATGGTCTCAGCTTGAAATAACTGCTAAAACGACGATTTTATTTCTCATTTTTGAGCCGGCAGTGTTCAGTATAAAAATAAAAATTCGGAAATGTTGGTGGAATGGAATAGTACTAACATTGAGTTCCAAATAATCGACATGACAATAACTAGGTAGTACGAGTTTCCTTATAATATACTAGCTGTGCCCCGCGGTTTCACCCGCGTAGTCTTAGTTCCCGCGGGAATATCGGGATATAAACTTACTTACTTTTTATGTTATCTAAACTATATATATATCGAATTTCAGCCCAATCGGTTCAGAAGTTTTGGCGTGAAAGAGTAACAAACATCCATCCATCCTTCCTCACAAACTTTCGCATTTATAATATTAGTAGGATTTTGAAGTTTTCATGTGTTCTTTGTAATGATTTGTCAAATTATAATCTAGAAAATACCGGACCAAAATAGAATATAATAAAACACTAGCCAATTTGACTCAATAATAAGAAAAAGAAGTTACAAATGCAAAACTCAAAATTATTTCGAATCAAACTATACATACATTTTCTAATAAAATGCCTATAGCAAAGTATCGCTCATCGTTACCTTTATACCTAAAGGAAATTATTTTATGACATCACGGAATTTCATCATACAAGGTAAAAGTATATCTCTGATACAAATATATATATAGGATAACAAGTCATCGCTATTATGTACCGCTAAGGATAATATTTATTGTTACTGATTATGTCTGATGTTCGCTATTCGTCTACTCAACTTATTTCCACACACTGCTGGGTACGAGCCTCTCCTTTCCAGTCCTGTGCGAGACTCTTCCAACTATAAAGACAAAATCATCTGACCTTCGAGCCGGTGTGGTGGTCTTCCATGAGGTCTATGTCCTTCTTTGAGGATATGAAATTAACAAATAATGGTAAAAATAGTTTGTATAAGTTAGCGCTTACTTAATAATAGCATGGTAATATTAACATTATTACAATACTCATACGATTTATTATTTATTAACTTCAGTTGCTAATTTCGGTAATTGACAGCAGTTTCCAGTTGCCGCAACTAGCAACACACAACAATGTATTAAGAATTGCGCTTATTTTACCTGTTAAAACGGCAACTTTTTTTATATTGTTCTGAGATTTATAATATTTTTTTTTTTTATTATTAAAGCTTTATATTAATTTCATACATTTTTACATAATTATATTGATAGTCATATAAAGATAATTTATTCAAAGAAACATTAAAAAGTAACACACAAAACACTATTTACAAAACTCACTACCTACACTATTTTATATACAAAACCTTACTCATTAAATTAAATCTATTAAACCCTTGGAGGAAGGGTAGGTGGCCAGAATGCTGGCGGCATTGCCCCGTTGGATGCAGATGCTTATCCTCTGAGCAAAATACAGGCCAGCATTCTGGTCACCATCATTATATTGATTATATTCTTTTATGAGTTTATTATTATAATTATTACATGGACCCCCTCCGGATGAAAGCCTCCTCCAATGCAGCCCACTTTTCTCTGTCTCTTGCCACCTATTTCTTGGCCGTCCTCTACCTCTTGACCCTTCTGGTCCGGTCCACTTCATTACTCTTGATGTCCATCTATTGTCGGGGTACCTTGCCATGTGGCCTGCCCATCTCCATTTATAATAATAGTAGGATTTATCATTAGTTTGACGTACATTCTCTTCGACCTTTCCCCTATATTATCATAATATCCCTACTTCCTGACCCCTGTATTTTATCTACTGTTTCATTAACAAAAGCAAGGAGATAGTATTCTATTGTTTTGTTTTATGATAAGACAAATCACTGTCACTTTAAATGTTATCGCATTTTTGCGTAAGAATGGTGAAATTATTATGTAATTAAAGTTCTTACCTATTTAATCTCTAATCTTCGTTTTTAAACTTTTTTTTCGATAACTTTCGTATAATTATTAGGTATTTAGATAGTTATATATAAGATAAGATAAGATAAGATAAGATAAAAGTGGGTTCTTACCTGTTTAATTTGTTATAAGACATAAGTTCTAAAGTGTATGTTTTTGATAATATTCATTAATTTTATTACTATTATTGAAATATAATTGAAAACAAATTCAGCGTGATGAATTAGCAAACACATCGCATTTATTATATGACCAGGACTTTAAAAACAAAAACCTATTAATAATACCTGTATACCTAGGTAATATGTACATATTTTATAAATCAAATTCTTATATAATATAACCTATCTGCTTGTATAGATCATTAATTCTTAGCTATTTTAAAAACAATATCAAGTTTATCATGTAAAATTATCATCTACCTATGTAGGTACCGATATCATATCTCTTGCATATTTTTTAAAATCCTTAAGAATAGAATGGAACTGCATACAAAAAAGGGACAATATTACAAAGGGCACAATAAATAAGACACGGTAAACCACCGGCGCTCTTATCGCGTAAAACAAATTCTTACAGACAACCTGAGGCTGGAAAAGGACAGTTACAAATTATTAATGGTGGTGGTGTGCAGCAGATAGATATTTAGATAATATGTATAATCATAATAATATATTATTTCCTTGTAATGTTTAATATATATATGTAACACACGACTACAGGTTAAACAAGTATAAAAATAGTAGTAGGTACACAAGTGTTTATTGGAATAAGTGTAAAAATACACGTGCAAACTCCACACAGATGTAATAACTAAAATGATCTGTTTAGGACAAGCGAACCGGTGACATTGGCTCCAAATTCATAGTAGATACGCCCAGTCTATTTACCACCAGCTGTTGTTGACCCATCTCGAGTATCAAATTATACCGCTATCAGTAAACAGAGTCGTGAGGCGGAGCTCGGCCTACGCTGGTCGGCTTCAGTCAGTGTGTCACGTGGCCATGCCTGCGCGAGCGCAACTTTATTTGTAAAGAAGGTCAATGCCCCGAGCGTTAGATAAAAAAACACATTTGTTTACGCAGCGTTACGCAAACCTTATTACTGATTGATTGTCTTTGTACTGTGCCGTATAACTAATATAACACATTTTCAATTAATATGATTGTTTAGAATATTTGCCACCTCACATGTTCCAGATTAATCCTCAATAATATAGAGGTCATCAATACACTTTTCATATTAAAAAATAATTTTATTACAAAACTTCACCAGCTGCCTTCTCAGACAGTGTAAAAATAATTTACACGCCAATATAAATAAATAACAGAATACAAAAAAAGGTAGGCAATAAATTAGTAACCATTATCGGGTATAATTGATTAGCTGAAAACAATAATAACAAAGTAGACGGGCGCGACGCGGTGCCGGGGGCCTTTCAGTGCCGTAACGTTAATTAATCAGCCTTCCGAAAACCTGTTAGGTAACTCGGGAAATGGAGGAAAGCTCCGAGACGAAAGTGGAAAAAGCTCCCCGACACTCACACACGCGCACCGCACACACAGACGCGACTCGGCTTAGTGTGCGGCGCGCACACACGCGCGCCGATACGAAAACGAAAGTGTCCGATCGACGGCGAGCGCGGCCGAAGCGGGCTCACGAAGTCAGTGGAACTCATCGTCGAAACTGGGACATCAGTCCGCAATTCGACGCGAACGCTGGCGGACGGCGCGCGATTGCAACACCGCTCGTTACGCCGTGTGACATAACTGCAAACCGTCGACTCGCGATTATAATGGTGTTCGGTGTAAACAAGTAAACATGATGGCCGTGGAAGCGAGGCCGGGGAGCGCCGGACCGGAGCCGCGTCGGTCGCCGGACCCGGAGGCCGAGCGCAAGAGCGAGGAGCCGCGGACGCTGGCCGCCAGGAAGGCATACCCGGAGCCGGAGGCGCCCGCCTCGCCTCATCACCGTGTGCAGCAGGACACTAACAGTGACTTCGATAAAGTGGACGAAGGACGCGTGGAGGAGGAGGCTCCGCTGGACCTGTCGGTGCCCAAAGTGTCGGTGTGCGAGTTCGCGCGGCATCCGTTCACCGAGGCGGCGGACTATGTGCGGATCCTGTCGCAGTCGCACGGGTTCCTGGCGACGCAGCGAGACTCCGGCACCGAGTCCGACGACTCCGCCGGACGGTTCAGCCCCGGCGAGGATGCCCTACCGGGAAAGGCTTACAAGAAGTCACTCATCAAGAGATACAGTGAGTCTCAACTCTTTACCTCTTGGCACCGGAGTTTTCCGTTTCGTGAATTATGAGGAAGACGCTAATATAACTCGAATTTAATGTTTTCGTTTATGTCGTAGCATTCCAATTAGATATTTTTCACGAGTATCTGCTATCATAAAATTTTCCGCACTTTTACAAACATCGATCTAAAATAGAACGTTAGGAAAAACATGAAACGAAAATCTGAACGACGGAGAAAGTGAAATGCTACGAGTTGCTACAGAGTTGAGTATTTCCGGCGTAGCGGCTACGACGCAACGTGCTACGCGGCCCTTTGCTACGAGTACTATAACTATTATATAAGGAATTTTACTAAGGGAGAAATTGGAGATTGCAGTTCCTACATAATATTAAGTGGACAGATTTTAAAATAATTAATTTAAGTACTTGGGCAAAATGTTTACATGGACTCCTTATATCCTTCCAAAAATACCTAAAAATATATATACTTTATTTACACGTGGTAAATATCTATATTTAAAGAAATATACCATTTTATCGACAAAGAAAATCCATGATACCTGACCTAGCTCAACATGCACATTCAATAGATCTGTACATAACAGGTAAATAGTAACTAACATCTGCGTCATACTAAACCATATACCGTCTTATACCATTGTAGTTGCAGAAACACTTGTATTACCTATGTACATAATAATATGTACCTTACGTACAGGTATGTCTACATAGTTGAGTGGGTTTTACCGTTTAGATAGATAGCTAATAAATGTATACACGTGTCTATGTACGTATTCTGTTATAGAGAAAACGACTTCTAGTTAGTTATTTGACATAATCCTATGAAAACAATTATTTTAATAGGATTGTTACGAATTCCTGAAAGTTGTACTTTCATCTTTCACATTTTATAACTACCTATCTTATTATTGGAAAGTCAAAAATAGGCTACTCATCTTTACATAGTTACTGGATGTGCCCCGTGGATTCACCCGCGTACATGCGTACCCGTTTTCGTCGTGGTAGGCCTCTTTAGCAGGGGGCCGCCTAGGGACGTACCACACCTTTGCCAGTTATTCATCCGCCAAGCAGTAATGCGCAAACATTACTGTGTTCCGGTATGAAGGGCAATGTTACCAGCGAAATTACTGGGCATGATGAGATTCAACAACTCATATCTCAGGGTGACAGGCGCAGTGCAGTGCCGCGCAGAATTTTGAATTTTAAAACACTGGGTGGCACTGTGTCTGATATGGGCAATCATGTTGCTGATATGGGCAATCATGTTGCTGATATGGGCAATCATGTTGCTGATATGGGCAATCATGTTGCTGATATGGGCAATCATGTTGCTGATATGGGCAATCATGTTGCTGATATGGGCAATCATGTTGCTGATATGGGCAATCATGATGCTGATATGGGCAATCATGTTGCTGATATGGGCAATTGGGAAAAAAGTATGTATTATTCCAGGGTCTAAGCTACCTACATACCAAATTTCAACCCAATCAGTTTAGTAGTTTTGGCGTGAAACAGTAACAATCATCCATCCATCCATCTCACAAAATTTCGCATTTATACCTATAATATTAGTAAGATTATGTTGTGTAATATTTTATGTACACAAAGTATATTTGTTCAACAGGAAGGACTATTATTACAAAGTCCGCGGGCATTTGTATTTCTGTCTATTTGATAAGCTCAAAAAAGGATTGTCATAATAGCACCGCCAATTATTGGAGAAATTTCAGAATGTTTTGTGTTAATTGGCTACAATATGACGATAATAATTGAAGATGTCGGAGTGAATAACCATGAATATTATGGTATTATACATCCTTAAAAGTTCGATAAATACCCTTCTGGTACCCAAGCGAAGCCAGGTCGCGTTGCTAGCAGAATTAGGTTTTTTCGAGTAGGAATTATGAATTTGACGGTGACAAGAATAATAATAGCTTTAAAAGTTTTTATCGTTAGATACTTTTTGTTGTAATTTTGCACAGAACACAGTAAAAACATAGGAACACGTGATTGTGTTTTTTTATTTATATACCTAACATAATCTTCTTTATATTAAAAAAACTGTTATTATTTAAAAGGGGTCTCTTTAATAAGATATAAATTGTTCTTGTATCCTAGTCTCGCTATATTTTGGAGATAATCTTTGATCTCCTATACCGTATATCTTATCTTATATCTTTAAATGAGCAATTCTTGTATATATATATATATATATATATATATATAATTGGAATCTAGGAATCGGCTCCAACGATTTTCATAAAATTTAGTATATAGGGGGTTTCGGGGGCAATAAATCGTTCTAGCTAGGAATCATTTTTAGAAAATGTCATTTTATTTAAAAAAAAAATAATACCGAGCAAAGCTCGGTCATCCAGGTACTAGTACTTATTGGTTTAAGGTTCATTGAAATCAATTATATTAAAGCTACCAAATTCTTTGTTTTCTTAGTAGATTTGGAACATTAATATTATGTTCACAGAAGCCTTTTAAGGTATTTCAATCTATTATAACTTTAGACACGAATGTTTTGACCAGATCCCTAAATTTTTCAAACCACTGTCGGTCTAGTCTCCGTAGTGTACCACCCAAGCAAGACATCGAATATGTCCGAAACCTAGGTTGAGAGTTTCCACTATGAATACATTCTACTAAAATTATAATTACATTGTAAAAAAGTTACCTTTGTAGGTAAACTAGCGTGTTCTAACTCGATCCCAACGCCATCTAGTGCTGTTTTTTGTGTGTATGTTTGTTCCGTTTTCAAGTTAAAACTACTGAACCGATTGAGCTGAAATTGAAATTTGCTCGTAGCTTAGACCCTGAAATAACGCATAAGGTATTTTTTATCACGATATTCCCACGGGAACGAAAACTACGAGCGGGTGAAGCCGCGGGGCACAGCTAGTATGTTCCCTATAATTCCCTAAATTGTAATCATTTAAAATACGTACTGCCTTCAGTCAGACGTCCGTCAGTCTTCCAAGTCAGGATTAAGCCAGTCAGTCACACAATGGTCCATTGTTGTATCATAAGAATGCGTCCCGATGTGTCCTCTACACAGGTCCCAGTTTTTATGTCCCGTCTAGACTTAGACTTCCTGTAGAACTAACTTTAATACCTATGCTAATCTTATGAGATGATGAACAGAAAATGTTGTAAACAATAAATCATTTAGGTTGTTTTATTAATATATCACTTGATATATATTTGTAGAAATTCCTTATCAATCCGGTATTTAAATAAAATTCTTCGACTGTAGTATCTAAAACTCATTATAATACGTACTACATTCGGTTTCAAACGTCATTTATGTTTAGGAAAACAAAAATGGAGAGAAAAAAAAAGAAAAACATATTATATAAATGTATGTATATCAATAACATCATGCGACATTGGAACCTACCTAAGTACCTACTCGTTGGCTCAGATGGTAGTAACTCTGCTTTCTGTACCGCAGGCCTCGGGTTCGATCCCCGGCCAGGTCAAACATTTGTGTGCATGAACATGTGTTTGATCCGTGTCTGGGTGTTATAAGCTTATATAAGTATGTATATCAGCCATCTGGTTACCATAGTACAGGCTTCTAGCCTAGTTTGGGACCAGATGACCGTGTGTAGAAGTTGTCCCATACTATTATTATTATTACTTAAAGTACTTATACGGTTCGGTTATTACTAGAAGCTTTGGTTTTAGTCCTACTTTTATAATATTATACCTGGATTTCCCTGAGGAAAAGTACAAGGGCACGAACATATACATATATATACTAATTACATTAGCGTATAATACATTTATTATTTTGAAACAATGACGTTTTGAAAGCACAATTGCAAGAGTGCATAATACCAATGCGACACCAATAGAGGTCGTTGACACAGAGCGGAAAACACATAATTCACTGGAACCTACATAATATGCATCGATGCATATAATATAGGTATAATATACATATGTTACTGCTTAATCAGTGCCTACCGACAGTTTCGCTGATGCGATGACACTTCTGTCAACCTGGCTTTAATCATAACACGGATAATTACATTGTTGTTCAGAAATAATCTTAATGTCTTTTGGGAACAAAAAAACAGACTCCTAGACTAGAACGAATTCGTTACAAACATACATTACCTATAAGTATAGGTAGGTGTATATTTTAGTACACAGTACAAAATTGAACTGAAAATGTTTTCAAGAATCGCGGAATCAATTTTGATGAAATTGGACTCTGAAGTGGGACCTTTCAAACAAAGAGGTATCATCAAAACCCATTCATAGTTGTCGTAACAAGTAATTGCGTAACAAACATAAAACTATAAGGCTTCCTTTTTCCTTTTGAGGTACGGAATCCTAAAAACAACAACAACATACACTCAAGTTGAGAACCTCCTCCTTTTTTGAAGTCTGTTAAAAATGACAGAAAATACTTTAATTTAAAAAAAAGTAACTTTTTAAAGTGCTCAGTAAAGTTGAAAAAAAATTAAAACATCCATAGATACACCTATGGATTCAAGAGGAAAAAGAAGTATCCGTGGATCTGCTTGTAGATCCAAGAGGAGATTATGGTTTCCACGGATCTACATGTCAAGCCGAAATGTAAAAGTCAAGTGTCAAGTGGAAGGAGCCAAAATAAAGCTGGAAATAGCTGCTCCATCAGAGAATTTATTTAACTTTTCTATTGAAGAAACTTGCCGGAAATTGGAAAATATCAGTAAAATTGTTGCTTTAACATTTTACTTGTGATTTAGAGAATATTACCTACTTATAAGTATGTATAAACTTATATGATGAAGGGACAATTATGTGATTCATAAACTCATGTCCCAGAATTTCAATAAATATGCAAATACCATGGCGCAATAATCAATAAACAAATTTACATCAACTTGTCAAGGCGCCGTCACATTTCGTACTGCCACAGGATTGCCCAGTGAAGTGAATTTGGCACGTAAAACATGTCCAGTACATTATGATTACATTAATTGGTTGTTAATACGATTACATAACCTGTCCTTATCCACGTGAGTAAACGAGTATTTTGTAAATGTTTCTGAAGAGTTGAGAAATGATGTTGTTCACTTTGAGAAAAACTTTTACAAGAAATGGTTTCCCTCGATGTACTGTTGCGTAATATTTACGGTGAAATCGAGCAGGCAAGGTACATATATTAGACATGTGTACATTTTTAATAAAATCTATGATCTGATATCTATGAAGAGATTAGGTAAACTCTAAATAATAAGTTGCTGTATATACGTAGTACCTTCAAACTTAAACCGATCGTTAAAGACTTAAAGGAGTCATTATTAGGGCTTCTAGAGGTGCACTGAAAAAAAATAACATAACATAAAATCACGCCTTTTTCCGAAGGGGTAGGCAGAGGTGTTCCCATGATCCAGTCCTATAGTGGGTACACTAACACTTCGCCAGAATTTATATATTTAATTTATATAAGTCCTATGTAATTGATCCGATTGCCATCTACCGAGAACAGTTCTAGACTCCAGGCTGAAAATTCGTAATGAAATAATCGACCTTTTTGCTTTTTTTGAGAATCAAACCCACTGGAAATCGGCAGTAGTTCTTGCGAAACAGTCCCAATAAAAAACAACAAAGAGGCAGTAATTAATATATTTTCCCTTAATTCCACTACGAAACAGCTGAGGTCACTTCCTAGACATTATGATATGTAGGCATGAAATTAGGCGTACTACCTATCGCTCACAGTAAGGAAGATGAAACAAGTAGGTACATAATATGTCTGTATGAAGATATCCAGCATCCACGCACGTCCATGCATTGTTTACCGCGCATCCGGCGAATAAACAGCATTTTTTACGTACCTTTCTCTTCCGACCTGCGCCCGCGCACCAGGTAACATTTCACCTCGATAACCACTACCAGCTGCGTTCGTATATCCTTTCTTCATCATGGGAAAGGCTTTTTTGCGTATAATACGGAAGTTTGATATGATATTGATTTTTGATTGAGGTTCGATGGGATGACAGTTGACAGAAATCGACCTGTCTTAGAACACTCGTTTATATGAATACGACCTTATTGGAGAGTAATAACACAAATTCAAGGGAGCTTTCGGGCAGCCAGGCGGATCGGGACGGGTAGTTATTATTTCATCACAAAGTAATCTCGCACCACTTTTGATTTGTCCATACATTCAAAGTTATCTAGTTACAAGAATAAACATGTATTTAGTCTAATGGATAGGTAAATTATGTTGACGACATTATCGCTCTAAATCAGGACGCCTTCCTAACACAACCCTCACTTCATATTTAGTAAGGACCCGCTGAAATAGGTAGTGTAATCACAGAATAAATAATAGTACTACTGAGTGGGGCTCCCATAAACCTACGAGTATATAAGTAAATAATAATAATATGGGACAATTGATTGAAATAATTGATTGAATTTGGCGTTACTTTTCGGAACTCTATTGTAGACTTCTGAAACAAGAATATGTAGCTTTTAGTTCCGTTTTTAATGTCAAAACGTGCCCAGTGCACCGCCCTCCTGAGCTCAAAATTACTTGTAAAGAGGAAATGCTATTAGATATTATTTTTGTTAGTGACACCATTCATATATCGACACGTGTTTCGCGTCTACACGACGCATCATCAGGAAATAGACTGACCCCGCTGTAAGGTGACAAATGTTAGTACGACGCCACTCCTCGAGATGTTACCTCGCTGAACGCTGGAACAAGAAAAATAATATAGGCCAACTTCCACACTCGGTCATCCGGTACTAAACTAGGCAAAGCCAGTACTGTGGCAACCAGAAGACTATACATAATAATACGCTTATAACACTTAGACACTTATACAACACTTATAACACAGATCAAACAGACATGCTCATGCGCACAAATGTTTCACCTGGCCGTGGATTGAACCCGGTACCTGCGGCTCAGAAGGTAGGGGCACTGTCGGCTGAGCCAACCGGCCAGTGAAACTTAATATATTATAAACATTTAAGTTTGTATTTCAACGAAAGACCTATTTTAATGTTACCATGGGATCATATCCAAGTTTCCGAATGATAACCTATTTGAATTCCATGAATCGGGTTATAATTAAAAGCGATATTGAGGTCGCACGGTGAAAATTAATCCATGCAAGGTTTTTACAAATGCTACTTCATCGTGGCACGGTTATGTCTAATACTAGGCGCTTCTTATTAGATAAATTATAGCTAAATTATATTATATATACTCGTTCAAGATTTGCGGTACGAAGCCATCAAGAAATGTTATGAATATAGATGATAGGTATAAAAATATTACTGTTCCATTTTTCTGTTGGATTCCAACAATTTTATCCTACTTTGAAAACCTTGTTAACATTACAATAGTTAATTAGCGTACCTACCGGTTTCTGACAGTCACAAGACAGTCAACATAATGTCTTAAGAATTAATAATGAATTTATTTTTATTTGTCATATAAAAATATTCATGTACGCGTATCATGTCAACGAACTGTTCAACTCCGAACTTGGCCATCATCAGGTTACGACGATAAAACACACGGCCCCAATATCATTCCATATTCCTTCTAATAAGGCGTTGTAATTCAAGCCCCAATCATATATAATATCTTGGAACCTTGTCTAATTACAGATAAATAACAATCCTTTTAATTTTTTAAAAGGATTGTAAAATTACTTATTGTGATATGGTTGCAAATAGAACATCTTTGTGTGCAGAATTGTTTCGTGATTAATCAACGTAATTGGATTCCATAGTAGGAAGTATAGAGGTTGTTGACCTCTTCTTGGAACTAAAGTGATGAGAAGGCAAGCCTGATTTATTTTCTGACCGCATTTTATACTTAATTACTTAGTCAAAGATATTGTTTTGCTTAAAATGTATTTTGACCAACGCTTTGAATAAGAATAGGTAACCTTCTTTTACATAAGATTTTTTAGAATGAGCCCTTGATCGTTCTCGATAGCTAATAGATGAGGGTAGGTAAGTTTGTCATATTTATTTTTTAATTTGTAAGACGTCTGTTTTCAAACAGCTATTTCGTGGATTACTTCGGGAAAGAGCAATGTTCAAAAGTTACCGAAATTTAATAAAAAATGGTCGAAAAGTTTTAATATAACTCTTTTGAAGATAATAATTATTGTATTGTATTGTATTGTTATTGTATTGTATATGTCTTAACTTAGAACTAATAATTAGATGTATTGAATTTACAAATTAATGTACATGTATTATGTAAATACGTATGTTTGTATCGGTTAAAAAAGCATCGATTTAAAAACGTAATATAAGAACATTAAATATAAAAAAATCTGATAGGAGCTTGACTATTATATTGGGACATATTGGTAGCAGCAAGGAACCCGGAGATGGCTCGGGTCGTCGTACTTGTTAAATATTTGCATAAATTATGCCTGAACTTTAATTATTACCTCACATGACGACTCTCTAACGTCTTATTATATCTGATACCTAAACATGCTCTAATCAAAACACTGGCCGGCTACCTGTCCCGACAAATTCTAATATCCAACAAAAAAACCAATTTTGAATTTATATAAATTCCTGCGACATTGAAATTCGTACCAAGCTATCAATAATGCCATTCAATAACACACCTTACGTGTTTGATACTGAGTTCAAAATCGATGCATCAATTTAATAGCTTACGACATTTGGTTTTAATCCAAACAATAGAATGCCCCGAAAGGGTGAGGAAGGGTTGTTCTTTTTTTGAATAGCTTCCTGCAAACGGGCGTCCCTGTCCGACCGGTAGCGCACGAAAAGGACGGACATGCCACCAGTGATTTTTTTAAAAAAGCAAATTTAGTATTCAAATGACGTGAACGCATCCGTTTTTAGAATTTCAAAAATAAATAAACGAGTCGTCCGAAACTACGGTTCGGTCTATTGATAAACTATAAACAGTTTTACAACTTCCTTAGCGAACAAAGATGCATCAACATAAAGTTTAACACCTAAAAATTAACACTTCTATAATCGATCGGCATTGTCTCGACCCTCGGCTCAATGGGTCGGTAACTTTGCCAAATTAGGGTTATAAAGTACAGCGACGCTGTTGTCATTATACATATTCAATTTTTCTAGTCGTCTATGTGGTGTGTTTGTGTGCAATAGTTAAAGTCGATCATCTGAGCGTAGGGGGGAGTCGCGTGCGCAGTTTTTGGCCGGCCTTCAACCGCGACGCAAGGCTATTGAGTTTCACAACATGCTGACAAACAGACAGTCGAGCCGTCCACCCGCTGTTACTCCGGGGCCCCTTTACTCGCATCGCACTCCACAATATCTATAAATATATCCATTTATCTTTAATATCGACACATGTGCACCTATTACGAAAAAATCAGTTAATAGGGTCATACGGTTCGGGTAAAAACCGCGGGTTTCCGTAACCGTACACCGCTCACCTTGCCAGTTTCATCTGTCGCACAAAAAATGCTTAACCCAATTTTTTAAAGTGCATGAAAAAACTACCTGCCTCCGGTAAAGTAGCGGGAGTACTCTCCCGCTTCTAAAAAATAACTGTAAAGCGTTCTATTTCAATCCTCGAATTCGGAGTAATGAGGTAGCGGCATTTTTTCGTGGCTTAAAAAAGTTTTATGTGCGAATTTATGGCTGTTTTCGCAACGGGACCTCTTTGCGCTTTGTCTATGGTACGCAGATGTTTTTATTGCAATTTTGCAATGGCAGTTTTGAGCTTTTGCAACTCCCATTATAATAATACATCCGAGTAACCTTTGTTTGCCTTTCTCCGCTGTGTAAAAACATCTTAACCCTGTATTTTTAAACAAACGAGACACTATTATTGTGTTGTTAGTGCCAAAAACATTTCACAAAAATGTCGTCGATCGTTTTTTGCGAGGATAAAAACGGTCGTTTATTTCTGGATTCTAATTTCCTTGAGACATAAAATGAACATTAAAAAGTTAATTAATTCCATATTAGGAATACAAATTAGATTTTTTTTACAATAATATATTTTTATAAAAATTGTACCTATCTATGTATTACGTATTTTATTCCAAAATGTCATTTAATATCTTACCAATGGTCTTGTGCGTGTTGTGTTATCATTCCATATTTACAGTTAATTTTGTTTTTTAATTGACTTGTTCTTAAGGTTAATGAAATGCATTATTAAACGAATCTAAACAAACTTCCAAGTCAGTACTAAGTAATTAATGTATGCAATCAGTTCAGCGTCTAGCCGCCACGTCACGGCGTAGATTAGCACATAGTTTAAATTGTACCTATATACATTTATATTATATATCGACAACTGCTGTCGCACTATCTGTGGCACCGTGACGTCATATGTGGCTTCCGCTCACACACATAATACATAATAATAATAATCGAGCAATTCAATGAAATAGACAATAGGCTCGGTTTTCCTCATGTATTGATCCTGGTTGTAATCCATTTAACTATGAATTAATTGCGGTTTAACCCATTGGCGCCAGTCGCCACCACATATCTAGAAAACTCAGCACTTTCAAAGTAGTTAAGGCTGCATTTTATGGTTTTATCCTTCCTTTAAGTAACTGCCATTTTTGCTCGCTAATCTGTCCCAAAACTCAAACTACTAAACCGATTAAGCTGTTACAGGGGGCTTAGATCCTGCAACCTGAAATCCATATCAACAAACATAAATATTCTTTTTCCCGAATAGGTAATCAGAGGTAAGCCTCCTTCCCATAGTGGGTACATACGCTTCTCTAGTTATGTTTTGTAAGTCCCATGTAATCAACATCAAGAACTTATTAATTATAAAAGAAAGTCTTATATACTTATACAAGTAGATTAAAAAGTACTAAGATTATATTTAGATACCTACCGACCGTGCTTATAACAATTCCTTTATAACATTTCTCTTAAATAAGTAATAACATGAAGTTCCTTTACTGAGTAGGTAAGGTACTAGGAACCTATTCAGCGGAAAGCTAACTAGATATCTTACAACATTTGTCAAGGACCTTTTTCAACGACAGACCTATTTTAGCCCAAAGGAAAACCTGCAAGTATGTTCTGTTAGATAGATAAATGTTAGCTGGACAATGTTGATTTCTATAACCCTGATATTGTTTTCGCAAAACAAAATACATTGTAAAAAAATAGTCGGCATTCCAAAACTACATATATAGGTACATATTTATGTATAATTATCAACAAAACCTTTGTCCTTACTGACTGACAACAATACGTTTTAAGACTTCATGACGCAACGACATTAAATTGAAGAACTTTTTTTATCCATGTTTAATAAAACGCTGCGCTTTCTATTGCTTTGATCTGACCGGCACTGTAAAGGCAGGTGAACGACAAAAAACAATTACTTATTAGTTTTTGTTCTTCTTTTAACTGGTACAAAACAGTGAGCTAGGTATAGAATTTCCAAATCTGTTCACATATTTACTAACTAAATTAATTGGTACACGTGTTAGTCTTAACTACTGAATACTGGACAAATTATTTATTCTGTTTATGTATATCCTTTTAGGGTCTAAAACATATTTTTTTTTAGCACTGACAAAAAATGTTTTAGGGATCTCATCGCATGTCATGAATTATTCATTGCAATATTTGTTCTGGGACGTAGAGCAACATTTTTGTTTATTTATCAACTTTGAAGTTTTTGTCTCGCACAACTGATAATTTTTATATATTTGACATTGCAAAATAACAACATACATTCACGCCTTTTTCCCGAAGGGGTAGGCAGAGGTGTACCAAGGACTCAGTCCCATAGTAGATACACCCACATTTCGCCAGTATGTTATTGGTCCCATGTAATAGGGGGCGAGCCTATTGCCATCTACCGGGCACTGTTCCAGACTCCAGGCAGTTATTGAGATAATTGCTAATAGAAAAATCCAATATTTAACACTATGCCTGACCTGGGGATCGAACCCGGGACCTCTTGATTGGCAGTCGAGCATGCGCCCACTATGCCACCGAGGCAGTCCAAAATATCCTATCAAAAACACAACACAAATTACAAATCTCATGCTTTCGGTATACGGTATATGTTGACAATGTTGAGATTGATTTATTAAGGAGTTTTCAAGTTATAAAAGATACACCAATTCAAAGGCTAAAATTCCTATCTTTTCTCAAAATAACTAGGTGGCACTGATTGGCAATATCATTTTGTTAAATAGGTATTAATTAATTTTAGTGAAACGTTTATACCAAATTTTGCTTCTACAGAATGAATATCAATTTTATTATTATGAAAAAAAATACATAAAGAGGACCACCATAACAGCCATGTGTAATAAATACTACTGTTTACACATATTATTGACTGCCTCGTTGGCGTAGAGGGCGCATGCTCGACTGCCAATCAAGAGGTCCCGGGTTCGATCCCCAGGTCAGGCAAAGTGTTAAATATTGGATTTTTCCTTTAGGAATTATCTCAATAACAGCCTGGAGTCTGGAACTGTGCCCGGTAGATGGCAATAGGCTCGCCCCCTATTACATGGGACCAATAACATACTGGCGAAATGTGGGTGTATCTACTATGGGACTGTGTCCTGGGTACACCTCTGCCTACCCCTTCGGGAAAAAAGGCGTGAATGTATGTTATGTTTGTTTACACATATTTAACCATAATTTGCCTTGTTCAATTCCTTTTATGGGTTCCGTATTTGTATAATTCTTGTACTTCTGTGCGGCACGACGCACGACTAACGTATTAACGTGCCCCTAGATATCCACCATATTACCAAAACAGCACCGTTTCTGATGTTCTATATTATCTTTTCAAAGCAAGTCGTTTCAATTTTTAAATAAAAACATATACTAGGTAAGTATTAATGTTAGAGAACATGCCCTAAAAGGAAATAACATTATTTATCTACCTATTACCTATATATATTTATTTATGTATATAGCCTATACCTACTTGTATAATATTTTATTGGTATTTAATTGTGTCGGCGGATATTTCAAAATTAGTTACGAATTACGATACAGGAAATTGGGTTATTTTGGCGGTAGACCTTTTACGAAGGTTTTAACTTATATACTTGTTTTATACTCATATATAATATTGTACTGTACTAATGTGTGATACATCATAATATAGTTTATGGTTCTTAAATTAAATCAGTCGGTTGCCCTGTCCTTAGTTATGTGGTGTCAACATAACGCCTTAAGAGCGTACATGGCCTATAAAAATTCTCCTATGAAAAATTTACTAAATCAATGTTTTGTATTCCCGTGTTTCCTCCGAATATAATTAACACATTATATATATTTATATCCTGATATTTTTATAGTGAAGTAACCTTTGTCCCTGTCATTTAATATTTCTTATAAACCCTTGGTTTTTTCATAGCGAACTTCCAAAAATCGCAGTTTAACTCGCGTTATTGGACGTTCACTACATAAAAATGTAGAGTTTATATCTAATAGGTTTACTGTATTTGCAGGAAACAGGGGACTACAAAAATTCTATTTAGTAATTTTTCCATAGGATTTTGTCAAACTGCTAAGAGGTCCTGTATCCTGTTAAGGGTTTATAATATAGTTTCTTTTTTTTTATGATAGTGAGTGACAAGACGAGCCAATCAGGTGCCTGATGGTAAGCATCATAATTGTCCATATCAGACACAGTGCCACCCAGTGTTTTCAAATTTAAAATTCTGCGCGGCACTGCACTGCGCCTGTCACCCTGAGATATTAGGTGTTGAAACTCGTCATGCCCTGTAATTTTTTTATTTATCAGTTTTTTAAGGTTCCTGCCTCTGATGTTCTACAGTGGACGTCTTCCGGCTGATGATGAGTATGATGATTATGCAGAATTAGTAGTTGCTAGATAGTAGTTTGCTCGCTTTATTTTCTAACTCGGTAGGCTTTTAAATTCATATCAAGTCATGTGGTGTAGATTCCTAACGCGTTGTTTTCAAGTTTACAGCGTTTAGTAACTTGTTTTCCACACATAGGTTGCCCAAGCGTGGTGTTACGTTGACGCAACACACAGCGCTGCGCCCGCGCCGCTTGTCCGACTCCGAACCCTTGCCCGCCCACAGTATGTTTGGAAACCGTACATGTATTTTTTCCGTATGATTTCATACGCAATAATGATTGTATTCAGTTGCTACATGTTCTATAACTGGTTTTGTTTTTAAAAAGTTTACTACATAAAATTATAGTTTTCTCTAAGAAATGAACGTCAAATTAGACGGTACAATTAATCCTGCCTTTAAAATGTACTTTGAACTTTAAAATGTTTAGGTAGAGTACGTCGGAATATTCGTGAAAACACAAATAAAAAGACAATCAGTATATAGTGGATGTTACGAAATCGATAAGTGTGTCAATGTCGACAGTTCGCGCGAGTCGAGTCGAGCCGTTGCTGGCGAGGCGCGCGGCTCTTCGACACTCGTAACGGAAACGATTCTTAATATTTTAAATTTCAAATTAATTTATATTTTGATTTACTGACAAAAAAACTATGAGATCATTATTGTAAGTACATTCTGTTGGTTTCTTAAATGCTCCTTAGCTAAAAACTGTTTTTGAAAAGACCTCGAGCCTAGATTGTCAAATAACAACTCTGAACTAAATTCATAATAGATCTAATTTAAATTGGAAACAATGGCAGCCTGGTCGGTCAGGAATAATGGAGGGTTTGTTGAAAAATTCTGTATCTAAAGTCTAAAGGTAAACCTATGTATATTGAATCAGAGTTGTTGTACAGTATTGGCATAGGTATTGCAATGAAAATGAAAACAGGCAAAGGAAGCTGCGCTCGACAATGCACGAGTATGTTGGCGTTGGTCTGTTTATTTGTTTGTTCCGCGGCGCGTGCGCTATGCCGGTATTTTACGGTTTCCGGACGAAGGCACAGCCCTACTGTTGTCGATTGACGCGCTAACGGATTGTCTTGTTTACGATAATTGTGACCACTTTTGTAACATTTTTAAAGCAATGTTGCATTAAAATGCAAATGTTACAAAACCTGCATTACTTCTGCGACTATCACTTTTTGGCTAAGTAGTCGTGCCGGTGTCGAAGAGTGACAAGTGTGCGTTGTTCTTGGGCAAGGATAGTGGAACCGGTCCGGTGCCGTAACCGTGAAGGATGCGTTGCGCAAGCGCAGACACCACACTACATCGCCCGCGGTAAACAGGAAAACGACACTCACGCGACGCCGGATTTTTGACTTTTCATTGACTGACTCACATTGTTTTGTTGTCGTGCTGTGTCGTGGCATTCATTTTAAGGCTCAAGGGAGGTCATCTACTGCGCATTTGCGCAGTAGATGCAGCCATTTGGTTTAATTCTGAACTAATCATTTTATCTAACAAAAAACAAATATGTAAGTTTATTTCGTGATTCCTATCTAGATATAATCGGATACAAACAAGACACTAGGTATCTAGTTCCAAGTAAAAGCTAAATTTTTACGTATCGACAGAAACTCATCCAAATAGTAATATGCGGACGGGACAGTCTTACCACATAACTAGGTACTCTCTGCACTATCAACAGCAAAAATAGCTCATCCTGAAAGGTCAACCGGCATAGAACGAGCAGAGATTTGAGATGTCGAAACAACACGCTCGTTCTCGCAAGTGTTGCGTACCGCGCGAGTATTTCCGAAGCCCCGCCCCCACCTGCAATCTAGAGATTGCCAAACGTTTCCGGTAACTCTTTACCGGTTTTCTTGCCGAAGTTTTTGTTCAATAAATTATGTCATCAGTCAAGCGTAAACTCTGACTCTATCTCTAATATTTTTGATTTATTATACTGTCTCATCTAGCAATTGCAATAATTATTTATTAATAATTTTGCAGCATTGTTTAAAGGCTAATTAAAACGTTAGATATCGATGTAGAAACCATAAATATGCATATTCTAACAAACTCCCCAATAATGAAATCAATAATATCCTTTAATGAGTCACAAAATTATCAGTAACTACTTAATAATGTTAGAACTAACTATTAGATTCATATCTAGCTTGACACAGTAATTGCAGTACCTATATATTTCGTCATTATCGATTAATGGGTCTTATCGTATCCATGAAAAATATTTCCATTGTAACCGTCACTAAATCGAGTTGCGAGATATTGTTTGCAAGTGCACGAAGCAAAGGCAAGGCGAGCGGAGAGGCATAGGTGTATGTGTGTGCAGTGCAGCCTAAAGTCGATATTATAGCTCAGTTCTCGCCTAGACGAAGTCTCTATGTGTTAGGTTTACTATCGTAGTGCGGGGCGCGGGCGGCGGCGCTCGCAACCGGGTCAAGGGAGTCGCGATGCACCGTTCACGCTAAATCTCACTTTCGCGCGCTGCTAAACCAACATGGCGGACCTTATAGTGACGCGCCGTTTCCATCTCGATGACACAATTCCGTCGACCTTTATTTTTCACTTTCCAGAGGTAATTAGGACGCCGCAGCTATCTTATGTTGCAACGCTTTACACGTGGAGTGTAATTGAAGAAACAAACAAAACAATATGTGTTACAACCCAATATCCTTGTCCCTATTTCTTATTTCCTACGTCGAGTACCGAGCGTAATCGAGATAGCGAGTTTATCTGACCGTAGTGGCATCTTATCAACCGGCGACTCGAATTAATGCAATACTCGACGTACGATAAACGAGTCAGATTTTATTATTTGTTTGGTAATTTGACAAGTTTTCGATAAGAACCCACTGTTTTAATACGTATGTATCGGTGAGGTGTATTGCCGGAAACCGCAGTTAACGAACAAAACAAGAAATTGATACTAAACTACCTGACCGGGAAATATTTTTTAAGAAAGCGAACCTTGAGTCAAATCTTTCCGTAGTACGAGTCGCGATCTAGGCGACGTAGATACGAGAAAAACAAATTGTAAAGGTTTGTTTACACGTAACCGCGACCGTGGATCAAATTAACGTGCGATCGAGGCTGCACGTAACTTGCCAGTTGTTTCCCTGCACAAGGTTAGACCAAAAAACATCTATCGCAACGCAGCGCAGCCAGCTTTTAGGACATGACTAATGGACAATAGACTTGTGAAACGGAATGGTCCCGTAGACACTTTACTATCTGTTCTGGCAATCGGTGTTTGATGGATAGATGGAAGTCTGAGTTCCGATTGGACGATTAGTCGTAAACTAGATAGATAGGCAGTCCGGAAAATAAAATTTCAGCTCCCAATATTCACAAGTGGGTGTAGTATTTTTCTCTAGACTCAAAAGAATGGAGGCAATTCATTTTTTATGTTATACGTAGGACGAATATACACACTTCATTTATTCAGATAACACACAGTGTGTTCTCACACAGTTAATGTGGCAAATGACACAATTTTAGTATCATCATATCGATATGTTTACGGATTCGAGATTGGTAATTCCGCATCACTACAATAACAATAATAGTAGCAAGTAGCAATGTAGTGTGCGTGGCGAGTGCACCGCGTAGGAAGCGCGCGCGCATCGCGCCCTTCACGCCGCCTAGACTGACCCACTTTCAGCGCAAACAAATACGAGTACAAACTATACTTGTTGATCTCTAATAACCTGGCTACGGTTTGTCACATAGTTACATTATGCACTTAAGTAGGCTCGTGACACAAAAGGAAGCCATTTCTCTCTGTCCTACACTAACCCTTTTCCCGAAGGGGTAGGCAGAGATGTACCCAGGATTTAGTCCCATAGTAGATACACCCACATTTCGCCAGTATGTTATTGGTCCCATGTAATAGGGGGCGAGCCTATTGCCATCTACCGGGCACAGTTCCAGACTCCAGGCAGTTATTGAGATAATTCCTAATGGAAAAATTCAATATTTAACACTTTGCCTGACCTGGGGATCGAACCCGGGTCCTCTTGATTGGCAGTCGAGCATGCGCCAACTACGCCACCGAGGCCGTCAGTTCTCAATATGTTTTTTATTTATTTGATTTTTAATGCTTTATAGGTATCTCATATCCTTTTCAACTGAAAATTTTTTTCATCGAAAATATTCTGACATGATATTTCCTGCCGTGTCATAATGGTACCTGAACATGTCGAAAGTCTCACCAATTAACCGTAATTGATTATTACACATTGATGTCAACGAATTACGGACAAACCACACGTAACGCATGCATATTCGGACACAATAATCCGTAACAGTGAGCTTTAGCGGCACGATCCTTCCTCGGTAGTGTGTGGTGTGAGTCACAAAGTCACAACGGTTTGCGTAACGCTTGTAATGTCTCATTACCATACGACAGCTTATCGCGCTTACGGATAAAGGCCGCCAGATTTTTCGACAACACTAATTTGCAAATCCGTGTATGGGACGCAATTTGAATAAAACAATAATTATAAACTTATGATAATCAAGTTTTAGTGCTACTGAGTAAACGAAAACGTCTAAAAGTTACGACCATATAATATACTTAGGTAGCTTCGTTTAAAGGTATAATTAAGTTTAAAAAAAATATTAGTTAAAAGTATCGGTCGTCAAATGGTCATTAAATTATTCTGCAAGATAAACGTGCTATCATAATAATCGCGGTTTCCATTTCGCGGCGTGCTGCCACTTTCTTACGTTTCCCGCGCTCAGGGGAAAGTGCCCGCGCTTTTCCGACGCCATCTTGGATCCGCGCTCCCTCCACGCGTTCCATTCATCCGCTTATATCTTACTTTATTTTATAGCTGTAAAGTGGGATTTAGCAAGTCGTATGCATCCCAATCTTTAAGTAAAGATCGCCACAAAATGGGTGCCTGAGATTAATAATGACGTTGCCGAAGCCGTATCAGAAATAAATGGCGTGACGACGTAAAGGAGTACCAGACAGGCTGGCCAAAGGTAACGCAGTAACGTGATATATGGAAGGACTTAGGATGGGTCGTCTTTATTCTAATTTGTATGATCGTAAACATTTTAAATATATTTTTGAATAAGCAAGTTCCTTGTGAAACCGCTGACCCACGTGACGCATGTGTGGCTGCCCACAGCCGGAAACTGCGAGATTAACCGACATCGGCGGCATTAGTCATGCTTTCTTTATTGCTTCTTTATGTAAGCACAAGAAGGGTTGCATTGATCGTTCGGATACTGGGTACTGACCAATTTGACAAATAAAAAATATTAAGCTATAAATGCATCTATTTCAGTTTACGTTGATATGTTTTTAAAAACAGCATATATATATATTTACTTTTTTGTTAAGCATTCTTTTTTTTAATATTATATTCATTGAAATTTGTGCCTTGTTGTTCATGGCTATATAATAGGGCAACCCATTCCTCATCTGGCGGTAGACGTGAGACCCAGCAGAGGGTCATATTCGGAGAGTAGGCAGCAGCGCTCTCCGGCACCAAGTGTTCCAACTACTGCGATCACCAAGCCGCACAACAAGCAAATATGAATAGTTTACGGCGCTCTATGGGGGAGGCCTATGTAGCAGTGGATGTCTTCCGGCTGATGATGATGATAATGATGATCCATTGGAATTAATTGTCGTAATTAAATAATTGCGTGATAATTTTAATTCTAGCATATATAGGTACTCACATTCATAATTCTTTATAAATAACATCAAATTCCCTGAAAAGGGCATTGCAATAAAAAACGCTGTTTGGAATTTCAAATTAAAACAAAAGCCAATATACGATTTTTAATTTAACTTTCAAATGTAAAAAGAACAATCGTAAATTGAAACATAGGTCTGGTAATTCAGTATCTATACGAAAATCCGTGCGCATTCATGCGCGCGCGCAGCCGTGACTTGAACGCTGAGGAGCCATCAAGGATCTATTGTTTACAGGATGACGGATAGGAAAATTTTAAAGTCAATTTTTAGAGAAAAAAATACAAACAAGTACGTATTTTTAGACTATTATTAGATTATGTATTTTATTACCTATAAACACGTATATTAGAAGAATGCGGAAGTGACAAACTAGGAAGTTGAAGCATTGTTACGTTAGCTACCTACTATTACCCGTATGGTTTCATACACAAATAACATTATTTATAGTATGGGTCCCAGGCACATAGAACATTAATATTATGTTCGTCCATTGCATAACAACAGTAAGTATTTCTGTAACAAGGAAATTAACAACGCAATGTGTTTGACAGTTGTCAAGGTTAGACACAGCTTTTGTATATTACTTTTTCTCATATCCGCGACGTACTATTTGCAATACATTTTGCTGATTTGCTTTGTTATTACAGATTTACAGACTGTACCTGCCGTGGTTTTCTATTGGTCTTAATTTACTACTAAATTCCCGTTTCCCGTGCATACAATATCCAAAAGTCTTTGATTTTCTACATTAGTCATTTTATGTGATCGTATATTGATGGTCCCATAATATTTACCCAATCCTACATCCTTCCTACTAATATTATAAATGTGAAAGTTTGTGAGGATGGATGGATGGATATTTGTTACTCTTTCACACCAAAACTAGTGACCCTGAAATAACACATAGAAATGAATGAATGAATGAAAACTCTTTATTGCTACCACAATACATATAACAGAAAATAACAAAGAAGAAAGTAACTAGAAAGAAGTTACAACTGGCGGCCTTATCGCTCAGAGCGATCTCTACTATAGGATAGGGTACTTTTTATCCCCATATTCTCACGGGAGCAAAGACTACGCGGGTTAAACCGCGGGACACAGCTAGTCATTTCATATTCCTCCATCCTCCAACATACTCTTGAATGTATCTGATTATTATGGCCTATTTACATTTTTGAGTTCTGACCTCAAAAGGAAAAAAGAAACCCTTAAAGGATCACTTGTCCGTCCGTCTGTCTGTCTGTCTGTCTGTCTGTCTGTTCGTCTGTCAAGACACTTTTTAACGGGAACGCGTGGAGGTACCTATCAAGGTGAAATTTATATCAACTACTCAGATGTGCGGTCTCTTGTGGCTGTAAAAAATCATACTTCTAAGTTAACGCAATCAAAAGTTGTGGCTATTTTACTGCATATTTCCATACTGTGCGCAAGGAAGTAATAGATGGCGCTGTATGTTCTGACGGATTGTTTATCGGGATTAGAAGCGTTCTGTTCAGGTCTAGTATGGAACCCTACACTATGCATACATATGTATGCCTTAACAATTTTTTTTTATTTTGACTGCTTTATTTGAAATAAAATGCGATTATTGGATTAATTATTAATTTGTGTACCTACTTACTGGTTTATTACATTTTTGCACATACACTTCAAACCTGTGACTTCAACAGACAGATACAGTAGGTATTTAATTAACACCAGTGACAAAGGCCTTTCCATCGTGTTACATTTCATGTAGCTGGAGGTCTTCTGGATTGGATTCACTCACCACTAAACGCAGACCCTTCGTTTGACCTGTCACGCTTATAAATCAGAGGTCCATTAATCCGGTCGCCGATGTCGATGTTAGAAATAGCATGGCTTCCCGGATGTAGGACTGACGTCACACATCTCGGTACAGAATCGCCGAAACCTGCTAATCTAGATTTGCACTTATTACTTATAACAGAGGGTAGAGAATTGGTTAAAGGGCGTGTTAGGTCATATAATACATGGCTCAGGCTAATATCTGGTTTATATCGATTTCTTCACAAAGATGTTGATTTCTGTGTTACCGGTCGTTTGAGGTCCTAAAGATGTAGTAGTTTTAATGTCAAACCATGTATATATTTCAAACCATTTGCATCTAGTATCACACTCCATTCCATTGATTTAATGAAAGCTCAAATTAGGTCCCATTAGGTCCACGTACGTCAATAAGTTAGGTCGTATACTAACGACTAATATTGTTGTCTCGGTCGCACTTCTGTCTTAGGAACGTCTTTCTAATTTCTATCTTAGAACAATTTGATTAAAATTTAATATGCCTTTCCTCTTTCCGAATGGTTGTCTGGAAGAGATCGTTCTGAGCGATAAAACCGCCAATTATTGTTACTCACGTTTTAGTTTTTTAAGTTCCATTTGTTAATTTTCTGTATTGTGTATCAATAAAAGTGTTATCTAATCTAATCTAACATTTTACATCATGAACATTACATAAAGGTATCTGCATTTATTTACGTCATTGGCCAAATAATAAATATATATTGGAAATATATGAATTATTAATGTTTAATGAATGTTTAGTGAATGTAACATGATAAATATAAATCGGAAAAGTTGTTTATTTGTACATGTACCCCGGCCTGATAAGAATAAGGATCACATAGCTGAATCAATTTAGATAATTTGCAAGTAGACAGTGTATCGTCATGAATTAGTTTGTGTACCTACTCGTACTTACATTGTTTTATGATAGTGAGTGACAAGACGAGCAAATCAGGTGCCTGATGGTAAGCATCATGATTGCCCATATCAGACACAGTGCCACCCAGTGTTTTAAAATTCAAAATTCTGCGCGGCACTGCACTGCGCCTGTTACCCTGAGTTATGAGATGTAACGTTGCCATTCAGACCGAAACACAGCGATATTTACACATTACTGCTTGGCAGATGAATAACTGGCAAATGTGTGATACTTCCCCAGGCTGCCATCTGCAAAAGAGGCCTACCACTGCCAAAAAACCTACTGTTATTTAAGTCACCCAAATTATTATAAAGATTAGCTAGGTGCACCGAAACCTCAACCGGTTATCAAAAGTTGTTCCCACAGTGAGGGAACAACTTTTGATAACCAATCTCAAAACAAAAAAAAACCCAATCTCAGAACACGCGGAATTGACTTTTCAAGACCTTTTTCATGTTCTTATGTTAACAGTTATCGTTAAAGGCTGGTTACATGATTTTGAGTTCGTGGCTACGTATGTTGCTGCTTATTTATAATAAAAATACTAGTGGCGCCCATTGGCTTCACCCTCTTAAGCTTAGACACATTTAATATTATACGTAAAGGATTTTACGTTATTATTCCTTTACGTTATTATAGGGTCTAAGCTTCACATACCAAACACAATAATTTCTGTAGTTTTGGCGTATATAGATAACAAACACACAGATATTAGAGTTTAGAGGGACTATAACATCACCTCAGCGTTACCCATTCATTAAAGTATATTACGTACCTAGTTATCATAACATATTATAATGTAGATACCTAACATGGCGTACGACGTCACGGTCGCCACGTGTATGAGCCAATTAATCTTCAAAGCCATTGGTTGGGAGTGCGGACGCTTCCGCGCATAGAGGCCCGATACTAATATATTGGTTATAGCTTCCTTCATTTAGAACAATAGGTATCATATATATTGGAATGAGAACTTATTGGCAGGCACTTTATATGTACATACGACACATTAGGTATGTTAGTTTTTCCTGGAACTTATAGGTATTCCAAAACAAGAGGAATGTAGGATGCCTAAGGATAAAATCAACAATTTATCATGAAAGTATGATTTAACATAACATACATTCACGTCTTTTTCCCGAAGGGTTAGGCAGAGGTGTACCCAGGACTCAGTCCCATAGTAGATACACCCACATTTCGCCAGTATGTTATTGTTCCCTTGTAATAGGGGGCGAGCCTATTGCCATCTACCGGGCACAGTTCCAGACTCCAGGCAGTTATTGAGATAATTCCTAATGGAAAAATCCAATATTTAACACTGCCTGACCTGGGGATCGAACCCGGAACCTCTTGATTGGCAGTCGAGCATGAGTCCTCTACGCCACTGAGGCAGTCCGAGGAAGTATGATTTACATAGCAAATATTATATTATATGTACGTCATCGCGCATTGTCATTAAAAAGAAAGGAACAAACGCCGCGTGTATCATTTTCATTGCATCGTATATCTGCCAAATTCCACAGTTTGTCTCACAATCACGACAGCCGGCCATAATACAATAATTATCGTTAAAATATATGTCGTCAGTTCAAAGAGCACTGAAATAAAACGTCGAAAATTAAAACACTCGTTCTTTAATTATTTCCTGTCGCGAACGAAATCGCAAGAATAATCCACGTTATCAGTATACTTCGCCGACATTTCTTTGTGTTACAGTACAAAAATAAATATACCAATTATTTAAAAACCAAGACGGTGTTGGCGTGTTTCGAAAACGTGGAAAATACCACTTTCACGGCTTGTCGACGGTGTTGCCGAACACTTTCCGCAAAATATTTAAATTTTCATATTAATGAACGCTGTAAGTACGAATACATTTTTCCTATAAAAGTTAATATTTCCCTTTGAACGTTAGCTTTGTAACGAAACAATTTAATTAACATCCCGAGCACCTACGCGAGCTTCCGACCGAGAGCAAAGAATGTAAAGCGTCCGTTGCACTCTGTAAACCTCATACTGGCACGCCATATTTCGCCACGAAATAATACTGCACAGGGAGAAGGGGGTGTCGGGTGTACTGTAGGTACCCCCCTGGCTTCTAGTGCATTCACCTGCACCCCCAGTGAAAGGAGAAGGGGGGGCACCGCATAACTTATGCAAGTTTGTTAATATTTCAGCGCAGCAGGAAAGTAAAAGTTTCAGCTAGATTAGAAGTTTACTTCTCTCTTTATGAATACGGGAGCCCTCTGTGGTCTCAGCTTAATTATCTCTATACTGCAACAACTAAACATGATGGTAACTTATTAAGTTCCTAAAAGAACTAAAAAGCTTCTAAAGATGCTACCTACAATAATTTGTTAAAATAGTAGGTGCGTGGTGTACAGGTTATGGACCCAGATTTAAAGATTTCAGCAGTTCCATCGGCATGATATCGGTACAAATACACTGAATCACCATTACTAAGAAATACTGAAATATACCAAATTGATATTTATCTGTATTTTGCGGCGGAACACGGATCGTTCGAGGCCTGAATATACCTAATATAGACTGGATGAAGGTATATTGCCCTATTTCATGACCTGTAAACCTTATACTCCTCATAATAGTTCCAAGTAAATTGGAAACTATGTATATACAAATTATTATGTTTCCTCTAATATCAATTTGGTATTGTTGTATATGGAATTACTCATACTAGAATGATATAATAAATTTTTATATAACAACAGGAAATACACAAATTGAGCAATGTATCTAATTTAATACAACCAATAGGAATTTGGGCCTTATCAGCAGGCTCAAAATAACGCAACGAGCTATGGAGAGGGCTATGCTCGGAATTTCTCTGCGAGATCGAATCAGAAATGAGGAGATCCGTAGACGAACGAAAGTTACCGACATAGCCGGATTAGCATGTTGAAGTGGCAATGGGCATTACACATAGCTCGTAGAACTGATGGCTGATGGGGCTGTAAAGTTCTCGAATGGAGACCGCGAACCGACAAGCGCAGCGTAGAACGTTCACCCACAAGGTGGACAGACTATCTGATAAAGACGACAGGAACACGCTGGAGGCGTGACCGGACTGGATGGAAATCTATAGGGGAGGCCTATGCTCAGCAATGGACGTCCTATGACTGAGATGATGTTGATGAATAGAATTAGGATGCCAAATAACGAACAAACTCTAAGTAGGTACCTAAAACAAAGCTGTTCTAGATAAGATTTAATTGTTAGAGAGTAAAATAATCACAAAAAAGTATTGTCTCAGTAGTTTTAATAAAGTTTACTGTCGTCTTAACACGCCTATTATTTTAAAAAAATATTTATGACTGCACTTGCAAAACGAGATATTCGAATAAAATCTGGAACAGAGAGAGTATAATATGCAATACGGTACACCCCCGTATCTTCCGTACGTTTACTTAGCTAATCAAAACCAAGCTTAATGAAAAGTATAAAATATTCACAACGGTTTTATTCCGCTTACATTTCCGAACGGATCTTGCAACTTGCTGCTTGAAACTTACAGCTAGCAATCGAGAGTGGTCTTAGCTCTACAGTTGAACGACCTCCAACCCCGTGTTTGCATGCAAGCCTTCTGAATAATGCAGACCATCGTCCTGATAGCATCCGCTTATAGCTCGGAAAAGTACCATTTTATTTTTAGCGTTAAATAGGTTTCCTTCTCCACCTACCTACTTGAAACTCAATTCTGTCTCATTTTATTTCTGATATATTGGATTTTTCCATTAGGAATTATCTCAATAGCTGCCTGGAGTCTGGAACTGTGCCCGGTATATGGCAATAGGCTCGCCCCCTATTACATGGGACCAATAACATACTGGCGAAATGTGGGTGTATCTACTATGGGACTGAGTCCTGGGTACACCTCTGCCTACCCCTTCGGGAAAAAGGCGTGAATGTATGTTATGTTTTATTTCTGATAGCTGGATAGCTTTCATGACTTCTTGATCTGTGATCTAATAAAGATTCCACCATATTTCTTCCAGTGGTGAAGACATCAGCTTTTGATTCCTCCTCCACGAGTATAAACTCGTAAACTTCCTACATTTTCGATCATGTTCAATAACATATTACGTAAACAGTTCAAAGACACTTAAAATAACATATTTATCGTTTGATTACCATTCATACATATCTGGAAACACGGGAGGCCCGCGGTTAATAGTCTCCCACTCATCCGCTCGGTTATTCCATTTTATTTCGTTTTGTTGCAGCGCAGTGCTCCGCTGTTTCTAAAACATGAAGGGAATATTGGCTGCATGCGAATTGTACCACACTTTCTTCAATAGGAATACATAATGTGCTATCACTCAGTCGGATCTCTGTTCAGTCTACATGAGCGCGATAAAGCTTAGATATACGTACCTTTATTCTACAGACTCTTCAAACGAACACACTAGTACCTTCATATTATTATGAGAATTTAGCTGTACTTTACTAATCATTTCGATGACGCAAGTGACCTAAAATTCTATGAATTTCTTAGGAATGTTTCCTACAGCAATAGCGAAGCAATTAAACATATTTGTCGTCGTCTCGCCAGTCGTCCACACACGAGGGCGCTCGACCCCTGACGCGCGGCGCCGGCACCGGCGACCGGCATGCAACCCTCGCATGTCATCACGAAAACACTATTTGCATATAGTTCCCGATATCACTATCAGTAGCAATTCTTTCCCATGTGTCCGGGCCCGTAAAGAGTTCACTTTCCGTCTAGACAGTTCGACCTGAAGCCGAGAGCTTTCGTTCGTCTCTCTCTATGCGTCAAACATGCGCAGTAGACGGACACCGCGCCGGGCGCTCGGAGTCGGGGGCTGGAGGAGACAACAGGTGGTCCGGGTGCTGCCGGGTGCCGGTGGGGGTGTCCCAAGGTCACCGCACGGAAACGTCTGGGATGTATCCAGATTATATCGATTCTGCGGTAATTTCCCCGAAACATGCGAAATATACGTCGAACTTTACACTTTAATTTTTTGCTCTTCCGCAAGCAGATTCCACGAGGAACGTAAAGTTCAATAGTTAACGACTTGAAGTTTTACATTACTTATACAAACTCTCAAGGGCGAACATTGAAGCAATAACACTCGACTATTCAAAACTTTCCAACGACGTAATTTGTCGACCGCACTTTTACGTAGATACCGTTTCTAGCATAATATTAGTTTAAAGTTTATATATACATTACTAATTAATGTTGTATCAATCACCTAGGTTTTAGTGGTAGGCCTCTTTTGCAGGGGCCCGCCTGGGGAAGTACCACACCTTTGCCAGTTATTCATCCGTCAAGTACTAATGTGCAAACATTAATATATATATATAATCTTATCTCGGAATCGGCTCCAACGATTTTCATAAAATTTTTTAGTATATAGGGGGTTTCGGGGGCGATAAATCGATCTAGCTAGGAATCATTTTTAGAAAATGTCATTTTATTTAAAAAATAAAATAAAATACCGAGCAAAGCTCGGTCATCCAGGTACTATATATTATAACCGGAACATGTGTTCCGGTCTGAAGGGCAATGTTACCAGCGAAATTACTGGGCATGATGTGATTCAACAACTCATTCCTCAGGATGACAGGCGCAGTGCAGTGCCGCGTAGAATTTTGAATTTTAAAACACTGAGTGGCACTGTGTCTGTTATGGGCAATCATGATGCTTACCATCAGGCAACTGATTTGCTCATCTTGTCACTCACTATCATAAAAAAAAAAAAAAAAACACGAAATTAGTCACTTGGCTATTATTCTGACATAATATAGGTAAACTCATTAATTTTAGTAAACAAGGCTACGAAATTGTGCCGCCCCGTCAAGCACATTCAACAATAATATAGTTATTTGCGTTTGACAGAGAGGCATAAGATACTGTTAAGACGGCTGGAACAAAGGAGCAAGTCAGACGGAATAGATACAAGTCGAAGGTTTAGCTCTAGAATAAATTACCATCTGAATATCGTCCCACGCCGTCTGGAGCAGTAATAGGTAGCCCGCGGGATGTGTGCTTCACCTGAAATACCTAGCTCGTGGAAACTTGAAGGTCTTGGGCGCTTCATTGCTAGGTACTCCCCGTTCGACTATTTGCTATTATATGACAGACTATTGCTATCTAAATCAATTAATCAATATAAAGCGCTTTGGGGATATTATGTAGACTGCTAACACGTTTTGAGATGGCTATTGAATATTTATTGCAATTTCGGCAAAATACATAGTAGGGATAACATAACTTGGTAACTATTTACTCAGATACTTACGCTTTTAGCTTGTATTTTCAGACATAAGGGTTAAACGAGATGAACTATTATTACGATGCGCTTAACGTTGTTATTTCAAAGTGTTAACAGAACTTTACATAATAGATGAGACTAAAATATTGTTAATATATTCTATATTTAATACTAGACTATTATGTATACCTATTATAACATCGCGTAGGTACATAAATACATTATACGTACAATTTCTACATAAGCCTAGTAAAACCATCATATACGAAGTAATATTTGCATTCCTCAATAGGAACCTGGAGTAAAGATTTGTGCCCGAATGATAGCAATAGGCTTGCCCTCTATTACTTGGGACTGGTGCAATGTCCATGTACCTACTATGGGACTGAGTCCTAGGTATATCTCTGCCTAACCTCTGGATTCTCTGCCGTCAGGGAATTAAGGCGTGGTGTGGTACAATCGCATACTAAAGTGAAATGTTTCCCCTTGTTGCAGTGGACAATGAGCCCCCGCGGTTGCCACTGGCGCGCGGGTCGCTCGCGCTGCTGCATGGCCTCCTCGCACCCTCCACGACGCCGAGGCACCACATCTACGCAGCTCCTAACTCAGGTAACCATTTAACATTCATTATTCTCTATATGATGATAGCGGATGAAGTGAACTTTATATGTTAGGATCTTCGCAAATGGAGAGAGTAAATGGTCTCTGCCTATGTACCTATATTCAATCCAATTTGTATGGTATAATATGTTTACTGTTACGATCACAGAACTGTCTAATTAATTTATAATGGTAACAGCAAACTATTCTTACTTAAACTCCTAGAACAAGAATATATAGTTTTTAGTTCCGATTTTTAGTGTCAAAAACAACATGCACAGTGCACCGCCCTCCCGCCCGCAAAATTGCATGCAAAGAGGAGGAGGAGAGGAGGTCAATTAATTATTCTTACTTAATTTGACTAATTTGGGTAGGTAGTTGCAAATAAGATAGATTTTAGGCTAAATGCTGCCACGAGGCGCTTTTAAAAAACAAACGCATTCGAGGTCTCCGCTAGCGATTTTTTTTCTTTTTTTTTTTTGCAGACAAAGATTGCAATTTTCAACTCGGTTGGACCTGTTTAATGGCATAAAATGTGTTCGAAATATTCCTACATCCGGAGAAATTAATAGTTGACGAGGAAACATTGGACTAATTTACAATTTATGCGGTATGGACACAAAAATATAAAAACATATTAAGATATAATTACGTTTCTCCTATTAGAACGTCCCTTATATGTTTAAAATAATAACGAAAATTATTGAATGTATAAAATGTAATAATATTAGAACATATACCAACAATATTTGTAATAAAAAAACACATTACAAAAATGTACTTGTATTTGTTATAATTACGAGAAGTACGTGTAAAATGTGTAGTCATTCGTAGCATAAAGCACGTACAAATCTATAAGAAAACCGTGTAAAAGATAGTACTCATACAATTCTGTACTTTAATATATCTATTATACCTACCTCTCTAGATTTTAATATAAATACAACACAAAATCATACGATCACGCCTTTTTCCCAAAGGGGTAGGCAGAGGTGTAACCAGGACTCTGTCCCGTAGGCATGCCCATATTTTGCCAGTATGTTATGCTCCTATGTAATAGGTGGCGAGCTTATTGCCATTTACGGGGCACAGTTATTGAAATCCAATATTTAACACATTCCCTGACCTGAGGATCGAAACTGGGACCTCTTGATCGGCAGTCGAGCATGCGCCCACTACGCCACCGAGGCAGTTGAGGAATATAAATATATTGACTAAATAATAAATCTAATTAACACTAGAAGCAAGTAGACACTTATTTTTATATAAAAACTTCAATAAAAATAAATGTTAATAGACACATTCAAATGTTTATAAAGCAGTCCGTCTGTAGTAGAAGTTTAAGTTAGATATAAATTACTTATTAGCCTCTAATAAGGTTAGATTGTAGTAAATTATCAATATTCCTTCCATTTTACGAATAAACAACTACAGCGTCATTAATTGTTTCTAGTTAGCATGTTCGAATAACAGAGGAAACGCCACCTATTAGAAATTTGACATAATCTCATGAAAAATTAACCATATTAACACTGCCTGTGTTTTGTATTCCCCTGTATCCTTCGATTTCAATTGACCCCTTCGATTAATATATATCCTGATATATTTATGTTAAAGTAAATATATTTTTATTAAATGTCCCTCATCTTATTTTATTTAAAAAACTCTTATTTTTTGTAGTGAACGTCTAACGGTCTAATCACGCAAGCAAAACTGGGTTCTACTTGCACTATTAAGAAATAATACAAGGTATTAATACCTAAATGCTATGTAGTACATAATACACACAGGAGGCAATTTCCGCCGGCTCGCGATGAAATGCTACCTCTGTTGGGAACGCAGGGATTAACCCCGCACTCCTACACACTAACTACCTACTTTATTCTTGTTTTATGTGTTTTGTACATTTATAGCATATTATCTTACAATTTCCAGTCCACCTAGGATTGAATAACCTAAATATTACTTACTCGTATGTTCATGTTCGATGCTAAAGAAGCACGATTGAAAAAAAGAAATTAAGCCCTACAAGTTTCTTGTGCGTTCTTCTTGTAGAGGCATCTTTCCGAAAGTACGGTAGAATCAGTACTGTTTATCTTCATTGACGTGCAAAAGTGTCGGAATATGACTTTTGCATTAATCTTTTTGAGTTTAAGATTGAGTTTTAGTTTACAATTTAGCTTATAAACTAAAGATTTTAACTTTTATTCCTCATCATCATCATCATCGTCAGCCGGAAGACGTCCACTGCTGAACATAGGCCTCTCTGGAACCTGGAACGCCATAGACTATTCATTATTTCATACCTGACTGTACTTTATACGTATGTATGACATTGAATTTGTTAACATTCTATCACCGGTCCTTTGGAACGTAGTCGATTTTCGTTTACGGTCGAATGGCCCGCCGTCCATTCAATTTGGTCCTCTCAAACTAAGTACCCAAGCTTAATCACAAAATTGTAGCCTCAATCGCACCTGCATTATTATATTATTGAAAACTTCGAAATATTTTAATTTCAATGAGAGTAGTTCATGAACTACTCTCCTCTTCTACGATGGGATATAGGATGTATTGTGCATAGACAATATACATCCTAGATACATACATATTTTACTAAATATATAACTCTCCTTTCTTCTGGGTTTTGCCTTGGTAAAGATTGCAATTTCATAAAATTAAATCAACCTATTATTAAAACCTGCTGAATAAGAACGCGTTGATGTCTAATCAATACATTAACTAAAACTAATATCAATGAATTTTGATATTAGTTTTAGTTAATGTCCCTAATATTATAAAAGCCAAAGATTTTGTGTATATGTTTGCTACCTCTTCAAGTCAAAACTACTGAACCAATTGGGCTAATATTTAAAGTTAACATAGACTTTAGATAACAACACATTAGATACTTTTCAAGAGATAAAACCGCTCGCGCAGCTAGTATAATGTAAATCCACATTCAGAAAACTTTACTATTTAACCCCATATACAAAAAAATCTACTATTTAGAAAATAAGCTCAAACGTATACGAAATTAGGATGAAATAGGCCTAAATTCGCGTACGTTTCACACGTGATCAGAGCTCTGCAAACATACGACCCTGACTCACTGTTATTGAACATACTGTGAGCTTGGTTCATGTTTATATGTACACGACTAGCTATACATAGAACATAGGCACGAATATAAAGCTCCGACCACACTTTACTAGGATGAAAGTTAAACTATACCTACTAGTAGTTCAATTAGTAGACTCTAGACGGAGGAACGATGGGGTGCGGTATGACAGAGAGCGGAGTCCTGAGGTAGGTCCGGCCAGCTTCTATTGCGCCCCGGTAACTGTGAGAGGCGGAGCTAAGCCTAAGCGGCTGCTAAGGTATTTTGACTGTTATCAAAGGAGATGACATACTGTACAGAGTTATTATAATGCTATGGTATTACTCAATTCCAGCTCAATCGGCCCCCTTATTACGGACTCAAAAGAAGTGTGGAAAGCGTTTATATTGCTAAATGTCTGCTGTCAAACGGCATACAAAAAATTACGTTTGACAGCAAAATTTACTGCTGTTGTTACGCGATTGTTGTTCATAATACCACCCCGGTTCTGTAGTTTTGGCGTGAAAGAATAACAAACATCCATCCCATCCATTCATACTCACAAATTTTCGCATACATATAATATTAATTAATAGGAATTAGGATTACTGATTATTTTCGCAAAAGTAATTTGAATCACAATTAATTATAATATCATGTTCATAAACAAAAGATTTTCAATAAAAGAAAAGTGGCAGACTTTTTTTTGGATTTACCAAAAAATTATCTTCAAAATAATTTCACAATTGGCGGACTAATCGCGTAAACAAACATACAAAACCAACAACAAAAAATCAAATTGAGAACCTCCTCCTTTTTAAACTTCGGTTAAAAATCAGACGACTTGCATATCCCATAGTAGATAAATACATATTATGTACAAGTACATATCAAGATATAATTCTTGTCTTCGGCTTTTGTAGTAAAACTAGTAAAAACGAGTAAACTAAAACAAAATAGTGTATGAAATCCCTAAGCCTGTAGGCACGCAGTACCTAGCCTCGTTCAGGAACTTCAGCACAAATATGTACCTTCTGAATATTGTATCTGATTTATATACAACGGGAGCTCAGTATATAGGTATCATGGATCCACCTCGTAGGTACATAGGTTTATTTAAAACGAGCTGTGTGCCCCGAGCTGTGCCTACAAAGTACCCTATGTATTATTTTGAGTGAGATTTTGATGTTTTTTTTTTTTTTTTTAATCCAAACTTTTGCTATTTTTAGGGTTCCGTACCTCAAAAGGAAAAAAAGGAACCCTAGGATCACTTTGTTGTCAGTCTGTCTGTCCGTCTTTCAAGAAACTTATTAACGAGAACGTGTGGAGGTATCAAGTTGAAATTGATATCAACTACTTAGATCTGCGGTCCGTTGTGGCTGTAAAAGATCATACTTCTAACGCAACGTTAACGCAATCAAAAGTTATAGTCATTTTACTGCATGTTTCCATACTTTGCGCAAGGAACTAATAAAAGGCGCTGTATCTAGGTATGGAACCCTACACTATGCTTACATACGTATGCCTTAACAATTTATTTCTCCAAATACGAGTATCTCTGTACAATAAATGCAAAGAGTAAAACAACCATTGCATTTCGTTTTGTATTGCATTGCAGACGCGCTTGTCACTCTACCCTGTACCATGAAATGCGGTAAACGGTTAAACGACAAAAAGGCAATACGTAAAAGTACCAGAAACAATACTATTGTTAAGTTTCGGCAAGCATCTATGATAGTTCTTTCTGCACGTTAGTGCATTTGGATCGGACGATACATATCAAATAGCAGTTTTGCATGATTATATTTGTGACCTCTTCACGCCAAAACTACTCAATCTATTATGCTGAAATTAACCCGGGACCTCGAGATCGGCAGTGTCGCTTGTGACCGTCGAGGCAGTGAATAACAAAATGTAGAAAATAACATATTTGTTGCAGGCTTATTCCGTTTCCTCCAAAAAACAATTCCTGCCACCTCCAAATTTTATTAGTAGGTATAATTTTAATTCCGCCTCTCCTCAAAAATCTAAATCAGGTACTGTTAACAACATAATCTTTAAGCTAAAGCGATGGCTTTTTTCATAATATTATAATTATTAACTTGTTTTATTCAACGAGTAAAATCGAGGAGTACAGCATCAGTGGGATGTACCTACAGGTGGGCTTATTACAGCGGCATGTTATTGGCTTGTTACGAGTACATCATTTATGTAATGTAGTAGAACATGATGTATCTACGCATCCTATGTCCCGTTTTCCTCAAAATAACATCTTGGTAAATTAAGGGACTTTTACATTTGTACATGCATGCATCGGGTAATTATTGACGATGTTATCTAGGAAGCGGTATATTTAGTACACAGTTTATGTGCATGTCTATGTACATTTATATAGATACCCTTTTTTATTAAATTTTTCTGTTTACATGTACATATCCTACTAAAATTATAAATCCCAAATCACAGAACAATGTAAAAACTTTAAGTTTGTAACAGGTGAACAAAACGCTAGCGAGTTCTCACTTTACTCCAGCGCTATAAGTATAGCGCGGTTTTGGTTAGATGGATGGATGTTTGTTACTCTTTCACGCATGGAATACATTCTATTCCGATATTCCCACGGGAACGATGACTACACGGGTGAAGCCGCGAAGTACTAGTATATTATATATCCACTCTAAATTGACTAAACTTATTATCTTGTGTTTATAATACAAAGTCAAAGTTATTCAAAAGGCAAGTTATAAATATACAATATTGCAAGTCGATAATGTTTAATAATTCTCTCTACGTTCTTTAGTAAATTCGTACATCTAATAGAAGAATGAACGAGGGATTCGTAGGGCTTATTATTTCCACTGGCTTTTTTATTCATTATATGGTTTAGTTACACCAGTTTTCAACCAGTTTCTAAAAAAGTGATTAGACCTAGTGCCGTCAAAACAAAACTAACTAGTGGCCCAGAACGCGCTATGAAATATTCATAAAGAAGAGCAGGAAGTGCGGGAATCGATAGCCGTCAGCTGATCCGCCCAATGTCACGACCGCCACCCTCCTCCGCCCTGCGTGAGCACGCACACATACCTTGTTGCTTCTTGCCACCCTCGCCGTCTACGAGCTAAGATACTTCACCTATACTTACGCACACTAACGCACGTCTTTGTTTCCGACACTGCCTCTTCCGGGTATCAATTTTGACCCACATTGGACGAGCGACGCCAAAGGTAGCTAAATTGATATAAAACTGTTACTCTTATGTATTACACCGGTACACTGATTTATTAAGATAACCTGTAAAACAAACGTAGGTACTTTATTGGAATCTTGAATAACTGCAGTCATGAAATGCATTTTTTTTATGATAGTGAGTACAAGATGAGCAAATCAGGTGCCCATGGTAAGCATCATGATTGCCCATATCAGACACAGTGCCAGCCAGTGTTTTAAAATTCAAAATTCTGCGCGGCACTGCACTGCGCCTGTCACCCTGAGATATTAGTTGTATCTCAGCATGCCTAGTAATTTATAAAGTAACAAAATACAAAGAAAACTAAATATAAATATACAAAATAAGTTATATAAGAAATATTTTTGTTGCATCAAACTTTAACTTTCAACCCTTCGCTCGCGACGCGTCATTCCGCGCAGATGTCAAGTCACACGGGATGAAATGACCCCGCAATGTGCATATCCCCAATAGCCCTGCTTTATACACATGTGGGTGGACCTTGCACAATAAATACTCTTTATCGGAGGGTCAAATAAAGGGTTCTTATTTCGCATTACATTTGACACATATGATGGATAGCTAATTCAATGGCGATTTTGCTGTGTTTATTATTGCAACTGCAAATAATGTTCATCGATATAGGGCATGAAGAATGAATCAATGTAATATAATATTCATAGTATTGTAGTGTATTATGTACTAATCTATATTGACAAAGAACGTGAATAAATAAAATGTAGTGCAGTATGCAGTCAGCTTACAAAATAGTACATAGATGTAGAAGTTTTTTGTCCGTTCTTATCGTAGAAGTAAGTACTTTTCCGTCTAACCAATACTTATCTAAACTTTTGCAAATAAAGGTTACCTCACTAAGAACAAATTTAATATAGAAATGAAGCTCTTTAGAAACGTTTTGCAACAGTACCCTTTCAGATTATGATGGATGCATTTCAATATTTAAACGCACCTTGCACGTATTATACTAGACAAAGTAGTCGGCAGCTTTCAAAGCAACCCTTGCAGCAATCACCGGGTCAGTCGGCTCTCATCTATCCAAAATACGCAACATCCTAACCAAACAATATGCAGCTGGTTGCACACGTTGCGCATCGATCGATTGCATTCACCCCAAAATGCGCAGTTTTTGTGCAAAAATGGGTTATATTGCACCTTGCATCGCTAAATCGCTGCGTCATCCGTCACAATAGACGCTAATCTGTAATTGGTTCTCCCTCTAACTCATAGCTGTGCATCTCTTTTCGCTTTTCAATTCATCCGGGCGGCTTTCCGGAGTTATTGACACTTTGAAATTAGAATGTCACGCGTGGGTGCGGAAAGCAAGCCATTGTGGGCCGGTCTATTGTGCCGCGGCCGCGCAATCGATGTTGTAAGGGTTGGATTTAATAGACGATCTAAAACCACATGTGCAAAATATAAATTCTCACTACCTTATATTATGTACATAATATGAGTACGTAGGTCCTATAATTTCAAAATATTAATATGTATTCCAGAATGAAGGAAGCTTTTAGGGTACTTTAGGCTTGTGAAACCGCGGGGAACAGACAGTACTAGTAACAGTTAATAAAGATTAATAAAATAGTTCAAACAATGAAACGATATCTTAAAGAAATAATGACACGTTATCGAAGAAATAGTTATATTTGCATTATTTGATATGTTTAATATTGATTGTCTTTCATTATTTAATTGGTTATTTCCCTTAAGACAAAGAACAACGTCGTATACCTGTTAGAGGTACCTAAATAATGTATCAATTATGTATTACTCACTGTTTGAACAAAGTTAAGTACATAAATAAATGTTGGTTACATAATGCAAATAAAGTCCATGATTCATATTCATATTATGCCAAGATTGGCAAGTATTTGAACTGTTGTCCGCGGGATTATGGTCTAACGCCGTCCGCTACAATGCCGGCTATGGAGAGCGGTCACTCTATAAAGATGCTCCGATTGAGGAAGGGGTCGCCTCATCTTTGTCCATCATTGTGATATTTTACTAATGGGACCGCATTCCTCGCCGACCGGTAGACCGGTACCGGTGTGCCCCTCTAACACACCCTAGCGGTCATTATTTATACTTAATTTATTATTATTTTGATACGTGAGATGAAAGGGTTGGGACAATGGCGTATATTCCGGGTTCTGGCCGTTGGTCACTCGTGTGTCCTCGCGGCTACGCTGGCAGCCCTACTCGGACCGGTCTCTGGCGCGAATCCGCTTTGTTTAAACATAACCCGCCTTGGGAACTGCGCAAAAAGTCTACTCCTGCGTAGAGCACTTCTAAATAATCTGACTACATAATCCGCACATATTTTTGCTCTCATATCAAAGACGGAAACAGTTGTTTCCTGTAAACACTCCACGGGAAACCATATTTGAATTATATTTATATACCTCTCTGAATTAAAATCCTATTGTAATAATGTCAACAGGCAATATACCTACGTATTGTTTGGAATTGAACGAGGAAATCTTACGTTGAGGAAACAATAGTCTTAGGTCTCGACACAATCGGGAAAGGACTCGATATCGTCATCACATTCCTGAATAATGTTATCTTTAAATGCCTCAAATAAAAACAATCAATATGGGAATTGTTTCGATGGGTCTATGAGATAAGTATAAAAGCATTCTCGCTTTAAGAGGTGATCGGGAGCAGAGCAGTGTCCGGCCGGGACGCGATGCTTCCCGGTTCCCATGCTTTGTACCATTGAAGGGGTCACAATGGACACAAAGGGGTGCGGACAGCTATCGTCGCACACCGGTCAAATGGTCACTTTAATACCTTGGTCTATGGAGAAGGAAATGTATGAATGAACTGCTTTCTAGTTGTTGATTATATTATTTAAATGCCGGATAACCGTTATTCGTCAAAGTTTTTTATTACAAGGGTGCTGGACATGAGAAAGTTTTTAATTTTATAAAACACCAAGGAGGACGTGAGTCTTTGCCGGTCGCTATACACATGCATACTTGTACATAATGTTGTTCCGCCGATACAAAGTTTCGGTGGTGATTTGTGATTAAGGAAAGGTCACGCGGGCTTATAAATGTCAAATTAACAACGCGACGCCCATACTCGCCATGGGTTTTGGATGATTGTAACATTTATACCTACCTTATTCAAATTCTTGTTATGCTCATGTTTCATAACAAAACTTGTAACATAAATAAGAAGTATATATTTAGAGTATGCTTATTTGACAGCCTCTTTGGCTCAGATGGTAGTAACTCTGCTTCCTGTGCCGCAGGCCCTGGGTTCTGCTCCCGGGTCTGTTCGATCTGTGTCTGGATGTTATAAGCTTGTATAAGTATTTATATCAGTCACCTGGTTACCATAACCTTCTAGCCTAGTTTGGGACCAGATGACCGTGTGTGGAAGTTGTCCCATATTATTTATTATTATACTTAAGTTATTAATAACGAACTTTTCAACAGAAAGGTCCAAAATAAAAGTCAGTCAAATAAAAGTACCTATGTAATATGGTTCGCACGGACGCAGTAAACGAATGGTCAATTAAAGTAAATTCAAATTAAAATGAAACATCCCCTCACCTTGCGAGTAAAAGCCTTTAAACAACCCAAAACATGAGTATCATTTGTGATGCAAAAAGCTTAGCTAACCCTTACGACCCCGACTAATCTGCATAATCATACATTAACCTAACACTGCATTTTTTTGCATGACAATCGCGTCGCATTTTCTCACAAAATTCTCTTCAAGCAGGTTGCATGCACTTGCACCAATGAGATTACAAATGATCTCAGGACCGTTGAGGTTTCATTATCCTAAAGTGACCGTTGCGTTGGATTAATTATATAATTATTATTACTTGTAGCAGGGTAGGGTTGCATGCAAATATATGCAAGTCAGGTGACCGTTAGAGTGGACAATGCGCGTGCAGTTTCTTTAGATTTTGATGCAGATTGCAGCTTCTTTCTGTGGGATTTCTAACGGTCGGATTTTGGACTGAAAAAGAAAAGATTTTAATACAATTCTTCTTACGGATGCACTTCTTTGCAAATGAATGGTAGAGTATAATCATTTACTTCAAAGCTTGACTTTCAAAAGTGTTTTCTGGCCTACTTAGATAAATGCATTTTACTTTTAATGTATGTGATCAAAGTGATGTAGGTTTGGCTTTCTATTGGTGTCTTCCATTTTATATACCTTAAGATCCTTATATATTTATTATATACGTGGTAGGTATGAGTGTTAACAGGAAAAAGGACCTCTTAGCAGTGTGACACAATCCTATACAAAATTTACTAAATCAATGTTTTTAATCCCCTGTTTCCTCCAAATATACAGTAAACCTATTTGATATATTTATATTCTGATATTTTAAAGATGTAGTAAATTATGTCTTTATCATTTCATTCTTGTTTATAAACTCTACATTTTTTGTAGTGATCGTCCAATCACGCGAGTAAAACTAGGTTTTAACTAGGTAACTGAGTTTTTGGAAGTTCACTATGAAAAAGAAATGGTTTGTAAGAATAAATTAAAATGACAGGGACATAGATTACTTCACTATAAAAGTATCAGGATATAAATTTACAGAATGGGTTTATAATATTCGGAGAAAACAGGGGAATACAAAACATCGATTTGGTAATTTTTCATAGGATTGTGTCAAATTCCTAGAATACCGCGTACGCTCTTAAGCTATGTAAGTATTATTAAATATCACATCGAAACTCGTTAAACAACAAACAGCATTTAAAATTAGCTAATGAAGAACAAAGTGATGCAAATGAAATCTTAGATAATATCTTTTATCTCGTTATTATTGTGCTAGTAACACAGATAACATTTTCTACAAAAAATTATTTAATTATCTCAGTACTTGTTAGTTGGGCCAAACTTTGGCTCTGCATTTTAAAACAGGATTTTTTTTTTTAGCTGAAAAACATTTTATTCATATTATATGACAATACACTATACAAGTAGGTAGCTAACAAAAGCTGGTTTCCAAGCTTCTTACAAATAAATAATTTATTCGTAATCGCGTTTAATTTTTAAAAACTTAATGTGATACGATATGTCCAGTCGTTAAGTCGGGTCGGAGCCCTTGTAGGAAGGAATCTTGTGACCTGAAACTCCGATGTTTGAGCTAGAGTCTACACAACTTATAATGATTTGACTCGAGCAGTTCTTCTAGATTCTAGAGTATCGATTGCGATTATATCTTATTTATTTATGTCGTATTGTTTTTGTTGCAGGCTCGCTGCCACCATCCCCAGCGGACAGCGGCGTGTCGGACGTGGAGTCGTCGTCATCAGGCGCAGGCTCGCAGGAGGAGCTAAAGGCTCGCCTGCAACCTCCGCCGCCGGCTTCCTTCCACGCGCCCTTCCTCTCCTTCTACCCGCATCATCAGATCGCCTCCTCACTGCACGCACACGCCGCCGCGCATCAGAGGCCACCCGGTCAGTGAAGCTTACTTTTGTTATTTACGTTTCTTTTTCAATTTAAAAAATACTTCAGTAAGGAAGCATTAGAACATGTAATTGCTTAAAACTTGGCATCAGAACGCAGCGCAAGTTTTTTGCAAAAACCGCTGTAGAATTTATCCAAATTCTTATGACCGATTGTTAAGATTATGATCTTAAGCCTGTCTGATTTCTTGATAGCTTATAGAAAATGTTATCTTATGACTCTTATCAGATCAGAATTATGCAAAGCATTCGTTCCGAACCGAGAGCACCGAAAATCCTCAGGGGACGAAATGACAAAATCTTTGAAAACAATATTTAAATAATGCTGCGAATTAGCGATACCGATGCATTCATTTAAATAATAAACATGTAGTTAATAATATAAATAGCTAGAGAATAGTCGAGTATTGTGTGTGGAGGTGACCGGCGGTGAACAACCGCTCCCGGAAGGTGACCTCCACGGCGCGCCCGCACCCGTCACCCGGCACTCCGCAAAACGCGCGCGCTCGCGGTCGCCGAGACGCGTCGCTTATCGCAACCGCACGACGCGGCTCGCGACACTTCTACACAATTCGGAAATCCACTGACCATCTGCATAATATCTTGATACTATTTATTTTTATATATTCCATAGGAAAATAGGATTTACTTTTGCAAGTTGATAAGATTACCTAGTTGATTGCTCGCGCTTTTTTGCTCACAATATTTAGGTAAACCGTAAAAGTAATGACGCTCCAAAAGCCAATATCAAATGTTTTTGTTTTTTTATGTTTTATTTAAAATTATAAATTGAAAATAATATCAATGTTTAACTATATTATATACTATCATACCACGGATGATACATTATGTCAGATAAGTCAATATATAAATGTGTTTAGCACACATGACGACCTTATATACAGTAGTTATATTATTATCTGGTGGTAATGGATGAGACGCACATAAAGAAGTGAAGTCACCGGCGTAGGCGCATTCGTCTCAAATACATTGTCGCAGAATGTTATATACTCAACTTTATCTAGATATATTTAGTGCCTCAGTGGCGTAGAGGGCGCATGCTCGACTGCCACTCAAGAGGTCCCGGGTTCGATCCCCAGGTCAGGCTAAGTGGTAAATATTGGATTTTTCCATTAGGAATTATCTCAATAACTGCCTGGAGTCTGGAACTGTGCCCGGTAGATGGCAATAGGCTCGCCCCCTATTACATGGGACCAATAACATACTGGCGAAATGTGGGTGTATCTACTATGGGACTGAGTCCTGGGTACACCTCTGCCTACCCCTTCGGGAAAAAGGCGTGAATGTATGTTATGTTATGTTATATTTAGTGTGAAGCGAAGCATTATCAGAGCCACTTCCGGGGGCGTGTTGACTGCACCCTGGCCGGTGGCCAACTGACCTTCTTTCCAAACTTTAGAGTATATCGTTAAATGCACACATTACACTGACACCTTACAATATATTACATGCATTTGTTTTAAAAATATTAGCCAGAATTCCTCATTGGAATCTGTTTGTTTCAAAATACACTAATGCAATTGAACGAGGCTTATCTAGCCTGAAACTATTACACTTTTTAATGGAACATGATTATTACATTTTCATTTACCTTCATACCTATGTATTTTATATATATTGTATTAATACCGAGGCATATTTATTACCACCTAAGTAGGTATTTAGCTCTTAGGTATAGAAATTGCTAAATGTTATTACTTAATTCAATGAGTTAGGTTTTAGGACACAATAATAACATAACACGGAAAACACAGTTTAGTCATTCTGTAAAAATTTTGAGTCATATATTAGAGCATATAAACATCAACCTAGGAGGAAACTGGCCACAAATCATACATTGGTCATCGAAGCGCATCTCTAATAAATGCAAAGATGCCGGTTTCCGTGACTCAAAAACAAAAGGCACGACGGACGGACGCACGCGGACTGCGGACGGACGGAACCAGTTGGCATGGCGTTGCAACGGCCATTTATCGCCACTTGGCGCTCGATGCCAGTCCTCAGCTATTTGACATTGCGCAAGGTCAGTGCTCCTAATATAAAGATGCAAAAAAAAGCACATCTACGAGCACACGCACCGGCAAATATTATGCAGTACCTACACGTCGCGGCGGTCGACAGTCGACACTACCGGCGCGGCGCATACATCTACTACTTTCGATTATGTTGCCTTTGAAAAACCTTCAAACCCAAACTCAAAGAAAATTTATTTAAATAAGTCTTATAAAGATATTTTTAAACGTCAATAAATGATATCAATAACTAGTATTGAATCTACCGTGCGTTCGGAAATATATCTCTACAAGAAGAACGCATAAGAAACTTTTCAACTGCGAGTTTTACAATACATATTTGGTTTGGTTAAATTTGTATGTTTGTAAGGTAGCATGCAAAAGTTTCCAGGCATCTTTGTCCTCTATGTATTGGTTAACTTTATAATAAGCCTTTCCTAATAAATTCTATTTTATACATTATCTTATTCTTGCCAATCTTATACACAGCTCCATAAATAACAACTATAATACTCACTGTTGTTTGCAAAATACCTCATAATTCCCCGATAAGGGACATTAAAAGATAGGACGCAGGAAAAGTGAACCATTATAATGTATCAGAGACACGTTTTTAGTTGTTTATGTCGCGCTTCAACGGTAATGTAAGGCGGCTATAAAAATAATTTTACGACCCGATTACAATTATTACATCTGACTCGGTAACAGATGTTCGTCTAAATACCGATTTAAATATACATTCGTAATTTACAAGTGTTACTGCTAAAAACTTTTCTATTTGAATATGTTTCAAAGACCCGAAATACATAACACACAAACATAGGTCATGAGGAAAAATAAATGTATTTATAAAAAAGTTTTGTAATAATATTATCTTGAGAGAGATTTGAAAGTAATCTGATAAAGAATATCGGTTGTCCACATCACCCGTATGAATAGACTCGAGCAGTGCGATTGAGGGGACACCCGTTTTCTGTTCAAAGTATAAATTGAAATGATGTTTGTAATTAACTACAATCAGAATGGTATCACTGCATTGAGGAGGTACCTAATATATGTTCTCAGACTACTACATACTACATACTGGCGAAATGTGGTTGTGCCAACTATGGGACTGACTTCTGTACGCTCCGCAAAAAAGAACTTCCTGCCTACCTTCGGGAAAAAGGCGTGTTTGTAAATTACTATATAATTTTTAATTTAATTACACTAGCATAACATTGTTTCCTCCGTCTAAAAACTGGATAACATTGGAACAAACATAATAAATGAAACTGTTTTCAAAACCTTGAGGAAAACCACCACAATAACTGATATATCAATCATAACACATACGTTTATTATACCTAGTATAATTTGCAATATAAATATGTAATTTTTGAATAGTAGGGTACTTGCGCTCATGAATGAAAAATACGCACATAACGCATTATATTATCCCTATACCTATTGCGTAACAAAAACAAATGTGTCGGTGGTAATATACTTTACAACGTAATAATTAATGACGATTTATAATTATTTTTGTAATATTTATCAATAATTTGAATATAACGAGTTGAGTGTGTTAAATGGTACGTGGTGTACATGGTTAAAGCCTTAAGTTAGGTACTATAGATAGGTCAGTTTAAAGTTTTTTAATATATTCAATCAGAAGATTGAATATACGAGAGCACAGTAAATACAAAATTAAAAAGTGCCCTGGAGGTGGCTGTGAGTAATGTCCGGTTTACACGGGCTTTGTAGCTAAGTGCTTAGTACTTAGTAGGTATCGACTTGTCGCTTAGTAAATAGGAACGTTTTCTATTCACTTGCACTATTCACAAATACTAATACTAAGCACTAATCAGCGTGTTTACACATGAGGACTTAGTATTAGTGAGAAGTACTAAGCGCTTAGCTACGAAGCCCGTGTAAACCGCCCATAAACCGGCCATTGCTGTAACGAAGCACACACGAAATTTCGGTGTTGCAAACGTGAATATTGCGCAAGAGCGGTGGTACCGGCGCCATTGTCAGTCTGGCGAAACACTCGCGACCTTCCTACTGCGATTGGGCAGTCCAAACCTGATTATGTGAATATGTGGCTCACAAACAGTAACTGTGGACTAGGCTTTATATATATTGTATATACAATACACGGATATATAAGTATTAGGCGTAAGGACTGTTTCTATATCTTTATCATGATCATTTCAGTAAGATACCTACTCTTATTCTATTCAGTTCAGGAGACTATTGACTTGTAAGATCAAAAACCTGCGACATTACCGAGATATTTTCATCACAACAAAATTAACCCAATTTGTATCTATTTAGAAAATAAACATAAATTCTATCGATACGATAGCTCTAACGTCTAACGGATAAAACATCAAAGACAGAAATCTTCTAAAGCACACATTTAGTTGTTGCCTAAGCATCTGATAGAGGCAGTCTGTAGGCAACATAATTAAAACAAAAGAAACCTTGACTGAATGTTGCCAATAGCCAAATTGAGCGCGAATCTTGTTTGCAGTGTGCGTAGTTTTGACAGACTTCAGTTTAGTCAGTCAGTTGCGTCATGCAAGCCAGAATTATTTATGCGGGAATCACTCAGAAGCGATTCAACGTCATTGGGGAACCAGCATTATTTAGTATGTATGAGTGATGTATAAGTATGTATGATGACATTATTATTGTATAGAGTAGAGCTCTGTCGAAGCAAAAAGGTCAATTTTTTTAATGTATTACTTGGCATAACGTATTGTTTGTATGTGTATCTATACGTAAAGAAAAGTTCATATTTAAATTTAGCAACTCTCCCAAATAAACGACTTAGTTAGTAAGAAGGTCTGTAAGAATATTTTCAAATATATAAAGTGTATTGAGAAGATTACCTTAGTACCTATTTAGTTAGCCAAGAGAGAAACCCTAAAAAATTACAAGTATTCTTTAGGAAATATCCCAAAATTATCACAGGAACGAAGTCCCGTAGGGCCTCTACTAGGTAATTAAATAAGTAGCCACTAGTGCAGAATCTAACTGATATTCCTATATATGTATGTTATATAGTACAGTAATATAATTATAGGACATTTAGAATTAGAACTAAACGCTATGTCGTTCGTGACCAGGTACTTAAATATGGTTATATCCGTTTTCGTGGTGTTAGATCACGAACGCAATATAATATACTATGACTCCACACACTTTATGAATTTAATAATTATAATATTTTTATTGGGTCAGCATTATTTTCCATTTAGCATCCGTGCAGCTTTTACAAATTAGTGGTTATTCCTTTTGACCAGCCAGTAATAGCCTTGTTCGGAATTCCCATCCAATAAGGATGATAAATTAGTGCTATTATTAAAATTTAAAATTGGATGTTTAATAATAATAAAAACATAACATACAATCACGCCTTTTTCCCGAAGGGGTAGGCAGAGGCAACTAGTATCAGTCTCATATTAGGTAACCCACATTTTGCCAGTATGTTATTGGTCCCATGTAATAGGGGACGGCCTATTGCCATCAATCGGTCACAGTTCCAGACTCTAGGCAGTTATTGAGATGATTCCTAATTAACACTTTGTCTGACCTGGACATCAAACCCGGGACCTCATGATCGGCAGCCGCGCTTGCGCCCACTACACCACCGAAATAATAAAGGTTCTTTATAACATTTAAATAGACATAAAGCTTGTCGTATTCATGGCACGGCGCGGCGTCAGGGAGTAAACAGAGAAGTCAATGTGACATTCGCAAACGAAATGAAAATGATCGTTGCGAATGTCTATTCTGCAGCGCTGCATCGCGATAGTGGTGTGCAGTGGTGTGCGTTGCGTCGCTCGCGTCTAATAGGGCGATGCGCGCGTGTGAGCGGCGTGCGCGGGAGTGTGTGCGAGGTGATCGTCCCGATTCAAGGGCAATGCAGCGCTAGCGCTCGCCCAGTATTAATAGTTGGCGACTATTTTCGCCTCACCGACCGCTGGGGGACCGGAACGTTATTATTGACATTCGCGAACGCCCAAAAGGGAATCCACGGCTTACATCACGAACTGCACTGCTGAATCTTCTTCACATTTGAATCGTTCCGTATATTTTAACTTAATAATTTATAGATGATTTAGTCTACCTATTTTACTTTTGAGTCCGACTATTTCGTCTTCTGTCATTTTAGTTGTAGTGATGTGCTGTGTTTATTATAAGATAACGATGTCGATAAACATCAAAATGGGTTTGAGATCAGTGGATAATAAAATAGTTGAAAATATAAAAGCAAGGTCAACGTACATACATAATTCCAATTAGTATTGGTATAAAAATTTTGAACATCATGTTGAAATGAGTTCTCAGAATTGCTACTAGGAAAGGGGTTACAGTTCATCAGACTTTTCTTAATAGAATAATTGTTAGTCATATTTTCCTTACATTTTAAGAGTTGCCATCAACTTCCAAGTTCCAAGTCAATAGTAATATGTAATAGTAATATGTAGTGCTATGTATAGGTTTGGATACCGAGAAACAAAATGGCGACATTATGCGATCATACACCATTATGACTGCGGTTTAATAACTGAACTAAAAACGACAAGCGTGCAAAAAAATCAGCTCTTTGTTTAAATCGTTTTGTAGGTAAGACGCGCCATATAAGGAAGAAGCGTCGCGCGCCATCTGTCGTACAAAACGTGGTTGCGCAACTGCGGCGACCCACTTTGCTCCGCGGCCGCTGCCAAACGCGCCTCAACTCCTCTACAATTACATATTTCGGTGTCGCAACATCGCGGACGCATCCGAGTTGAATGGCCTGCGACCTTGAGTATTGCGCACACCACGCAGCTCACGCGTCGCCGAAAGCGAAAGGACTTGCCCATGCCATCCCGAATTCACCATAATCCCCGTTACTTATGTGCCTACGTGACCTATTACTCGTTTGTTTTATGAGACAATAATAGTAACCGCAATCTTCTGTTCCTTCTCTGATTCATGGAACATACCTAATCGCGTGGTGGTTCTCGCAGTATAGGTCGAACGGTAGAAGTGGCCCGCAGCGACTACCGTGTGCCGTGCGTCACCTTCGCGCGTTCCGTTTCACACGCGGCTTCCTGCGCACACGATTTCGCAACGCATCTCCGCTCGCCACCGCCGGTGGGTGGCGTAATCTTTTCCGAAATATACAGAATACGCGGAATAGCGGACTCGTATCGAATCGTGAGCTCGGAAAATCGCCGCGACCTAATTTCACATAGGAATCTCAGCGCTCCACTTGTCCGGAAACTCTGTACGCCCGTTTTACGATAGGCGTAAAAACCGAGCGAGGGAGCGTCCGTGCGGCCTATATACTCGCTTCGCTGGCTTCCTGGCCGTTTTAAAATTATCCGTTCGATCCCGGTGGAGCGGCAAAAGGCTCGCCCTTCACGGACCACGGTCGCCCCTGCCGCCTGCCACTCTAAATAGCATAACTCCATAACCGGGTCGATTAGAGCTTCGATCGTGATAGCACGCGACTTGCTATCCTTGTGTTTATGCGTCGCGCTCCTAACCGGGTCAGTGTTAGGTCGCATAGCGCTGCATAAATAGACGCTCCCTACTGCGCCGTTTGCGCTGCACCACATCTCTTATCCTCCGCTGGAACTGACCGATATATTATAGTGGTTTCGCAATTTGTTTACGCCCGCCCCATATGTTAGCTGCCAAACTGGCGGATTCCTCAACACGGCGGTCACGACGTGCTGAGTGCCGTGCTGTTGCAAAATCGACGCTTTAATATAACTTTACGGTGTCAATGGTGGTGAAGCCGTGGACAGGCCGTAGAAATATGGGACGATTAAATTTAGAAGACGAACCTTTATGGACACAGTAGGTATACTTAATATGAGCATTAACTATAGCGTATACTTAGTACTGATTACTTACTAATTATCCAATCACTATGCAGCGTTAACAGAAGTTGTGTAACTGGTAATCAATGGCTGATAAACAAAGGAGTAAACCGACTAGGGGCCTGACTGATAACATTGAACATACTAGACAAGAAATGGAACATTCTAGATTGAGAACTGAAGATTTTATGGTCCATATAAGGCTCGAGGGCTGTACTTATGAATTTCAGATAAAGGAAATTGCTTCATTACAATAAAGTATTTAAAATACAGAATAATAACGAGAGCGTACGAGGGACTTAACAAATAGCGGGTAGACTAGCAACACACCATCACCTACTTCGAGTGAAGTCAAACTTCTAATTGGATGTAAAATAAATGGTAGGTACCCTTAGATCGGCATCTAAGAGTGTCCGTAGTCCGTACTGCTACACCATCGACATGCCTCACTGCCTTTTTTTGTAGTGGTAGGCCTCTTTTGCAGGAGGCCGCCTGGGGAAGTACCACACCTTTGCCAGTTATTCATCCGCCAAACAGTAATGTACAAACATTACTGTGTTCCGATCTGAAGGGCAATGTTACCAGCGAAATTACTGGGCATGACGAGTTTCAACAACTAATAACTCAGGGTAACAGGCGCAGTACAGTGCCGCGCAGAATTTTGAATTTTAAAACACTGGGTGGCACTGTGTCTGATATGGGCAATCATGATGCTTAACATCAGGCACCTGATTTGCTCGTCTTGTAACTTACTACCATAAAAAAAAAAAAAAAAAAACCATCGTCAAGGAAAACTCACCAACGGACGCCTTCTTGTAACAAGGTGATCTAACCCTAATACATCTCTGTAAAGTTACGTCTGACAATAAATTGTACAAGTCCAATCGATAATTAAGTGAAAAAGCCGTTCCGGCCTGATTGGTCGCTGTCAGGGTCGGATTAGGCAACAGATGGAAATCAGCGGAAGCCTTGACCGGGTGTTCGCCCCTCAACCCAGTTTTTATTACTCACGTCTTTACGACAAATATGCTATTATAACATTTGAGAGGCAGGTACTTAATTAATTATGCATAACAAGTCAGCCGTTTCGTAAACGGAAACTAAGTTAGTTTTGTCATCATTTATTATGTTCGCCGAAACATCATAATATAATTTTTTATGATTGTTTAAAGTACTCATTATTAGTAACACCCTTAATAAGTTATTAGTCAGTTGTATGTATCAATTTATATTTTCATAATAAATAATAATACGGAATGAACTGTTAGTTATTTAAAACTTGTATCACGTATAGTACAATTGTGCAATTTACGAGACGTATCGTAAACTAAACGCATGTTTAGTTCGCACTAAAACAGGGTTAATCACCGATTCAACGTATACCTACAATTAATCGTGCAAAGTATTGAGGCCGCATTAAGACTACAGGATATAAAATAACCGGATGTCGGTATTAGAGATAACCGGAAGGCGAAAATTCCCGAGAAACACGCGATCGGTGCAGGCGCAAACTGACCCACTCTGTTGTTTGTAAACATACTTATTCCTTAACATCATGATCTCAGAGCTACTTGAACAAAATATAAGGATAGGCATATTCAATTTACAACCCAGGTGGTTGCAGGTTATTTACCGCACATGACCTCTTCGACATTACAAAACTTACGAACCTTTTGAATATTTAGGGTACCAGAGGTGAGGATGAAATTAGAGGACAGATGAATAAGACAAATAGAAGTACAATGTAGAAATAATTATATGGGTTTTTTTATTAATAATAGATAAAAGAACCAAAAATAACAACTGTTTCTTCATATAAAAAAATAGAAGTTATGTGTACGACCTTCAAAGGTTATAATAAAATATATTTTATAGTGTTGTCTAATTTATTTTATCATATTTTACGTTGCTAAAAATATCAGACATAAAAATATAGTTTTTAGATAATAGAAAAATAAATCTATTATCGATATCGACAATCGAATAAGCGAGGGCATCATATCGTACCCGTCTCTATTACTAAGATTCTCTGTTTTAGAATGGGTGCTCTTTAAAATATTCTGGTAATTCAGAATATTTTCTACTCCTATATATACTCCCCTAATCCTATATACAATAATTTAATATGTTATTCTTTTAATAAATATCATGAGATTGTTCCTCATTTGTAATCAAATCAAACGTGATAAATTGCAAATATAGTCGTTTGTCATAAATTACGATTGCAATATAAATTTGTTTAAGTATTTTTCCTTGAACACGTGAATTATTGTCTTTATTCCTCATCAAACAAGCATGTGGATTTGAATTTCAAAGGATGGAATTATCGTAAAACCGGCAGAAGATAGGTACAAGGGTGGGGCGGAGGATAGACGGTGCAGGGGCAGCGGGAAGTGCGCGGAGGGCGCGGTGGCTGCAACTGTTTGCGCGGCGCAGTGGTCAATGACACGGCGACATTGCATCAACGCGCGAAGGTCACCCCTCCCCGCTCCGCCCCACCCCGCGCACTCCTCCCCGAGACTACTCCTCCCGCACTCCCTCTAACGCGCCTCGCTAATTCCTGCACTTCCTTGCAACTGCAATAGGACGCCATTTTGGATCAATCAATAAAATGTTATCCTCTTGTAAAATACAAAACATGAAATTACAATTATTTATTGACAAGCCTATGAGATTTTTCTATACATGGCAAATGAAACAAAAATTAAAATTGTGAAATGTGATGTGTAGTTTCACTAAAAGAGGTAAAGTTGTGTCACTTTCGCGTTTTAAGAGCCATTTGCTCAAAATGAAATCTCTTCAATACCGCACTAATATAGGTAAAAATCAATTTATTTTTGTTGGCATAACTTTTCAGCAGAATAGATTTGGAGTACCTAACTTTGATATGTGGGTAATTATATCAAATGTTGGTTATTCTCCAGAGCACAGAGGCAGGTTTCAGGAGAAACACAAAATAGATTTTTTTTTTTATAACGAAGTATTTACAGGAAAAATCTATCGGTTCAGCTAATGTAGGTATAATCCATCTCTGAAAATTATCAACACAACCCACAATTTAACAGATAATACTGTATATAGTTAATTATATAATGAAATAACAAGTGGCGTTATATAATAAATACCTACTAATCACGTTAAAAACAAGTATTAGGTCTATAGTCCAGTCAATATTTTCATCAAACTCATTTAGTACAAACAACCTATCTATTAAAATCACGTTTTCAAAAAAAAATGGCATAACAAATTAGCGATAGTCCATCGCTATAAACATCATAATGTGTCTTATCTCTACTCCACATAATATATAGGTATCAGGTTAGAGTAACCGAAATAAAACTTATCATAATAAAATAATCTCAATGTTAAATTTAGTACATAAATACTAGTTTTATAGTTTTTATATACAAATAGTTATTATTCAATGCATGAATTGTAACACTTCATGTTGTTATATCAATAATAAAACAAAAAGATAATGTTTTCTCAGTTGCATTCGTTTACGTAAGTGCGGGGTGTACGAACTCGTCGGCGTGATCACCTTCGGCGCGTCCCAAACTATAGGTTGAGGTCGTATCGGCAATAACGACTAGATATCGATGACTCGATCACAAACAAGATGAACGAGAGCGATCGACAAATTGAATAAATGTTGAGCGACAACGGGCAGCACTAGCGGCCTGGAAAGTCGCGTATCTAATAATGTGACAAAGGTACGATCGTTTCTGATTACTGACATTTTTTTAAATGTACCTACTTTTAAAAAATGCGATTAATAAAGATAGATAGATAGATAAACACTTTATTGGTACACCACAAAAATAATCCTTAAAATTAAAAGTACATAACTAATAGTGTAACAATGGGCGGTCTTATCGCTAAAAGCGATCTCTTCCAGACAACCGTGCAGGGAGATGAGAGTACCGTAAATCACATTAAATCACATAAAATTATTAGATATAATTTTTGTACTGTTTAAAAATAAACTATGTTTATAGGTAGGTATACCTATATACGTTTTATTATTAAAATACGTGATTGTAAATGTCGCCAAATCAATAAATTTTTGTTACAAAATGAGTAGGTACCTAAACCAACTCAGCTTCTTTTTGAAGTTTTTAGTTCGTCTAAAGGTAATAAAATATATTTTAGTAATGAAACGTAGGTTACCTAAATATTTAAATTAGATAAATAGGTACATATCATTATAAAATGGTTGAACTGACCTGGTACAATTTACAATGAGCGGACACTGCACAACCGAAGCAACCGAGCAGCGCGGTGCATCGATAACCGCCGCGTCCGGTCGGCTATTTACATAAGATAACTTATCACAGGCTATCACTCGCCAGACACCTCTGGATTCCTGGTAAAAATAATGTCACAAGTTCATATAAAAACTGTTATGTAAACAATATTATTATTGTAAATACGCATCTAATATCGTACCATATTGTAACATAGCACTTTATTCATCTGATAACGATATAAGGTGCTATTTTGCTCCACTTTTTTGCCTATATTTAAAACTAGCTATACTTCGCGATTTCACCCCGCGATACATCGTCTCCGTGGGAATATTGAGAAAAAAATTCTCGATCCTCTGTGTTAATCCAGGGTCTAAGCTACCTACATCCAAATTTCAGCCCAATCGGTTCAGTAGTGTTGGCGTGAAAGAGTTACAAACATCTATCCGTCCATCCATCTATCCTCACAAACTCTAGTATTTATAGTAGGACAGGATAGGATATAGAGTCTAGTGGTAGCAAGAGGTTCAGCGGAGCATGAGGTGCTGGGTTCGAATCCCGGCAAGTATTATTGATATTTTGCGTTAGGAATTTCTCAATAGCAGCTTGGAGTCTGGACTGTTCTGGAGAAGTGTTTGTGGAATGCCCAGTTGATGACAATAAGCGCGCCCTATACATGAGACATGGGACTTATATTTGCAACCAACTTTCGGTATGTAAACTGTATTAATACACTGAGTGGCACTGCGTCTGATATGGACAATCATGATGCTTACCATTAGGCACCTGATTTACTCGTCTTGTCACTAAGTATTATAAAAAAATATTGTGATCAGATGTATCCCAAAAGTGGGATTCAAAGGTACCTATTTGTTATTGAATAAGTATTAGGTATGGAACCTGTGACTATATAGTTTTAGTCATAGAGATGGTGTGAGTATTACATATAATGTGAAAATCCTACCGATTTATACCTAACGCAAGTGTCATTGGAAATATTTCATAGTTTAGTCATAAGTCACACAAAAGTGATCACAATAGCTATCTCGCACCTTTAAGCTGTTCTTTAATACTGATTCGGAATCAAAATTCGCGTAGGAATCATTCCCGTGTGACATTCGGAATAGTAATAACCCTATATCCTTTTTTCTAATATCACATTTATCGCTTTACCAAAATTCATTGGCATCACCGTGAGACCATAACAGAGTGCTAAGTGACTCTCGTATTTACAATATCAGGATAATATTATGTTATGGTATATATGTCGTAATGTTAGATTATCTCGGTTAAAACAAGAGCCACGACCGAGCATTAAAATATTGTAATGTGTTTGTAAACCGAGCGTGGCGTGCGTAGGAGACAAAAATGTTACTTAGATAAGTAGGAACTTCCCATTTAGATAATGAGGCGTCTGGCTCGCAGCTAACGCTCGCTGCCACTCAAAACTGCCCGAAAATGGTACCAATTGTTTCATTACATAAACGCTACACATTTTTACTTAATATTAGTTATTAAGTAGGTCTAGCTGTTTGCAACGAGAAACGGGAAAAACTCAAACTCAAACTCAACTTTTAATTTATGTAAATTTTTACGCACTTACATGATGTTCTCATAAATGTATAAGGATGTTAGGGTCAGTATGTTTATTCTTTAAATAAAAGACAAAAAAATTACTAAATCGATGTTTTATATTCCCCTGTTTCCTCTGAATACATTAAACCTATTTGATATTTAATTTTTTTATAAACTCTAAATTTATTTGTAGTTAACGTCCAATCACGCGAGTAAAACTGGCATTTCTGGATGTTCACTATGAAAAAATCAAGAGTTTATAAGAAATATTAAAATGACAGGGACATAGATTACTTCACTATAAAAATATCAGAATATAAATTTATAGAATGGGTTAATAATATTCGGAGGAAACGGGATACAAAACATCAATTTGGTAAATTTTTCATAGGATTGTGTCAAATTCCTAGAAGGCCATGTACGCTCCTAGCCTTAGCAATGCACATTGTTTATAGGGCTGGCGCTGTCATTTGACGGTAGTTCTTTGATAATCTCAGGGTACCTGAAAACTATAGCAAATAGCTGTTCTTTAAACAGCAATACCGTTATTGTGGCTTATAATCAAACAGCATTATGTATCTCACAAGTTTTTGGTTGACTTGCGCCATGCTTGTTACTCATAGTTATTGAGAAAATGCTGCGATGTCAATAAGTGATCATCTTCCGTGTCCACATCTGACAGGCTGGTACTTTTTCACATTCACATAACAAATAATAGGGGCGAGCCTATTGCCATCTACCGGGCACAGTTCCAGACTCCAGGCTGTCATTGTGATAATTCCTAATGGAAAAATCGAATAACGCATTGCCTGACCTGGGGATCGAACCCGGCACCACATCATCGGTAGTAGAGCTTACGTCCACTAAACCACCGAGGCAGTCAATGTCAAAAATAGGAAATTCATGTGGCTATTTAACAAAACGCGTATGTCCTTCGCATGCCGCCGACACTACACTATATGTTCATAATATAAAAGTACTTACATAAATACAATTTCGCTCAATCTACGCTTGATAATGTAACGCGTTAACAATTAAACTTCCTGTGTGATAATGAACTTACCACCAGTTTATTCAGTTGTTCATATTATGTACGCAATTATTTGGCATTGTTTTAACAGAAATCCTTCCTTATTTGCAAATGATCAATAGGCAATATTTTCGGTACGTTTTGAGTGGTGGATTTATAGTAGAAAGTAATAAATCAAAGATAAATGTAAGATAAATCGAAGGATTGATAATTAATATAAGGTACCTATATTTGCTACGCCTAGACAGTATGCTACGTCGTGCTACGAATGCTACGCCGTAGTTCGTAGAAAGCATTATGGTCCAAAACGGTCAAATTGCGCTTGCTTTATAAAAAAATTACAATTATTACGATTTTACGATTTTCATTAAAATTTTGTACAGGAAGATTTAAATTGGAAAAGCCGCACACACCATTTTCCATTGAAAATATTGAAAGTAAAAAGTTTACTTGATAACAGAAATTAAACAATATATCGACCACAATCCCAAACTACATAATAATTGTTGTCCAATGACATCACAGATTGCTAACTATTACGGCATTTGATAGGACAGTCCTGCAATGTGGAACCGGTCGACAGTCGCTCATAGATCATTCACAAAGACAACTCAGTTATATGAATTTCAGTATAAAACAAAATCGCCAATGGTTAGTGGGGAGTTGGGGTGTTGTGGGAGAGTTCAAACTACAAATACGTGTCACATGTTTTAAGCAAACATTGAATCTAATAAGAAACTAAACAAAACTAAGATCTATAAATTATTTATTAGGTATACCGTTACTTGATCAACAATTACTTACCAATGATCTATATAGATTAAAGATACGACGGAGTGGCAACGCAACGCAGCGCTGACCTTTCTTAACACGTCGCCAATTCTGCTCTGTGTTATTATTTTAAAGCCACATTAATATAAACAATATTTAATATCTACTTACTAACTACCTACTCATATTTCTCGCCTCTTTTAATGTGCAACTCGAATCTTCAACAATAAACACTTTATCTTAATATCGGACGCTGCGCAGTCGCAGTATCACTTCAAAGTCACCTTGATTGATAACATTAAAAAAGTTCATATATCTTGTAACCGTGCCCGGTGCCGCATAAACTACTCGTTTACATCAATTTTAAGACATTGTAAAACAAAAGATAACGAATATTCCTTGTGACCCAATCGTTGGTAATTTTCCGTACATCTGTACTGTACAGGGAGATGCATATGTTATGAATGTATAGAACGCTGCAGAACATCGCATCGTTGCGAAATCCCTTAGTTGTTTAGACGGGACAGGCACAGGGTGGTTGAGTGCAGGCAACGGGGGGAGTAGGGATGCGCAGGAGTCAGTGGGGGGAGCGAGACTTGCGCGTGTGTGCGTGCTGAAGGTCAGCTGGCGGCGTCATTTCCTGGTCAATGCCTGCGCCCGCGCCGCCACCGCTGCATCCGAGCTCGCCGATGCGCTCGCGATCTTAGAAACACGCACGCCGCTTTCCGGTCGCACAGGAAAACGTCTCTACGTACTATTGTTGGCGCTCCATCTAAGGATATGGAAAATAATTGTTGCATAAAAATCATCGACCTGTGCAATCTGAGCGACAATAAAAATAAATTAACTCCCGATTGTGTTATCTCTTCCGCCTGAACAGAACGAACGATAAAAAACTTTCTGTTCACGTAATTTTTGCACGATTTCAGTTGCTTTGAGGAAATGTGCTCATTTCTATCTTATCTATCTAATACCTTTATCGTATGCAAAAATAGACGATAACATACAATTTTTGCAAGCTACTGATAACACGTCATTGGTGTTTTTATATGAGTTATTGCACACTCATATATACATATGAGTTATTGCACACTCATACCTACATACCTACTCGGATACAAGTGACGATTGACGTAAGCGCATTTATCAAATAACTTTGTTTTTCATGTGTGTGTGTGTGTGTGTGTACGATTTTGTTCGAAAACGTTTTCAATTACAATATAATGTCGCATTCGTCTCGAGTAAACGAGCACAACAAAGGGATGGCGATATTGCGAAAACAAACGATGGTAGAACGGCGCGGCGGAGTGCAGCGGAGCCTGACCGCTGCCCGTGAAACACACGTTTGTATCGCAAGAGGTTTGTGGGGTAACCCATTTATCGCGCGGCGGGATGCGCGAGCGCAACCGGTCGGTCTCCCTGCGCGCCCTCCCGCCGCCCGCTGTTGGTGTTCGCACACTTGCATCCGGGAGCGGAACGATCCATCACTTCTCCCAACAGAAAGCGCACTCACCACGCACGGGATAGAGTACAGTTTGTGGTGGAGTCAGTACTGTCGGCGGGGGACAGTGGCCAGCCGACCGAAGACGCCGCAGGAGTGAGCCCGTAACCTTGATCTTGCAGCATGCAACCAGTAGAATACGACCACCGCACTCGCTATAAATAGACTCGACGACGCATAAAATGCGGGTTTTTTACCCCGTTTCGCTCGCTTCCCAGGCTCCACTACGATTTTTATGTGCAGAGCGTTCGTGGAACGGTTCATTAAATTGTAAAATAGTACACGGCGACACTCGGACACCGTTATCAAATCTATACATACGAATTATAAGTAGTATAGTAAAAGTATATCTGTCGTATCAACGAAGATATTCTATCGCCATAATCCTTCCTTTCCATCATCATTCGAGTTGGGTGTCACACGCGGGTTTTCTGTTGATAATGATAAGGACACCATTTCACGCTATTCGTACATGCATTTGTACTCTTACGAGTAGGTATAAAATTCATCTTGTAAAATTATAGGGTACTGAGCTGTATCCCGCGGTTTCACCCACTTAGACATCGTTTCGAGTAAAATGTACCCTATTCTTTCTCAAGATCCCATCTAACTCAGTACCTGTATCTACGCTAGATATATAGATTCATTGAAATCGCTCTAGCTGCTTAGGCGTGAAAGCGTAACAGACAAACAGCCAGATTTACTGACGCATCTTTAATATTGGTATGGATAATATTTCAAACATAACGAAATTAATTTTGGCAAAGCCTAAATTATTATTGAGTAGGAAAATATTTAACGATAGCCATACACGTGAGTTTTGTTAGTTAAAATTGGCTAATTAACATATTCGCAAAGTACGAGTATCTAATAATGAATGCGTCATGTCAGGGAAGTAGGTAGTGTTGACACAATAGTGAAGCAAGAAGTTTTCCTGATGTGGCAGACAATGACCCTTCCATTAAGACCTAGCATATTATACGTATTTATTAGTGGCGCACAATTGAATATTTTCGCAATCGCAAACTCGCGACCTGTGGGCCCCGCGACATTCAGCCGCAAATCCGCCGATACTTGTCTCTCACACGTGTCAGAGCGCGAGGTGAACGACCGCAGATAACGCGAGCAAAAATATAATACGTAAGTTAGATAATATTAGAAAAAATATGGCGGAAATACTGGGCGGCCTCGCGATTGTTTTGCGCGGGCCTAGAAATAACCGCGCGCTGCGACACGTCGCACATCGCGCGAGAACGAGATATTATATTATCTACCTATGTTTCAGATATGTACATAAAATATTCCGGTTTCGAATATTATTTCACCTGCTCTCATGTTTAACAAATTTGTTCCCGCTTTGATATTTCCATAATATAAATTAATAATAAGGTATTTCCATAGATACCTTCTATACAAACAAAAATATTTTTGCCATTCTACGGCTACATCTAAGTATTTGACGGCAACTAAGCATTTGATATTGTTGTTATTAAAGCTCAGTGTTGAAGAAATAGGTAATAAGTTTAAATATCCTTCATAAAAAGAGGAAATAGATGAATGAAAAACAAAGTCGGAAACAGGTAGGTACATCCTACACAGCTGGTACTTCTAGAGTGCGGTGTGCATTACGATTAAGCCTCGTGACTAGTGTACGGACACGATTGTCTTAAATATATTGTTTCTGAATTATTAATAAGAAAATATTAAGGAAATCCCGTACAAACCATGCACATTGCGAAAACATACGACGGGAGCATGAATCATGTATAAATTATAAATTTAATTTCCTAGAAACTAGAATGCAAACGCGTTACAACAAATACATAAAAATATAAATGTTTGTCCACAAAAAAACGGTGCCAAATGCTTCCTCTAACAGGAATCAGTATCACAATAAGTCTGGGTAATATCTAAAAAGCAAGACAGTTTTTTCAAATCAGCTCCGAAGTGTTTAGTGCAAATCGTAAAGGCTTCAAAGCCAGTATGAAATTACGATTATCTAAAAATATTCATTATCATTCATCATCATTTATCATTATCAGCCGGAAGACGTCCACTGCTGAACCTAGGCCTTCCCTTTAGAACGCTATATAATATTCATTCGGGGGGATTTTGCCGTAATCACCACGCTTGGCTTGGTGATCGCAGTGGTTGGAATACTTGGAAACGGTGAGCGCTGCTGCCCTCTCAGAATATGTCCCTCTCTGCCGGAAAATATTCAAATAGCAGTAAACTTCATCGTTTTATCAGTCTATAAACTATTTACCTTGTATTGATTTACAAACAAATCTACAAATAGAACGTATTACATGTTATATTCCCCATGTAATGAAGAGTACTGTTTTGTTCAAAAAAGACGTACCTTTCTATACACGCCTGTTAAGTCCTAAGTATCTTTCCTTATGTAAGATCCACTCAAATCAAATTAGATCTGAAACGAGGAAAATAGTGAGGGCATACGTAGCCGTGGCGTGGTTTCGCTCGCGACCGCGCGTCCGACCGGCATTCGGGTCAAGGCGTCGATGCCGGCGCGGCGCGGGCGGCGGTGTTGACGCAATACAACACTATCTGCTTGCTATAATACTCGTTATGTTATCGTATCTCCGTTTTATTGCTGCTAGATCCGCCGACCACTTGCGATACATTTCAGAGGTCCTTACGACTTAAATGCTTCCTCTACGACTCCTCTACGCCATCTGTACGAATTTTTTCGGTTTGCTTATTTCATCATTTGTGATTTAATACTTTCTAATTGATCAAATTTTAGTTTTAGAATGTATCACGGCTTAGTATTTTACAAAATATGTATAATATATGTATAATATGTAGAATACGAGTAAATATAGGAACCTATATATCTTTTACCTACTTATACTATACCTACTACTATATTTCTTATCATAATTTTGTAGCTGAAGTTTCGTATTTTTTATATGCTTTTATGAGCTAATTATCAAATTTTACGTTATAAACTTATAATACAGGATATAGGTGTAAGATTCAGATTAATAAACGAATGTTATATGCTTATCTTAGTTTTATTTTAAATATAATTAGGCAAGAAGTAGATAAAATCATTAAAATATTGATAAAAAATTGCAAATCATTAAGCTGTATAGGTAAAGAAGATAATTAATTGTGATATTATTCTTCTTAGGTAATGCAATAATTATCGTCATTAACGTACAAGACTATATATTTTATTTATAAAGTCGCACTTTTAAATGCGACTGAATTTTTAATGCTTTTAATTTTAATAATATGTCGTAACATTGTCGTAAAAAGTGATGCTTATTTAACCGAAGGATCAAGATCCCTAAAAAAAATTATACTTCTAACAATATTCCAGTAAAAGATCACAAAATTAAATCTATAATTGTACTAGTATTCAAATAATAACCGCGGTGTCTGTCCAGTAGAACCAGTTTAACCTGTCGCGTTACATATTTACCTACCTTCTCTAGCTATCTCCGCGAACATCGCGAATTTTATAGATATCATTATAATATATTATAATACAAGCTCCTCAATGCTTGTTATAATAATATGTTCTATAAATACATGATGTACATATTTTCCTGTGAGATAATATGACTGAGCACAACACGAGCGTCAATCATTTTCATTGCATTAATTGAATTTAGATAACAAATTAAAAATATAAAGGTACAATTTATTATGTTCATAATGGTAATATAAATATAATGTGTTCGGTGATAACTTGACACGTGATAAGTTAATTTTGTTTTAATAAATTCATAATTAAATAATCATATCATATCTAATAGACAAGGATTATCATTCGACTCCCTGAAGTTCTGTGAACGTGGTCATGTAATGTTTGCTAATTTTCTTCCTATTACGATATAGTTTCAAGTAATTTTATTACCAAATTATATTATTAAAATACTGCAGATAGTTATGTCAACACAGATTGTCCTAATCTCGTGGGATACTTCTAGTCCCACAATTGTTTAGCACGTCTAATTAATTTATAAATACACAATCCCTATTATTAAACAAACTCGGCATCAACATTTTTATATTGTTAGCCTCTTACGGTCTGAACTACGACCCAGATTAGGTATGTAGAGTCTACCTACTAAATTCTAAATATTACATGAAATAGCAAACATTAGGGCTGCCTCTGGTGCTAAGTTATAGCGAATCAAACCTAGAATAATTAAGTTTATTACTGACATCCTGATCAAAATTTATATATAATACATAAATCTTTTTTTAAAAAAATATACATTTATTATATAAATTTAAAGCACAAAACACTACATTCAATATATAGAGTCTTGTGCGTCTCCGCGAGGCTCTATGGTGCCCAACAGGCAAGCAGCATTGTCGCGTTGTACAGCCAGGCTATAGAATTAACTTACTTAATATGTTACGGTTATTGAAGTATGGTGACAGGGTAGCTCTTTTTTTGTTTAAACGTGTTGAATGACGATTATTATTGTATTCCAGTGGGTGCAGTGTCGGATCGCGAGGCGGCGGCCTACGGGTACGGGTACGGCGGCGGCGGGGGCGCGGGCGGTGCGCACCACTTCGCCACGCCCGCGCCGCCCGCGATGCCGCACGACGAGCTGCCCTACTCCGTGTTCGACTTCGGCGACTACCCGCGCCAGGCCTACCACAACAAGCTCAAGCCGAAGAAGAGGCCGCGCGCCGACGGCCCGCCCGCGCCCGGCGTCAAGCGCAAGAGCCGCGAGGGCTCCACCACCTACCTCTGGGAATTCCTGTTGAAGCTGCTGCAGGACCGCGAGTACTGCCCGCGCTTCATCAAGTGGACCAACCGCGAGAAGGGAGTGTTCAAGCTCGTCGACTCGAAGGCGGTGTCGCGCCTCTGGGGCCTGCACAAGAACAAGCCCGACATGAACTACGAGACGATGGGGCGCGCGCTACGTTACTACTACCAGCGCGGCATCCTCGCCAAGGTGGACGGCCAGCGGCTCGTGTACCAGTTCGTGGACGTGCCCAAGGACATCGTGGAGATCGACTGCTCGCTCGCGTAGGCTCCACCTCTGTGTGTGCGATGGACGATCTAGTGTTGCCTCGCGGCGAGCCTCGGAGGCGCTCGCGCCCGCGCCGGTTCGAACTTCACGGTGGATGTGACTCGTGCTCGGTGGACGTCCGGACGCCGGACGCCGGACGGACGGATGCCAGACTCCGGACGGCGGGACTTCTCATACGTAACTACATGTAGAGTCGCGTATTCGTTTCGCTCTTGCATTACATTTTTTCACTAATAGTAAAATTCTCGTTTTGGAATCATCATGCATTACGTTTTCGGATCGCTTCTTGATAATGTTGTTAAGATTTAAATGAATATTGTCAAGTGAACCTAATCATTATTAACTTATCGTTGAATTTAATATTTATACAAAAATAGGAGAGACGAAATCGATTGCTCAAAATGTTTATATAAGTACCTATATTTAGGGGTATTTCAGAAAGAGGAACACTAAATTTGCTAGATGTTATATGGTACGGGGCGGGTTTTGTATAATGTTAAAACGAATTTTTGAATGTTTGTAAAATATTGCATGTTTTATGTCGATATGATATAATATAATATACATTTCCTAAAGGACTGTACGAACAGAACTTCCTACCTCAAAACTACGCAAAACAAATGATTCATATGAAATATACAATTTGTAATGTTGGACACATTTTACATAACATTATATCTTACATAATATGCAATAAGTGATTATTATAGTCTAATAAGAGTTTATTATAAAGAAATATTTACGTAACAAGATGTTTTATATAAACACAAAGTATCGCGTATTTATTATCCTCAGATGAAATATTTTTAACTTGTTTGGTGCTTTTTACGGCCATTTGCATATTTACACCTTGTTACAACCTGACACATCACTGCTGTTAATTCTATATATTATAAATATAATGATATATGTTTATAGATAGTCTCGTTAACGTCTAGCTACAATATGTTCCTATGTTAACGCCTGTAGGTACTACGTATAGTCTATAACTATACCGAACTATGTTCTCTTGTCTCGCCCTCGTGTCTTCGATTATGTTCAAACCGAATTTCCAAATGATATTATTTCGGACGTTACATAAATAATTATTATTAGTATAGAATTATTGTGGTGACATTCAACGAGTGAACTGAAACCTACTGCCAACTTTCTGTTATGTGACATGATCATAGTTAAGGGATATTATTGTGAGTTAATTGTGTTAATTATACATATATGTTTACTATAAGTGCTGTTTTAAGTGAACAAGTTCTAGTTTATTTGGTTTATTTAATGTATCGTAGAATCGTAGGCAAGCGTCGGGGTCGCGCGCTGCTCACCAATCCGCTGACATATCACTACAACGTAGCCCGGGCCTACGTCTCATTCATATTACAAAGATACGTCATCATCTGCATATCAGATACTGTTTATATTTATTTACAGTGGGGGAAGCGTGCGATATCCATTTTTTGTTACCTGAATAAATATTATTAATAATTAATTACGATTTGTGGTCCAATGTTAATGAATCGGAATATTTTTAACTAGATAGTTTGTATTGAATGGTCGAATAAGTGTAGCGTTCACCGGACTCAGCCATCCGATCGGACACGAGACTATACCTTCCTAGGTAACCGATTGTCTGCGATGGAGGTCTAAGTCCGCAGTGAATGCGACCTGTGGACAGCAACGAATGTCGTGGACGCATTACTAGGATAAGAGAGTCGAAGTGCGCGCTCTCGCTATAGACTCTTCTCAATATAGTATAAATATGCAATATTTTTATATTCTACGTAAATTATATCAAATTATTAGCGCGTAAGTATGAAATCTTTAAATATATATTTGATGAGCTAGCGCGCACTTCGTACTGAAATTGAAAAGGGTCAGTGAAGCCTTAGGAGAATCGAAGTGTCGTGTATAAAGTATAAAGGGTGCTAGGACTTAGGACAGCGTCAGGAGAGTTACTCGATCGCGGTACATTACGCGCCGATACTATTATATTATGTTTATCCACTATAATATACTGTATACTATAACCCCAGTCTAACGATGTCTTCGTGTAGGTGAAAGATCTCAGTGTCCAAATCTTCTTCGAACAAACCAGTGCCCGTTCGTATGATTGAAAATAATACTGTTATGAAAAAAGTGGATTTTAATCATTGAATATATATTTTTATATAGCTAGATCGAATTCTCTATAACTTTCGTTTGGCACTATTTCTTATGCTTTTGTAAATATGACTAGGTTTAACTTATTTATTTTGTGTCGGCTCCGACGCGTATCCTGTACCGACCGCGCCACACGGGAACGTGCGTCGCGGTGAGTGCGGATGCGCGTCGCTTCTTTGTTTCCTTTCTAGGGAAATTTCGTTCTATAGGTTACAAATTTTATTGTAATATATTATCTTTATTAAAATATAAAAATAGTAGATAATGAATGGACCACGTGATGGAAGGTGAAACGCTCTCAGAATTTATAATTCGGCTAGTGTGTGATGCTAATCGATACTGTGAGATAACTAGTTACCGGTTAGAAGGCAAAATGTTTGAGCAAGCATTTAAAATAATGCTCGGAAAATGTTTAAAATATTTTAGTCGAATTGATGTTGTTGAAAAAATCAAATTTCTAATAAATAATGTACTTAATTAAATCTTCATTGTAAATTTTATGGCACCTCGAGAAAATTTATTGTTAAAATTATTTTAAATCGACCCTAGTCTTAGTAACTTAATTTGAGTAAATTAATAAACATCGGACGCTGTAATCGGTAGTAGTGGTCGGTGTCGGCGAACGGCACGTTCGACGCATCTAAAAACCAAACGCACAGATGAGCGGCGTATTGGTGCGCACTACGGTCTCCGCGTGACGCGAGTTTGTAACGCGCGTATTATGCGTCCGCGGAGTACGCAGGCAGTCGCGCGAAGCGTAGTTAGATAAATGTAATAATTTGCATGGAAGCAATGAGAAGGTTAGTGAATACGGTATAGATAGTAGAGCGATGCCGCGCGCCGCCGGTGCGTTAGATATAATATAGTATTGAACGTACATGTTTTCATTACTATTTCGATGTATTATTGTCATGTTCGTCGATAATAACGTTAATGTCCAATATTTTAATACGTAATTCATTCCGAATGAAAGTTGTGGATATATTATACCTGTGTCCTTTCGGTTTATATTGTTACGTTCGTTTCTTTCAATAAGCAAAACGGAAACGTTTGCTTAGTGAATAAATAAAGCTTTTTCATTTTGCTTTTGTCTAAATTATTAATTGTATTCTGAGAGTGCAGTGCGGAAGGTACAGTGATTTTGAGTTAATTTGCTTTTAGGTTTATGCAGTTAAAGTCCGATATTTTAATTATAGTTCTAGTTGTTTAATTTACAAAATACTGTATTTTCTCCCTTAATTAAGTTATTTTTCTATGTATAGTTAGTTATAAGTGTAAATGAGTTAGCACATAATTTGATGCATGATGATAATGTTAATAAAATATCCACAATAAAATACAAATCTTGTTTTTTCTAAAACTATCCCAGTTTACGAGTTTTTATTCTCCTACCGAAGGAGCACAGGAAGGAGTGTTATAAGGTTGACGTGTCTGTGTGTCTGTCTGTGCTATCGTAGTTCCTAAACAGATCAAGTGTTTTTTAACTATTTCTCATGAAAAGCGGTTCAGCCGATTTAAGATCTGCTCATTTCTAGCGTCTGAATGGATAATGGATACCTATAGGATGTGCCTGTGATGTGGATGTAGTTGATACCTGCCTGTATTATCATGACTTTGTGCAAACCATAAGGGTAGTTTTTATAAATTTTCGTTAAAACTAAAACCTTACAAAATCTCTTTTTTGTCAGTGTTTACAAAATTGTTGGCTGGTTATTTGTTTATTTACCTCAATACACAATGTCGTACGTCCAACTTTTACCACATCCCAATAGATTCGTCACCATTTATTTTTAACACTGGCAACTCACTACTTAATAGTATTAATATGAACGCATTTTTATTTTACCTGTGGCAAAGCTATAGACAATATTTATGACGTCTGACGTGTCTGCTGTCATTGTCATAGCTGTCAAATCAGAAATCAGAATCTACGTGTATTCACAGCTGTCATCTGGTACTGGTTCATAGTAATTTTTTTACATTAACAGATTATTACAATAATAATGAGAAGAAACAAACAATAGTGTTACTATCTTCCAATAATATTCGAAGTGTACATTAATTTAACAAGGTGAAAAACTTTAGAAGTCTTTCAAAATGGTTTTAATGACTATGATTGCAAGGGTCGTAGATGGCCTGCCTTTAGCCGCTACTATGCAAGAAGATGAACAGGTACATATTTTATCGATTATTATGCTAGTTGTGTTGTACAATTAGGTAACAATATCTTAGTTTAGTTTCGTTACGTATCCCGCTTAATTTGCATATTTTTCACACTTAAAAGTTGCCTATTACATTATCTTCCAATATGCTTACGTTTGAACACAATTTTTATATTTATTTCATTTGAATTATTGTTTTATTTATAATATGATTTGCCGTGGTGGTTCGCAGAGTGGCTGCAATGTACTCGAGTACCAGAATCAGGCCAAAATGCTGTTTAGGAAGTTAGGCCCACAATCACCTACAAGATGCTCCATTGAAACTGGACCCTATCTCTTCCAGTGAGTGTTGCGCTTTTTATATTTTTAGTTCGATTTATACCTACATTTTAAGTTTCTTTATTTGTAACAAATCCACTAGTAATATTTAATAGGTTAGTAATTAAAGTTACTCATATTTTTATCATTACAACTAAGACACTATTTCTTTCTTCATCATATTGCAAAATTAAATAAATGTTTGGTAGATATTCTCTTGAGATCAGGTTATTGATGTTAAATATTCTCTGTATATAAAAATCAAAGTTGTGATTAACCGACACACACACTCATCAACACGCAGCTCTTGGATAATAGAGAACTGAATTTTGCACATACGTTTCCATTATGATGTAGATAAGAAAGAAATTCCCACAGGAACATGAATTGGAAAATTATGCTTGCTATCAATATTGGATCCCTAAAGAAATAGTAGATTATTATATTGATCTATCAATCATATTTATTTATTTCAGCTATCTTATTGAGCAAGAGATCTGCTACTTAGTTTTGTGTGAAAAAAACTACAGCAAACGACTAGCATTCAGCTATTTAGAAGAAATTTCACAAGAGTTCTATCAACAGTACGGAAAAAGGGTAATGTAACATATTAATTCAAGCTATCTAAATCTTATATATATAAAAATCTTGCGTCACGATGTTTGTCCCGAATAAACTCCAAAACTACTGAACCGATTTCAATCAAATTTCACATGTACCCGTATTTTGGTCTAACTTACTGGATAGGATAGTTATTATCTCAATTATTCGCTTATGTCGTGAATGTAAACAAATAAAATGTATCAATTAATTGTTTCTTAAGCAAGTGTTTATTTACTGTTTAGTTTTATGAAGTTCTTATAGATGGCGGTGTACGTTGATTCATCGATAAAATTCTTCAATATTGTTTGACATCTAGGTTGCAAATACACCCAATAGATGGCGCTGTGTTCTGTTTCTTAGAATATAAATTCTATTACTTTATTTCACGTTATATTTATTTATGCTCACGATATAAAACCGTATTATTTTAATTGTTTGTGACTGATATTTTTATAATTATACTGTGTATGTTACAATATTATAACCATAAATAACAAAAACAAAATTGTACTATTTTTGTTAGAGAATTATTAAAGTCTTGGCGCCAAATTTTAATCAAAGTTTCAAGATCTGGCCATCAAATTCTCGAAGCATGCGAACTAGAACGTTCGGGAAATGCAAGGTTCAGGTATAAATACTGGCGCCGAGTGTCACCGCAGTTCAGTTCCTTTTTAAACGAGTGAATTAATACTAGGTATCTCCCGGAAAGTGATAGTCTCAGTAAAATCTCCACGCATTTTGAACAAGAATATAAATTTTTCAATTGAGTACTCCAGTTTTATTTTAAATTTAGGTAATTCGATTTTACCGGAAGGGTTTTATTTCCTCAGTTGCGATTAGAGAAATAAAATATGGCGGTACGAAGTTCGCCGGGTCAGCTAGTTAAATCATCAATTTACACTATAATTAACTAATAAATCTGACTCAAATAGTATTTCCCTACTTCTTATCCCATTAGGTGGGGACAGCACAGCATGTCATATTTCACCACAATAAAATAAATATATATATGCAAGTATAGTATTTCCCATACTATTATTTTCTGATCATCATTAGTATTGAATGAACACAATCCTATGAAAAACATAAATAATTGCAAGTCTCCACACCTTCATAACATTGACAAAAATTATGCTTAGTTTTGATATAGGTAAGTAATTTTTTTGCATTCTATAATTTCAGCTCACTCTAGCATAACAATATAAAACTAGCATTGTGAAATAGTAGGTAAGTTTAGCCTACATTCTACTAATATCATAAATTATATTGTGCAAGTCTGTGCCTGAGTGATAATCTGTTCAATAATAGTTCTTGATAACCTGGACTTACTGGCCAAACATTTATTTCAAATCCATAAAATGCGAATATTGACTTTTTTTAAATATGGCACAAATAATATACTAACTAGAAATAAAATAACACTAAAAATTACAATTTATTTAAAATAAAAAGTTAATTTTTCATGAAACTTGAAAGGTGTCTTAAAAAGATAGACAGACTTAAAAATATCTTCGTGTATCAGATGACCAGGTATAACCCGTATTAGCGAGCACATATAAGATGTCATACTTGGATATATTATTATTTATTAACAAAAACTTAATAGTTAATTACACTATCACTGTGTTCTAGCTACACAATAACTATTAAAGTGGTTAGTTAGTACTTTACTAACCACTTTAATATATTAATATGGATAGGTAAGGTACCAACGCATAACATGTGGTGATTTTCTTAGCCCATAAATCTATCTCATAGAAAAATTTTTAGTTTATTATTGTTTCCACAGTTTTCATTAAATTAAATTTATTAAAGTTCAAAACCTACAATAAAAATTGAATTGAATTGAAGTGAATTCACTTTAAATTTAATTGCTTTTGAATTTTGTAAAAATACTTTTTTGTTTTGACATTCGCATAAAATCTTGTGAATCTCATCTGTTGGGCAATAAAAGTTTGTTGATTACTATAGGTGAACACAGTGACTCGTCCATACACCTTCATAGAGTTCGACACGTGGATGCAGCGCACACGGAGACAGTACAGCGATGGAGGCGCGAGGGCGCGGCGCGGGGCCACGGCGCAGCTCGGTGCTCAGCTCGGGGACGTGCAGCGAGTCATGATGCAGAACATTGATGATGTCTTGAGGAGAGGAGCTGTACTCTCTGGTGAATACTACTTTCATTTCAGTTGTGACATTCTTCAATAACAACCTGTAATAGGCTCGCCCCCTATTACATGGACTTACACAACATAAGTGCAACTATGGGAACTAAGGGAAGTGTAGCCAGCACCTCTACCTAACTCTTTGGGAAAAAAATTCCAGCAGTATTGGAGATTCGCAGTAATAATCAGACACCAATGATGTTGCTTAGATGGCACTAGATGACAGAGTAGAACGTGATGACGACAATCTCCTGCAATACAGATCACTCCCAAGGCAAAGCCCAGTGCTTATTTTGGTTGTTTATAACAATTTATTTTTAATTAGTTTTCGCAAGTTTATAAATTAAAAATGTAATGATTTTTTATTACAGAATTGGACACAAAAACGCAAAACCTGTCAACAATGTCGCAGAAATACAAAAAAGATGCTACTTACCTCAACACCAAATCAATGCTTGTGAAAGCGACAGCTGGAGCAGTAATCCTACTTGTAATTGTTCTCTACTTCTGGGTTCTTTAGGTTACATGTTAGGTCAATATACACTTCATGGCTAGAATGAGTAAGAGGGACTTAGAACATGGAAGGTACTTTGCAATAAACTGTTTAAACATGGGCAAGATTCAATTAATACTCTCTAAAGTGATGGTCAGACAGTGTTTTTTTAGTTTTTTATTAAAATATATAAAATTGACATTTAAAGTATCTTCCAACATACTTTTAGAAGCAGTTGATACACACACTATTAATTCTCTATAATAAAAATTAAGTAAAATTTATTTTATATTTTGTGATGAATATTATTACATTATACAATACAATATAATTAGTGGCATGCACATCTTTGTGAGTGGCATTATTAAATATTAATACTATTGTGTGTCTAGCAATTTTTGCTTTTCAAGGTATATCAATATTTTGTATAATTAATGTATGTAATGTTCATATAGCTGGTACATATATCTCTTGCCCTGACAAAATGACATAATTTATTTTTAACCATTCCAGATGAGGAAAGGCACACTGATGTATAAAAGCCTTTAGATTTATAGCTTATGGCCTTGATTTAAATTGAAGGGGCGCTTGGTGATGGAATGTTGTTTTATCACTTATTGTTACATATTTAAACATATTTATTTTAAGATTTAATAAAATATGCATTCTTTTCAATGTTCTATCCTTTTGTCTCGAACGGCTTACTGCTTTCTTCACAGGAATTTTAAGTTTTCATGCTGGAACAGCCTGCGTTATGAGAACTATCTTCGTGATTAATGGCTAAATGTTGAGTGACAATAATGCTCATAATATCTCTGATTCTCAGTGCTATTGGAACACTAATCACCTGTAATGGAAAAGTTTTATGTTGTGATTTGTTAAGACAAGATAGATTTTATATACATGCTTGATAAGTAAACTTTTAGCCCGACTCATGGGAAGTATAACTGGAAATACTTTATACTAGTAGGTGAGATGGAGATGTCCACTTATGCTATATCAACAGTACCTGAAGAACTTTTATGAAGATCACAGGTCTGTTCTTCCACTGCAACATTCCAAACACTTGCACTGGGTAAGGAATTACTGTTGATGGCAGATTTGAATTTAGGTATACTATTGATGCTTGTATCCTGAACTCTGACTGGACTCCAGAATCATCCATCTTGAACAATATTAATTATAATAAACATAGGTGCTCTTTAATAAACATGTGATTTAATTAAACTTACATCAGCCACATAAAACCTCCCATGTTCACTGGAGAGTATCCCAACAGTTCTGCATCGTACAATATCTTCTTTACACATTTCACATTGTAAAACCAAGTCCTTTACATTTGAATATTTATAGAAATCCTCCTTAAATGCAAGAAATAGCTTTTAATATAAAGTAAGTAATACAAAGTATAGATAGATAATACTTTATTGTACACCACACTTCTAGAACCAACACAAAGGATACAGAGAAATTAAAATTAAATGTACAAGCGGCGGTCTTATCGTTAATATGCAATTTCTAAAAGTATAGATAGATAGATACACTACAAACATGAAACCTTAAATTTAAAATACAACTTTATCAAATAATGTAATAATTGGCGGTCTTATCGCTAAGAGCGATCTCTTCCAGACAACCGTGCAGGGAGAGGAGAGCACAGTAAATCACATTTATTGGTTGGTAGTGTGACAGAAATAAAATTGTATTTGTAGGTATGTAATATTATATATAAGTAGTTTATAGACATATAGTATACATTTTTATTAAACACTAGCGCTGTGCCCAGTGATTATCTTAAAAGTGGCTTTATTCCCTTAGTTAGCACCCTTAGTCAAGAACCTAGAAAATAATACCCTTAGTACAAATTAAGGTCAACAGTTAAACTATAAGGCTGTTTTCAATAGATAGGTACAATAAATTAAGAAGATAATATCATTGATCTAAAGCAAAGGGGATAGGGTACATTCTCTCAAGTCCCAGCGCTTACTCAATAACTGGCAAGTGCAATTTGCGCAGTGTGAAGTTTGCACAGTAACATATAATGAACAACAAAGATAGAAAGACATACCTAAGACCGAAGTGCGACCGAGACAACAATATTATTCGCTCGTACGACCTTACTGACGTACGTGGTCCTAATGGGACCTAATTTGAGCTTGCCATTTTTAAGAAGCCAGTACCTCATCTCCTCTTTTCTTTATATCAATGTTTATTATGTACTTACATGAGGTGTTTCAAAAAATGGAATATTGCGATAATTTTGTTTCTGAAGAATCATATTAGGACAAAAAACTTTGTTTTAATACAAATAATTAATTTACTTTTATCACAAGCAACGTATTGTAGTCTACTGTCATATTATTCTATACTTCTGTGTTCAAATATATTAAATATAGCACGACTTTTTCCCTAGTAGTCTAGTAGGCACACTCACACTTCGCCAGTTATGTTTTTAAAGCTGTGTTCCGTGAGCACAGAATATTGTAGAGCGCGAACCGAGCAACACTACTTCAACCGAGACTTCAACACTATTTGTATTCTGTTCACTGTTCTATAGAACAGTTGAACATTCACAAATAATAATTTCCCGCCAAAATACTGTGAAAATAGTGCGACTTTGACTGTGACCACAGAAGACGGTCTTAAGTCATGTCCACAGATACAACTACCATTGTTTTTCACACCCGAAAACTTACAAGATCTAGATTAGATCACTAAAATAGTCTCGTGTAAATGCACCATATTTGGAACATTTTTTTCTTCTTTAATGGACCCACACGAATGTATTACCAGTGTCAAGTTTTGTATATATATGGGCATTTTTACTTTTAAGTGTACCCTGATAAAAATAAGTGTTTTTGTTGTGTTTTTAAGATATTTAAAGATTGTAGGTTACATAGTCTGACGAACTGAAAAAGGTATTTTTAATAAATAACATATTATTTTCCTTTATAAATATGCAAAATAAATGGACATTGTAGTGTAGACAAATAGTTTGGGGACTCCGCAAAAATCGTCCTGTTTTTAATGTTTTAAGTATTATGACTTAAAGTGACGCTGCGAAAATCATATTTTTATATTTATCCCTTTGATAAAGTGGTTAGTATTTTAATATATTTTGTAGTGTTATTTTAACTGACTAAAACAATATTCAAATAGTTTTTTAGGACAATAACAAAACAAAAGTTATAAAAAAATATTTTTGCGACATGAAAATTGGGACAGTCATTAAACTGACACATTGAAAACCTTAAGCTGAGGCTACACTTGAGACAAAGTGAAACATAGCCTTGGCTAATTAAAATTCTTTATAATAATAATAATAATAATATGGGACAACTTCCACACACGGTCATCTGGTTCCAAACTAGGCTAGAAGCCTGTACTATGGTAACCAGATGACTGATATAGATAGATAGATAGATAGATATAAACTCTTTATTGCTACATCAGAAACAAGAAATAGCCTTAAAAATATACTAGTATAACACATAACACAAGTATAACAGAAAAGAGATAAAATATAATAGTGTAACAATTGGCGGTCTTATCGCTAAAAGCGATCTCTTCCAGACAACCGTGCAGGGAGAGGAGAGTACCGTAAATCACATTTGGTCGGCGGTGTGACAGAAATAATAAATAAATTTTATGACGTAATCTTAACAGATTTAATATTATTTGTAGGTACCTGGTTTATAAACATATTATACCTCTATTTATACTACAATAATACCAATGTATAATAATAAACTTACAAAATATATACATAAAATAAATGACTATATCTAAATAAAATAAAATAGTATATAATATATATTAGATATATATATATTAGATACCTATACTTATCAATATATACTTATATAATAAATATATACATTCTGCTATAATAATAAAAATTTTGTGTACTTAGAATACTTATATACTTAATAATATGATAAATGCGATTAAATTTTTTAAAGAGAAGGGAAAGAAAACAGCTAAAGCGATATGTAGTGGGTAAAGATACGAGTTTTAAAGATCTCTAGTGAGGAGGAGCGCTTAATTTCGTCAGGTAAGGCATTCCATAAACGAATGGCCTTCACCGTGAAAGATTTGTCGTAGAACGCGCTACTGTGCTCAGGAAACCTTAACAGCAGATTCTCTGACGACCTCAAAGTACGTGAATGGGAGGCATGGAGAAATTGGAAACGTTCCTGCAGATATTGCGGCGAAGATGAGTTGAACAAGATATTGTATAGAAGAAATAGAATATGGGCATCCCGGCGACGGCGAATAGGAAGCCACTTGAGTTTTGAGCGAAATTCAGAAACATGATCATATTTGCGAAGACCAAATATGAACCTTATGCATAGATTTTGAAGTCTCTCAAGTTTATTTAGCTGGTCCTCGGTTATATCAGGGTAGCTGGCGTCAGCATAATCGAGAATAGGGAGCATGAGTGATTGAGCGAGCGCAATTTTAGTGGCAGTTGGCAAGAAGTTCCTCAACCTACGCAAAGAGCCTGCGGTTGCAAACATTTTGCGGCTAGTAACCGCTAACTGTGGGCCCCATGACAAGGTACGATCAATGGTGATACCTAAGTTTTTGACATTTTCATTGTAGGGAATGGTTACTCCATCCAGCATTATTTGTGGCAGTAAAGCCCAGTCAATTTTACACACCATACGCGCACTTCCAACAATAATAGCTTGACTTTTTAGTGGGTTAAGTTTAAGACCATGTGCTTTACTCCATTCGGAAATACGTTGCAAGTCATTGTTTAAAATGTTAACAGCACCGGACAATTGATCAACTGGAGATTGAAAATATAATTGAAGATCATCAGCATAGAGATGATAGGAACAAGAAAGGTTATGAGAAATAGAATTAATGAATATAGCGAAGAGGAGAGGAGAAAGAACACCACCTTGAGGTACACCAGCAGTTGTGTCACACCAAGAAGAAGAGACATCTTCAAGGCGAACACGTTGCCGGCGACCAAAAAGGTAGCTGTGAAACCAGTCAATTACCTCTGGAGATATTTTAAGAGAGCGAAGGGTAGCAAGGAGAATATCGAAATCAACGGTATTAAACGCGTTGCTGAAGTCTAGCAGTGTCATCACAGTTAATTGGCCATTTTCCATTCCCAATCGGAGATCGTCAGTGACTTTAATGAGCGCAGTAACCGTGCTGTGACCGGGACGAAAGCCAGACTGAAAGGGATTAAGAAGGTTGTTTTTGATTAGGAACGCATTGATCTGGTTATGTACCAGCCGCTCGAGAACTTTGGATAAAAAGGGAAGAATAGAGATGGGACGATACTCGGAGAAAAGTTTGGGATTTGACTTCTTAGGCAATGGAAGAATTTGTGCTTCCTTCCAGAGGGTGGGAAATACTCCATTGGAAATGGAGAAGTTTAATATTTCACAGAGGATGGGGAGAATGTGGTCTAGGATAGGAAAAAGCATGTTACGACTGACGCCATCGATGCCAACAGCGTTAGAAGTAATAGAGAGGAAGCTCTTGTTAATCTCACCAGCGGAAAATTGGCGAAAAACAAAAGGTGGATAGTCCGGAAGAGTGAAGTTGGATAGGGAAGAAATAGTGCAAGCTTTGTCTGAGTCATCAATAGAGGAAGAAGAGGAAAAGTGTTTATTGAGGGAATTGATGTCTAGATTTTGAGGAATAGCCTCTTGACGAGATTTGCCGATCCCCAAAGTTCTGAGAAATCTCCAGATTTTAGCTGGATCCTCATCCTGCACTGAGTCATAAATATGACGTCTCTGGGCGTCTCTGCATGCCACGTTGCAGCGATTTCGGAGTTTTATGTATCGAGCCTTGTTAGTGTCTGTTGGACGAATCTTATACCTATTTTTCGCTACAGATTTTTGGTGCTTGAGACATTTAAGGTCCTCAGTCAGCCAAGGAGCAGGCACATGTTTAATTTTGATTGACCTTAGCGGAGCGTGAATGTCGTAAAGCTGGGTTATGATTGAGTTGAAAAGCGCTATTTGGTCATCAATTGTGCCGGCATTTAAAACGGGTGACCAATCAATGTTTTTAGCGTCCTCCAAAAAGGTTTCTTTATCCATGCCACCAAAATTGCGCTGAAGAATAATTGTAGGTTTAGATTTAGGAGGACGAATTTTATAAGATAGGAATATAAGATCATGATAAGAAAAACTGTCAGCGGAACATTGGCCGTGTTTAGTGACATGCTCTAAAGACGACACCATTATCAAGTCAAGAAGCGAAGGTGTTGTATTAGGGAAGTGATGGGTAGCACCAAGAGGGAGAATATGCAAATTGCTTGATTTAACAGTGTTATCCATGAGCGCCGCTCGACGATCTTGTTTTAGGAGACAGGTGTTGAAATCGCCCATGATAATGGTGTGACTATAAGATGGAGTGAGATCTTCTAAGATCTTTTCGAAGGAAGAGAAGAAATTATTATGAGATGAACTACTATAATAGACTCCGAGAAGAATTTTAGCGTGTGAGAGAAGGACTTCAATAAACAGATGCTCACCGGCATTAGTAGTGGGTGGTTGGGCGGAAGTACTAATTACTGTGTAGGGAAAATTGGAACGGAGATAAATAGCTACCCCACCACCACCACCACTTGCCCTATCGTTACGTATAAGATTGAAGCCGGGTAAAGTATAAGAGACTGAAGGAAGAGATGGTTTAAGCCAGGATTCGGAGACTAATATAGCATGAATGTTCTTATTGTCAAGTGACGCCAACATATCAGAGAAGTGAGCCGGGATACTTTGGGCATTAATATGAATAATATTTAAGTTTTTAGGTACGTCAGAGAAGTGATTATCTAAAGTTTCAGAGAGTGAAGGGACACTGGTAAAACTATCTTCGCTACTGCTGTTTTCTGAAGAAGAACTTACTGCAGACATAAAACTATCACAGCTATTATCAAATATATCATTAAGCATAATATTATAATAAAATAAATAAATAAATATATGTTACACTTATATATATGTACTTTAAATAATTATAATATATATAATCTATGAAATAAACTACTGTTAGTGTGATTTATTACTTACTACACCTGCCGGTTTCTGTGTGAGAAAATACAGAGCTATATATTATAGTACACACACTATAAAACAACAACACTATACACTAAATACTGCTATAATAAATTAATTTAAACTCTTATGACATTATTATAATTATTCATTCAACCTGACAAATTACTATAAAAAACTTTACTCTGGCAAATACACAAAGAAAAAGAAAAAAAAAAAAAAAAAAAAAAATTATAATATAATAACGTCAGATTGACAGTCCTGGATATTCAGGACAGCTACTGTCAACTGTCAAGTCAAAGTATCGTGCCGGTAGGCAGCTAATTTTATCGTAAACATATCTAATAAAAATTAATATTATTTTACCTCCGTAATATTTTAAGAATAATTAGCAGATCTAAAATCTGATGATAATATAGTTATCTTCACAAAAACAGTTAGGTATACGAGAGTGTATAGTATATAGTAAGTAAAGTTAAACAGCAAGACAAGATAACTACACAGATGAACAGGAAATAAATAGCATTACACGATAGAAACAGAACAGTAAATAAAGACGTAATTGGTAATTAGAGCTATTTTTTGCTTGCGGCCGCTGGACGCTTGGACCTGGCAGCCGATGGCTCTTTGACGACGACCGTCGCAGGCTTAAGAGGCACCACAGCAGACGCAGCCTGCGAGGCAATCCTATCCAGCTCCACAATCGTGCTCACCCGATGCCGCTCACCACCCGCGTCCAGCACATACACGTAGCCATCCCGAGTCCAGCATTTAGTGACGCCAAAACGTTGGCGCGCCACCATGAATACGTCATGCCTAGCTTTTGTTAAAAACTCTGACATTGTAATGCCAGAGCCTTTCAGAGAGGTCTTAGCGGCCCAAATTTTGGAACGTAGCGTACTTTCGCGTACCTTGAAGAGAATTGTATACATACTTATATAAGCTTATAACACCCAGACACAGATCAAACAGACATGTTCATGCACACAAATGATTGACCTGGCCGGGGATCGAACCCGGGCCCTGCGGCACAGAAAGCAGAGTTACTACCATCTGAGTTATTATTATATTGTTTCACGATTTTATCAAAAGTATTTAAATTATTAATTTGTTTAAAGTATTATTTTATAAATGATATAAATGAATTAACTGACCTGAAAATAAAAATATTTCAAATTGTAAATGCGTGATCTCAGCCTTATAAAGTCAGTTTAGTGATATTGGTAGTCAGTCCTATATGTGACGGAATAAAAATGTCACCAAAGTGACGTCACATTATAAGATTATAAGAAAGAAGTTTTTTAATCACACTTAGATATTTAGTAAGAATAAAGTACACAAAAATATTTCTAAGTATATAATATCTGATTCGTTTACAACAGTTGAAGAATGTAAAACGTTTATTTATCAAGGAAATAACATCACTTACCTAACTAAAAAGTGGGGACATCGCTGACTCATACAAAAAACATCCTTTTACTCGAAACACTGTTTCAAACTAACGTTTTTTTAAATGCCGGTCTTAATCGGTAATCTTATTAAAACTCTTAGAACAAGAATATTAAGTTTTTAGTGCCGATTTTTAGTGTCAAAAACAACATGCACAGTGCACCGCCCTCCCGCCCGCAAAATTGCATGCAAAGAGGAAATGCTATTAGGTATTATTTTTTGTTAGTGACACCATTCATATATCGAAACGTGTTTCGCGTCTACACGACGCATCATCAGGAAATCTTATTTACAAATCTTGCCATTTTAGGTAACACGAGTTTATTTAGTAATTATTTGAACTACTGGAAGCGTCACTAAAATGACATGTCCGACTGGCATCAGTTTAGAACATTTATTTGAAAATGTATTTTAGCCTGTGTCATTAGGATTTATTTTACAAATTTAAATTTTATGTTACGACAAAATCAACACACTATGGTTACACTGTGGTTACACCAAAATTTTCAATGTATTCGTGGTAAAATAAGTAATTTATCGTCGTCAATTCAATGATGGTAAGAGGGATGGGACATGCCAGAAACAGTTACTCTGGATATTCAAAATGCTCATAAATTAATAATTTAAATGTATTTTACCAGGATTGCAGATGAATTCGTCAACTCAACTCAACTCAAAACAGCTTTATTCAAATAGATCATAATCTGACACTTTTGTACGTCAATTTGATAAATATATTTATTTACCATATAACTGAAAAAATTAGTATGTATATTAACAGAATGCCTCAAAATGGCGGGTACACATAAAAGTGAAAATGCCCATAAAGCCTGCTTACACGGGAGAGTCATGGACACACATGTTAGTGTATTTGCCAGTTTCAAGTTACATAAATTTTCAAGTTAATATGGTCAATTAGTAAATTCCTCACTCTTAGTGATAGGCCTCTTTTGCAGGGGGCCGCCTGGGGAAGTACCTTTGCCAGTTATTCATCCACCAAGCAGTAATATGCAAATGTTACTGTGTTCCGGTCTGAAGGCAAGGTTAACAGCGAAATTACGACATGACGAGTTTTAACAACTAATAACTCAGGGTGGCAGGCGCAGTGCAGTACCGCGCAGAATTTTGAATATTAAAACACTGGGTGGCACTGTGTCTGATATAGGTAATCATGACGCTTACTATCAAGGACCTGATTTGCTCGTCTTGTTACTCAGTATCATAAAAAAAAATATCAGAGTCAGGGCAAGCCCAGTCAAGTCACAGCTCTAGTATATTCTGTGAGCTCTAGTAAAGTAAAGTGGTGGTCTTTACAAGAACCTGCCGGAATTTTGGTGGGAACACGAAAAATCACATTTCAACTCTCGCATCACTTGCCAAGAAACTTGTGCATCTTCGAAAACACTCATCACGTAATATTCCACTATTATTACACGTTTACATTATTACACGTCCCTCGCTACTCGTGGGAAAATGCTAGATTCTATAATAAACACAATTGCTCCTTACTTAGCAGAATTATTTAACCTATGCATAGATAAAGGCACGTTTCCAGAACTAATGAAAATAAGTAAAATCACTCCTATCTTTAAATCGGGAAGTAAGACAGATCCATCAAACTATAGGCCAATCTTTGTTTTGCCAGTATTAAGTAAAATCTTTGAGAAATTGATGCTAAACCAACTGCTGTCACATTTCAATAGAAATAGAATACTGCATTCAAACCAGTATGGTTTCACCAAATGCAGATCAACAACCGATGCGGGCTGTCATCTCATGACTCTTGTCTTAGAGGCTTGGGAGAGTTCACAGGATGCCATTGGAGTGTTTTGTGATCTTTCCAAAGCATTCGACTGTGTAGAACACTGCACGTTACTGCGCAAGTTAGAATTATATGGAATTCATGGGAATGCCCTCAACCTGGTGGAATCATACTTGTCTAGTAGGCAGCAGAATGTTAGCGTCAATGGTTAGCGTCAATGCAATGGACAATAAATATTTTAACCAGAATGGCGGTGACGTGGTTCGCAACCCGTCACGTCTCGTTTCCCGAGGGCGCGAAAAGTGGGCTATGGATAGCCACTTTGCTACGTTGAATGTGAGGGGAGGCATGAATGACAAAATTGAGGAAGTATGCGAGATGATGAATGAAAGACGGATTGATGTTTTATGTGTGAATGAAACTAAGCGGAAAGGATGCGACACCACCACGCATGGCTCGTACACAGCCTACTGGTCAGGAGTACCTGAAACCAGTAGAGGCTGTCAGGGCGTTGGTGTTGTACTTTCTGCGAGAATGAATGAGTGTGTGACTGACTTTGAATGTGTGAGCCCAAGACTCCTTTGGGTGAGGTTGAAAGTTGGCCTTACCCGCATCTTTGTATTGGGGGTGTACGCTCCGACAGATGCAGGGCCAAACTGTCCCTCGAGAGCCCAACAGATGAGGCAGGAGTTTTGGGATAGCGTGAAAGAGATTTTGTATAAATGTAAACAGAATGAAAGAATAATAATGTTAGGGGATTTTAATGGTTGGGTAGGAGTGAAACAGGATGGATATGAGAATGTGTTAGGAAAGTTTGGGGATGACAGAGTGAACATGAACGGTGAGAGTCTGCTTGAAGTATGCATGGAGTGGAGTCTTTTGGTTACAAACACAATGTTTGAACACAAAGAGGTCCACTTGTTTACGAGAGAAGAAGGAAGCCAGAGAAGTATGATTGATTTTGTTATTGTAGATGAAAGATTGAGAAAGAATGTCTTAGACACTCGGGCCTATCGCGGTGCTGGCATTTACACAGACCACTTCCTGGTAATGAGCCGAATAAGGGGTCTGTTCAGAAAGTGGCGGCATCGACATCGTGGGCCTGTTAGTGTACTAGAGCGCATAAAAGTTGAGAATTTGCAAGAAGAACGTGTGAATGAAGAGTTTGCACGTAAACTGAGTGAAAAGTTTACCGAGTTAGATGAAGCATGTGAGATTGAAGAGCTATGGAAGCCATTTAAGGAAGGAATTGTGGAAGTTGCAGTTGAAGTGTGTGGTGTTAGTAAGAGAAAGAAAGGGTGTAAGATACGAAAGGTTTGTGTGGAAGTTCAAAAAGCAGCGTCTGAGAAGAAGAAAGCTTGGAAAGATTGGTTGGCCACAAAGGCTAATCAAAGAATGCAGAAGGCAACGAATGTGGATGTAAACATGGCAAGAAATGAGTATAAAAGATTGAAGGATGTGGCAAATGAGGTTGCGAGAAGAATGAAAGAGCACGATAGAGATGAATTTGACAGGAGGTTATCTGATGACTTTCAGAACAATATTAAGTTTTTCTGGAAGTCCGTAAGATCAGCTAGAGGGAATCTTACCACCTCACAGCTGGACAAGATCAGAGACCAGGATGGAAGTTTTCTGAATGGAGAGGAAAGGGTGCTAAACAGATGGAAGGAATATTTTGAAAGTTTATTTGAGAAGGAGAATTTGCAAGTACAGGCCCAATCCGGAGATACGAATGAAAGTCATGATGAAAATGGTATAAGCATGAAAGAGATTGTGGAAGCGTTGAAAAGTATGAAAACGGGTAAGGCTGCAAAGGTACGGTATGATAGAGTTTCAGCCGAGATACTTAAAGCTGGACAGGGTGTGGTAGCTAGTCAGCTGTACCGCCTTTTCAACCTTTGCTGGAGGAGCGGCAGAGTACCAGGAGACTGGTGCAAGGCCGTTATCGTACCGCTATACAAAGGAAAAGGGTCGCAGCAAGACTGTAAAAACTACCGGGGCATTAGCTTATTAAGCATCGTTGGCAAACTATATGCAGATTTTGATTAAAAGAGTGATGAATGAAACTGATGAAAAGATTTGGGATGTGCAAGCGGGATTTAGGAGAGGGATGGGATGCATGGATCAGATCTTTTCCTTACGGAGCATAGCCGAAAAATTCTTGGCTCATAGCCAAAAGGTCTATTGCGCATTCGTAGACTTGGAAAAGGCCTATGACAGAGTGGTGAGGGATGAACTGTGGTCAACATTGTCTGTGTATGGGGTGAGCGCCAACTTGATACGAGCGCTGAAATCACTCTATGAGGGTTCCAGTGCTTGTGTCAGGGTGGACGGAGCTTACACAGACTGGTTTAACATCGGAAAAGGTGTTAGACAGGGATGTGTAGCTTCGCCATGGCTATTCAACTTATTCATAGACAATTGTCTGAAAGATTTGAAAGAAAGTGCGTATGGTTTAAGAATGAATGAGTTGACCGTCAAATGCCTCCTATACGTTGATGACCAGGTCATACTGGCATCATCAGAGAAGGAGTTGCAAGCGATGGTTAATTTGACGAATGCTGCTTTAACAAGCAAAGGGATGAAAGTGAATGTAAGCAAGACGAAAGTAATGGTTTTTGAAAGAGAAGAAGGAATGACAATTTGCAAGATTCTGATTGATGGAGAAAGAGTGGAACAAGTAAAAGAGTTTGTATATCTGGGTTCAAAGTTTACAAGTGATGGAAAGTATGACTGTGATATTGAAAGAAGAGTTTTGGCAGGAAATCAGGTGAATGGGGCGTTGCATACTTTTATGAACAGTCAGAAAGTGTCTAAAAAGGCACGACTGGCTGTGCATAGAGGGGTGCTTATCCCCACACTTACGTATGGTAGTGAATGTTGGGTCTGGCAGAAGAAGCATGAAAGTAAGATTAATGCTGTGGAAATGAGAAGTTTGAGAAGTATGACTGGAGTGACCTTGATGGACAAAGTGAGGAACAGTGTGATAAGGGAACGCTGTGGCGTGTTAGAAGATGTAGTGACAAAGATAGAGAAAGGATTGCTTAGATGGTTCGGACATGTGGAGAGGATGGACGAAAAGAGATTTACAAAGGAGATTTATAAGGCTAGTGTGAATGGTCAAGTCGGTAGGGGTCGACCTAGGCGTACCTTTCATGAACAAGTTGATGTTATCTTAAGGAAAGGCCAGGTCAAAAGTACCAACAACCGACGAGCATGCATGAAGAATATGATGAAAGTAGAAGAAGCGAAAGTTGTATGTCAGGATCGTAGCAAGTGGAAAGAAATAGTCTCTGCCTACCCCAACGGGAACAAGGCGTGACTGTATGTATGTATGTATGTATTACACGTTAAACACTCGAAAATGCACTGATAATTGATAAAGATACGGGAGCCAAACTGTACTGTTCGGCTTCCCGCCAAAACTCCCCTTGGAACTTTAACCAAGTCAAAGTCACTGTCATTTTTGCCATTCTGTGTGACTGTAATAAAGTAGATAATGTGTCTGTGACTCGATCTTTATTTTCATAATTCATATACAGATTTTGCGATTTGAGAATTGTTTAAAAAACTTTCTATAAGTCTAATAATACTTGTACAACATGCCTTCTACGATAGTCGACCTCCGCCCAAACCGACATTTGCTGGATCATGATTTCGAGGGATACAAATTGAACTTGCAGGCTCTGCCGCACTACTCGCTGGATCTAGTCGCGCCGGTGGATAAAGTGCACCCTGACGATATACAGTACTCGTTCGTGCATGCCAAGCTGTTCGCACTCCACAACCACCTGGTGCTAGACCACTGGGGCTACTCCTTCAACTATTACTACATCGACAACAAACAACAAGTGCGACACGTCACTTTCGAAAACACAAACAACACCTTCCAAAATAACGTCGTGTTCGACGTTCCCGCGCACGTCGAGCGTAAGTCTGGCCACTTCAACCTCTGCTTATCGTTTCCATCCAGCAATTTAGCTGTGATAAGTGATGGTACAGGATATCTGCACCTAGTGGATACAGGTCCCAGACACCGACCCACTGAAAACACTAAGTGGCAAACCATCAGTTCAAACCTCATACTCGGAGAAGAAAAATACTTTATAATAGTTGACTCGAGGACTCATGACAAAAATAATACAGAAATATTGCATTGTCTCCTGCAATCAGTTGAACAGAACGAGCAGCACTTCAATTCTATACTGACATGGGTAACATTCAACTATGATGGCATCACATGGAATCAAATGAGTTTCAGGCAGCTACAAGGGAAAGGTATCATCCACTATGCAGCTATAGAGACTAGCTGCAATGCATTGTATGTAGCATCGGATAATACATTCAAATTCACATTGGACTCTGAAAATGAGATCAAACAGCAAACCAAAGAAGAACTGAGAACAATACTCTACACATGGGTCCAATCATACGAAGATATTTCTATTACATTAAAATTGGAACCAAACTTCAACAAAAACAACCTTCATGTGAATGTAACTCATTATTCTATAAAACTGAGTTATGCAGGTAAAACATTTGTTGAAGGGACACTTTCACATAGAGTAGACAGTGAATTGACAACATGGAATGTTCAAGATAATGGTCAAGTAGACATCCTCCTTACTAAATCAGAGAGCTCCTTATGGGATGAATTAATAGAAGGAATGGATAGAAATGGGGAACAGATAATGGATGCTAGTTTGGTGGAAGAGGCTCATAGTAGACTGGCTCATCTCTGCTCTGAAACTGAGGTCATACCGGACCAATCCATGCCTGGGTTTTCAGCTCAGGAGCTGGAAGAATGTGATGCACCAACTGAAGACACGGTTTTGGGTATGTCTGGCCATCCTAGAGCTTACAATAACCAGTTTTACTATTTTATGTATGATTGCTGACTGGTTTTCTTTTGTTTCAGTGAGAATTGATGCTAGCAACCACCAAATCAGCCACCGTGTGCCTCTGAGTGTGCACCAGTACTTATTCAGCATCAAGATAGAAACACAGGAGGTGCCAGCATTGGCACTAAGACATGATGTTGATGCTTGCATTTGGCAGCCATTTGCCCAACTAATCAACTCTGACACTTGGCCTATCAAACATCAAGGAACTCTCATGGCATTTGGATATGTACAATCTTCAAAACAAAACAGGAAATTTGTCACTTGCCCACCAAACTTTTCCTACAGTGTTGTATGTGAGGCGACCAGACATATATTTGTTTATCAAAATAATAATAATGTAGACAGTCAATTGAGAAAACGCACGGGAGGAGTGATGACACCAGTCAAAGTTGGCCAACAGCATGTCTTCAACATTGACAAGTTTGGTGAAGTGCTTGGTATAAATGCAACAAATGAATTCTTATTTGTATTAACAGAAAATAAATTGGTTGCCATTCAAATACTTTAATACAATGATGTATTTCATTTATGCCTATGTATTTTCATTTATTTGTCAAGTTTTCTCCACCTCATCATCAGTTTCACTCAAACTCTCTTCTGAAGAGTAACCAGTAGTAAACAAAAGGTTTTTTGGTCGCTTCTTCTTTTCCTCTTTAATTTCCTTTTCTATTTCCAGCTTTTTCTGTTCAGCTATTTTCTCTGTTAGCAACTGGCAAGGTCTTTTTTGTGCATGATGTCTGGGCAGACCCTCTGTGCTGTTTCCATTTCTCAAGTCAACATTTGCATGGTTTTGTGATTCTTCTGAATTTTTTGTTTCTTTTTCTGCCTTGTCTTGTTCAAATTCATCTTCTAAAAGAAAAAACAATGGAATAAAATCATAAGACTTTTATAATCAGTAATTTAAGAAACTACAACTCCACCAAGCTAAGTTTGCACCTTGCTGGAATGCAGGCGCCACCTGGTTCCTCTCTCACCTTCCCGTAATCGCCCTGTCGCATACAGACCTTACCTAAGCGTCAGTGTGACGTAATCGACGCGAGGTGCAAACTTAGCTTGGTTGTGTTGTATGTGTCTCACCTGGAGTAATGATCTCAAAGTTATAAGCATGGTCTTTTAACACCACAAATATTATTGGAAACTCTACTATGCACTTTCCAGATAGATTCTCTGCAAGGGATTCTGCCAGATCCAATTCAAAAAACTTCTTTGCTGATCCTTTCACTTTTTCAGCTGTAAATTAAAGATTTACTTTTAAGACATGCAATAATAAAATTTTATTTAGGCAAAGTTTTAAACACCCCTTTTTACCTCTTAACAAAACTTTAACTCCACTAAATCCAGCAGATCTATAAAAAGTCAATGATTTAGACCCTTCAAATGGCTCAGCCTCAGGATTCAAGTATTTATCTAATAGTATAGACAGTTTTTTCTGTTCTGGACACTTGGAATCAACAAACTTCAATGGCTTCTCATCCACATTAGGGAATATCCATTCAATCCTCCAATTAATAATGTTGCTCTTGAAATTATATCGAGTTGTGTTCATTGAATTTCTGCTGAAGTTTTGGGCAAGGAATTGTAAGACTATTCCTCTCTGTCTTGCTGCCATTTTTAATTTGAATAAATGCTGCAACAACCAAAAATCGAACTTCATTACTTCAATCAATATACCTATGGCTTACAAAGCATTTATTTACTTGATTTGATTTTGTAATACAATATATAGACCAATAAAAACTATACTGTCTCGATGGCGTAGTGGGCGCTTGACTGCCGATCATGAGGTCCTGGGTTCGATCCCCAGGTCAGGCAGTATTTAAATATGAATTTTTCCATTAGGAATTATCTCAATAACTGCCTGGAGTCTGGAACTGTGCAGATGGCAATAGGATCACCCCCTATTACATGGGACTAATAACATAATGGTGAAATGTGGATGTACCTAATATGGTCCTGGGTGCCCACACCTTCGGGAAAAAGGTGTGATTGTATGTTTTGTTAAAAAAATCTTATTTTTTTACAGGGCTTTTATTAAAAAAAGACTAATAAATAAAGCCACCTTCTTACTGTCTACCCTATCTAAATACACTATTAAAAGTTAAACTAAGAAAATAACAAATATCATCTGACTGAAAAAACTTATTGGTTGACAATGGGTGGCCTTATCAATTTGCTTCAAGCAATCTCTTCTAGGTAACCAGCCTTTGGCTAATGGCTTGATAGGAAGAGTAGATAGGTAGGTGTTATAATGAAGTAAAATCTTACAATAGGCAAATCTTTATCAATCCTGGTAAATTTCTTTTTCTCATCCCTCTTCAAAGAGTACACAAACCGCGAACATTCTTCCAGCATCCTATAGTCACTCAGAAGGTCGGTGTCGGTGAATTCTTTGATCCTGAGAAACTTTGTCCTATCTCTAACACCATTACATTCGAGCTCCTTTTTGTGGATCCTGACGCAGTCTAGGCAACATGTTTTCACTTCACATTTGGGGCACGTGTATTTAGCTTTATTTACTCCACATACTTCGCATTCTCCGAGCCTAAAAGGCAAACAAAACTTTGATTAACTAATATATTCGTGCATGTTTTGAATATTCCTATGCAGTTGACTGACCTGTTTATATCTTGCTCATGGTCAATATCTGATTCAGTTTCTGACAAAGAAGAAGACATATTTTTTCGCTGCAAACCTTAAATAAAATCACAAGTTTTTGTACACAAAACAATAACACTGTAAATTGAGTAAGTAAATTGAGGTTATCAGTTTTCACCGTTTCACCATAGGTTTTCACTTTTCACAAGTTCTCAATTTCTCAACTGTCAAAAGCACATTGTGATCACAGATTGTGATATGCTTGTGTTCTGTGGTGTTATGTGATAAAAGCGCAGTCCGCAAGCTTTTATAGGCAAAGTTGTTCATAAATTCCTGTGATACTGCGTATCCACAGACATTAGACATATCATACAGTTACAGATTATAAATTACTACTAGTGTGTTGCCCTCAAGGAGAGTAGAAGAATTTTGTGTCTTTGCGTTTTGTTATTGCGAACAACTTAATTACAGCCCCGGTACCAGGGAAAACAAAGTCCCTGGGGGTTAGAACGAGATAGCAGATATGAATTGTTCGGGCGCGAAAGAGAGAAAAAACGGGGAAAACTAGTTATTACCTGCCCGCCTAGCATGGCCCCGTGCCATGCTAGGCGGGCAGGTATAATTTAAATAAAAAAAAAGAAATGGAATGTGCATAAAATTTATTATGAATGAAATATATCAATTGTACGTATCGATACTAGATGATTCGATAATATCGCGTCATATAATGATATTTTACGAAATATCGTGCACTCCTGAGTGCTGCGACTTGTATATGTGTTCTGTGCTTGCGACTGTTCCACAGAATAAAAGGAATAAAGGAACGTTCTGTGCTTGCGACTTGCGACATGACCTTGGCAAAGTAGGTTGTGGATAGTGTGGGATCACAGGTGTGGGATAGTGGATTGTGAATTTGTGATGTCCTATTTTATGCTCAGTGGTGATGTCCTAGAGCACTTTCACAAAATCGAAATACTTGAATTGAACTGATGAAAGAAACTTATTGCTTCGTGCGACTTATTGTAGTTTTCCTTTGGCTCGACACCACTTAAATGTAAACAGTAAACAATATTATTGTATTTGGTTTGTTTTGCGACCGAACCAGACCGAACTTCAAGCAGCAGTTTCTTTGAATTCTCTGCACTGCAATGGCAATGGGTACCTCAGAGCTTCACGGAGAGGACTGGGATCTACCGTGTTCAGACGATGAATTATCTAAAAGCGGCACTTACATTGGTAAGCATTGGATTCCTGACCCTGCAGAGCTCGAGGAACTTTACAAGAATATTGACAAGAGCGGTACAGTTTCTTTGGAATGGAAATGTCCGGGGCGGCGAGCGCCTTCACCTATACCTATTACTAAAGATAAACAGCCTGAAGTTCCCGCATCGCCAGTCAGGGAAGAGAAATCTGACTTTGACTTTATGGATGAGGTGAGTTCGTTGCGACTGCGCGTGCGGAGGGAAGGCGAAGACACGTTGAGAGGGTCTGCTAAGAAGAAGACTACTTCTTTTGACGGAATTTTATCCAATATGATTCGTCACAAGAGGATAGAACAGATGGAGAAGGAGGCAGAGACCTCACCCCCACATACACCTTCCTCTAGCGCCACCTGACAGGGTCCTGTCACTCTCATTTCCTGGAGTTCCGTAAGTCCCATGGGAGTAGGCATGGGTAACTCAGCTCTGAACCGGCTCAAATATAGATCATGTATGTTTGAATCACCGAGTCACAGCTCAACTAGAAACTAAACAGCTCATTGGTGGCTTTCGGCTCATGAACTCATCACTGTCATTCTAAAGAGACCAACCTTGTCACGCATCTTGAGAGTCGAAAATAGAATGCGAGTCGCACTGGAGATTTACGAATGAATCAAAATAAAGTTGCACAATCTTTTTGACCCGTAACATTAGTTACAAAAATTATGAGCTGATTATTATGTGTTCTGCAAGTCAGGTTTACTCTGTATTTATTAGATGGCTCTCATTAGAATCTGTTTGGATATTTAATCTGAATAGTTCAATACATGCATTTAGTTTCGAGATGTGTTGAATTGATTTCTGAGCTGATCTGTGAGTTGGTTCATGGTTACAGCTCAAGTGGAGGAGCTGTGAGCTGAGCCGTGACTCATAAAGATCTGCTGAGTTACCTATGGCTACATGGGAGTGTAATAAGTCTGATAACATAATGTGAGCAATAAGAAAATGCATAGTCAACATGAATTTTGATGTATTTAGAAAATTTTGTGTCAGTAAGGCAAGAAAATGTGTTCTAATAATTTGATTTATTGTAAATATATTTAAAAATTAATGCTGGAATGGTGAAATAATTATTATAAAATGCTACAATATATTAAAATTGCTTTTATATTATAAACAATTTAATTATTAATTAAACAAGTTTATTCTTATTTCTATTATCACTGTAATGCTAAATTAGAATAGCAGATTTTTGGTGTATGAAAGAATCATTTTCCTCCAAGATCTGACGACATTGGTCCATATTTTGTGCTATGTGATCTAATTGCCAATGCTTTCTCAATAATGCAAGGTTGACATCGAACTTGCCATGCCTTATACATTGCACTGCAGTGCAATGTGCGGTTGTCCTTAGTTGAATGCCTAGATCATGGACTATTGTCCAGAGGTATTTGTCATATTCATTTACTGCTTGCAACTCTGAAATGGAAAATATAAAGTGTATGAGAACATATTTTTATTAGCACTATATAGAATTAATAGTTAATAGTAAAAAAACTGCCTAATCTTTACAGATATAAAGGCTTTATTGGTATCGATTTCCAATCCAGTAACTACATAAAAAATTCTTAACATAACATACAATGGCGTACCCAGGATGAGCCCTGGACAGAGGTCCCATAGTAGGCACACCCACATATCGCCAGTATGTCTAGGTCTCGAGTAATAGGAGGCGAGCCTATACAACCTAACAAATTCAATAATTTGTTGGTGGCTTGTGATAGTGCATTTGATACCATAACTTTGCAAATGTTGCATATGAAAAGTCCAAAGAAAAGGAAATGTAACCTTAAAGATTATTTGTAAATTGGACACAAGCACCAACATAAAACACCATCTCTTGTCTCAGGACTATTGTTGTAGAAACAGCTGAAAGAACTCACCAAGTTCAAAGTGTGGAGGATTGAAATAAACACACTTTAGACCATATATGACTGGCAGCTTACTGCTGGCTGGCCTCACTAGCCCTTGCGATGCTAGCTCATACATTGACTGGGATTCCATGTGAACTCCTGATAGTCTAGAATATGAAACTATAAAATAGTCTATAAAACAAAATAAATATTTAAAATATTCAGGTTATTAATATGTAAAAAAGTTAATATTCTATACACATTATGTCCTGTCACTTTATACAGGTTATAATAGATGTATGGATCACTCACTAATATATAATATAGATGGTCTATAGTCCAGTGTGTCCTGCCTATAATAATGTCCTAATTAACACAAGGGTAAGACACAACACCATATTCTTTAATCTCGGTTTATTCACAATATTAATGTAAATGCACCTGCCTATGCAGGGGGGCAGTGTGCGACTGCTTGATTATAATTCATTGCAATTGCATCGACAACTATTGTACAATCTGTGTCCCAACACACTAGATTTGAAAATGTTAAATGAGGTAATGTGGTAGACAACATGTTATCTCCATCTTTGCTTATGTGACACTGTCAGCTATAAATACTTACTGGTACATAGTCTTCTGATGAGCAGCCTGCATATGTGCCACAACTGAATCAATCCTCTCTCTCGTCACCTTATCATAAGTAGACCGCTCAACTGTCTTCCCATTCCAGAAGTAAGTGTCTGTAGCTTTGCCCAGTTGGCCGTGGATCTTATATGCCCTTGTAAGTCTTGATGTGTTCATATTATAGGTTAGCTTTGTACCATCATTGATGCCTAGCACTGGAATTAAGGAATATATAGATATATTACTAAATAACAGAAGCCTCAGAACTGATATATTATGTATTTAGTTATAGTAATTTCTAGCTGTTACCCACAACTTTACCAGGTGGAATAGAATTTTTTTTATATGGTACTCCAAAAAATAGCTAAAGTTACTTCTTATAACATAAACAATCTGCCAGTGAAAGGCCCATCATGACATTAATTCAATTATCCTATTTTGGGAATCACCAGTAATAAACAAACAGCAGACATTCAAAATAATTGTATGTTGCATTAACTTTTTCAAACTGAAATTTTGATAGGTGAAATATTTTTTTTTATGATAGTGAGTGACAAAACGAGCAAATCAGGTGCCTGATGGTAAGCATGATGATTGTCCATATCAGACACAGTGCCACCCAGTGTTTTAAAATTCAAAATTCTGTGCGGCACTGCACTGAGCCTGTCACCCTGAGATATTAGTTGTTGAAACTCTTCATGCCCAATAATTTCACTGGTAACATTGCCCTTCAGACCGGAACACAGTAATGTTTGCACAGTACTGCTTGGCAGATGAATCACTGGCTAAGGTGTGGTACTTCTCCAGGCAGCCCCCTGCAAAAGAGGCCTACCACTACAATGTTGCACTAAATTGTTATTGATTTGTTTCATTTCATTCATTTATTCACCAAATAACAAATGTTGTTATTCTAGGTAAGTCAATTTAAAATCATTATAAAATTCCATAGGTATAGTCAATAAATAGCATTATCATCGTTTGTTAGTATGACAATGCAACATAGTCTAGAGGTACATTTTATTGTAACAGTGTGAGTGTGCCTCTGTTGTCTCTCTGCACTGTGGCTGGCACAAACTGGGGTTCTAGTGGGTTAAGCTTCATTGACAAGGAGCCCTACATAACCATCTTGCGTTTCTTGAGCATTTGGGTGATATGCATTAAGGATTTCCACACACACAAATAATAATACATTTTACTGTGAGGGTTTAGATGTTATGTAGAATTTCTTGAAATACTTACATAGTACTCCACTACTGAAAAGTCCCAGATGCGCTCCCCAGCTGCATCTAAAGTCATCCTTGATGTACCTCGGTCCACACACCAACACATTGTCTGCGTAGCTATGGACAAGTTTCACTGACATCGGCTGGTTCGTCGAGCCCTCGATTACCACTCGTTTCTCTTGAGGTCGGTCCGGAAGGGCATTTAGATCTGAGAAGTTAATTTATAAAATGCAGATCACCCATACAGAAAGTATTTATTTACCAATAGATACTAGAAGAATAAGTGGGGGAAATAACCTCTGCAAAGATTGGTGATTATCGTATGCTGAACCTGCTTTACAGGCACGCACGAAGGTTTGTATACACACACGAGACCATTTAAATATCCAAACGCAACAGACCCGTTACGAAACTTCATTTTACTATCACAGTAATAAAAATAGATATTAGTTTACTCTAATAGAAATCAGAACTTCGATTTCAAAGTGGATTCAAATTGATCAATATGTTCCTCTTTATTCTGTGCTATAAACATACTGAAACCATAGAAAACAGAAATGTTGCCAAGCAAACACAATTACTACCATTTATAATCACCTTTTAAAGAATACTTAGCTAGAATTATATACTAAACTAGCAACCCGCCCGGCTTCGCACGGTTGCAATGCTTATACCAAATATTAGGCGTGGGTAGCTCAGCTCTGAGCCGGCTCAAATATTATACAGATCATGTATGTTTGAGTCATGAGTCACAGCTCAACTATAAACTAAACAGCTCATTGGTGGCTTGCGGCTCATGTACTCATCACTGTCATTCCAAAGAAAAGAACCTTGTCACGCATTTTGAGAGTGGAAATTCGAACGCGAGTCGCATCTTTTTGATCCGTAACATTAGTTACAAAAATTATGAGCTGATTTTATGTGTTCTGCAAATCAGGTTTACTCTGTATTCGCTAGATGGCTCTCATTAGAATCGTATTGGATATTTCATCAGAACAGTTCAATACATGCATTTAGTTTTGAGATGTGTTGAATTGATTTTGAGTTGATCTGTGAGTCGGTTCACAGCTCCGACTCAAGTGGATGAGCTGTAAGCTGAGCCGTGACTCATAAAGATCTGCTGAGTTACCCATGGCTACTAAATATACAACAGAATGACTTTATACAACGTTCACAGCTTTTTTGTCATTAGACGTTACAAATATGTTTTCTTTAGAGGTTACTCTTGAAAGAGCGACATATAATTGGCCATGTGAAAAACACTCAACGCTCAAATGTAAGCCTGCAACGTTGAAAGTTTGACCCTGCGTTTTATTAATGGTCATTGCAAAAGATATCTGTACCGAAAATTGTAGGCGTTTAAATTGGAACGGTAAATCTGATGGTATCAGAGGAATTCGGGGAATCAATACATCTTCTCCGATACATCCGATGAGTATTGTACACTCTGCAAAGTTCGAAAAAATTGTTGCGCTGAAAAGCACGTTTTATCTTATAAAAGAATTCACTTTAATATTTAAATACTATCATAGAATTTCGAAAAACACGTTTTTATTAAGTAAGCCTTTGACGCGCTGTTATAGGCACGCGCCGCAACCGCCGCAACCGCTATGTACCTGCATTTTAAATTTGTAATATCTTCTAAACTATTCATTTAAATTACATGCTCTAAAGGGTCATAATGATCTATATTAAATGCACAATGTATTTAAGGTACTAAATTGGATAAGGATTATTGCTGTATTGCTTAAAATCGCTTCGTAAATAAACCATTATTTCTCGTGAAAAGCAAAGGATAAAAAATGGTTATTGTGGGTTATCCCTAAGAGATAGACATATACTTTTTATACATACATATACATATATAACATATATTCACGCCTTTTTCCCGAAGGGGTAGGCAGAGGTGTACCCAGGACTCAGTCCTATAGTAGATACACCCACATTTCGCCAGTATGTTATTGGTCCCATGTACATTATTTACATTAATAGTACATTATTTTGATCTATCTCATAGGGTTCAACCGGCGTTTGCAATGTAAGTGCAAGAAAATATCTATCTATTAAAAATCTTTTTTTTTTTTTTTTTTTTTATGATAGTGAGTGACAAGACGAGCTCATCAGATGCCTGATGGTAAGCATCATGATTGCCCATATCAGACACAGTGCCACCCAGTATTTTAAAATTCAAAATTCTTCGCGGCACTGCACTGCGCCTATCACCCTGAGATATGAGTTGTTTAATCTCATCATGCCCAGTAATTTCGCTGGTAACATTGCCCTTCATACCGGAACACAGTAATGTTTGGACATTACTGCTTGGCGGATGAATAACTGGCAAAGGTGTGGTACTTCCCCATGCGGCCTCCTGCAAAAGAGGCCTACCACTACAAAAACTATCGATCTAACTATCTATCTATCTATCTAACTATCTATCTATTAAAAAAAACGCATCAAAATTCGTTGCGTAGTTTTAAAGATCTATGCATACATAGGGACAGACAGCGGGAAGCGACTTTGTTTTATAATATGTAGTGATAATGCACAACATTTTTTTTACGTATGTGTGTCCTTAATAGGGGGTGTAAGGGGGTGTAAGGGGTGGCATAACATCTCGCCACCCAAGTCAACCTCACCTGCACGTGGTGCACCCTGCTGTCAAACTAACGAGGCTCTGACGAATTCAAGCCAAGCCAAGGTTGCCGTGCCGAGGGCTGCGTGACTAGAGGCGAGTCTAGTTGTAAGCGTGCCAAACTGCCCTGGGACTTGGCGAACCCAGAAACAGGCTAGCCTTACCCATGCACGCTGGGCTCTGCATGGGTGGACAGTTATTTCCCTCGCTACTCGTGGGAATGCAATGGACAATAAATATTTTAACCAGAATGGCGGCGACGTGGTTCGCAACCCGTCACGTCTCGTTTCCCGAGGGCGCGAAAAGTGGGCTATGGATAGCCACTTTGCTACGTTGAATGTGAGGGGAGGCATGAATGACAAAATTGAGGAAGTATGCGAGATGATGAATGAAAGACGGATTGATGTTTTATGTGTGAATGAAACTAAGCGGAAAGGATGCGACACCACCACGCATGGCTCGTACACAGCCTACTGGTCAGGAGTACCTGAAACCAGTAGAGGCTGTCAGGGCGTTGGTGTTGTACTTTCTGCGAGAATGAATGAGTGTGTGACTGACTTTGAATGTGTGAGCCCAAGACTCCTTTGGGTGAGGTTGAAAGTTGGCCTTACCCGCATCTTTGTATTGGGGGTGTACGCCCCGACAGATGCAGGGCCAAACTGTCCCTCGAGAGCCCAACAGATGAGGCAGGAGTTTTGGGATAGCGTGAAAGAGATTTTGTATAAATGTAAACAGAATGAAAGAATAATAATGTTAGGGGATTTTAATGGTTGGGTAGGAGTGAAACAGGATGGATATGAGAATGTGTTAGGAAAGTTTGGGGATGACAGAGTGAACATGAACGGTGAGAGTCTGCTTGAAGTATGCATGGAGTGGAATCTTTTGGTTACAAACACAATGTTTGAAGACAAAGAGGTCCACTTGTTTACGAGAGAAGAAGGAAGCCAGAGAAGTATGATTGATTTTGTTATTGTAGATGAAAGATTGAGAAAGAATGTCTTAGACACTCGGGCCTATCGCGGTGCTGGCATTTACACAGACCACTTCCTGGTAATGAGCCGAATAAGGGGTCTGTTCAGAAAGTGGCGGCATCGACATCGTGGGCCTGTTAGTGTACTAGAGCGCATAAAAGTTGAGAATTTGCAAGAAGAACGTGTGAATGAAGAGTTTGCACGTAAACTGAGCGAAAAGTTTACCGAGTTAGATGAAGCATGTGAGATTGAAGAGCTATGGAAGCCATTTAAGGAAGGAATTGTGGAAGTTGCAGTTGAAGTGTGTGGTGTTAGTAAGAGAAAGAAAGGGTGTAAGATACGAAAGGTTTGTGTGGAAGTTCAAAAAGCGGCGTCTGAGAAGAAGAAAGCTTGGAAAGATTGGTTGGCCACAAAGGCTAATCAAAGAATGCAGAAGGCAACGAATGTGGATGTAAACATGGCAAGAAATGAGTATAAAAGATTGAAGGATGTGGCAAATGAGGTTGCGAGAAGAATGAAAGAGCACGATAGAGATGAATTTGACAGGAGGTTATCTGATGACTTTCAGAACAACATTAAGTTTTTCTGGAAGTCCGTAAGATCAGCTAGAGGGAATCTTACCACCTCACAGCTGGACAAGATCAGAGACCAGGATGGAAGTTTTCTGAATGGAGAGGAAAGGGTGCTAAACAGATGGAAGGAATATTTTGAAAGTTTATTTGAGAAGGAGAATTTACAAGTACAGGCCCCATCCGGGGATACGAATGAAAGTCATGATGAAAATGGTGTAAGCATGAAAGAGATTGTGGAAGCGTTGAAAAGTATGAAAACGGGTAAGGCTGCAGGGTATGATAGAGTTTCAGCCGAGATGCTTAAAGCTGGACAGGGTGTGGTAGCTAGTCAGCTGTACCGCCTTTTCAACCTTTGCTGGAGGAGCGGCAGAGTACCAGGAGACTGGTGCAAGGCCGTTATCGTACCGCTATACAAAGGAAAAGGGTCGCAGCAAGACTGTAAAAACTACCGGGGCATTAGCTTATTAAGCATCGTTGGCAAACTATATGCAAAGATTTTGATTAAAAGAGTGATGAATGAAACTGATGAAAAGATTTGGGATGTGCAAGCGGGATTTAGGAGAGGGATGGGATGCATGGATCAGATCTTTTCCTTACGGAGCATAGCCGAAAAATTCTTGGCTCATAGCCAAAAGGTCTATTGCGCATTCGTAGACTTGGAAAAGGCCTATGACAGAGTGGTGAGGGATGAACTGTGGTCAACATTGTCTATGTATGGGGTGAGTGCCAACTTGATACGAGCGCTGAAATCACTCTATGAGGGTTCCAGTGCTTGTGTCAGGGTAGACGGAGCTTACACAGACTGGTTTAACATCGAAAAAGGTGTTAGACAGGGATGTGTAGCTTCGCCATGGCTGTTCAACTTATTCATAGACAATTGTCTGAAAGATTTGAAAGAAAGTGCGTATGGTTTAAGAATGAATGAGTTGACCGTCAAATGCCTCCTATACGCTGATGACCAGGTCATACTGGCATCATCAGAGAAGGAGTTGCAAGCGATGGTTAATTTGACGAATGCTGCTTTAACAAGCAAAGGGATGAAAGTGAATGTAAGCAAGACGAAAGTAATGGTTTTTGAAAGAGAAGAATGTATGACAATTTGCAAGATTCTGATTGATGGAGAAAGAGTGGAACAAGTAAAAGAGTTTGTATATCTGGGTTCAAAGTTTACAAGTGATGGAAAGTATGACTGTGATATTGAAAGAAGAGTTTTGGCAGGAAATCAGGTGAATGGGGCGTTGCATACTTTTTTTATGAACAGTCAGAAAGTGTCTAAAAAGGCACGACTGGCTGTGCATAGAGGGGTGCTTATCCCCACACTTACGTATGGTAGTGAATGTTGGGTCTGGCAGAAGAAGCATGAAAGTAAGATTAATGCTGTGGAAATGAGAAGTTTGAGAAGTATGACTGGAGTGACCTTGATGGACAAAGTGAGGAACAGTGTGATAAGGGAACGCTCTGGCGTGTTAGAAGATGTAGTGACAAAGATAGAGAAAGGATTGCTTAGATGGTTCGGACATGTGGAGAGGATGGACGAAAAGAGATTGACAAAGGAGATTTATAAGGCTAGTGTGAATGGTCAAGTCGGTAGGGGTCGACCTAGGCGTACCTTTCATGAACAAGTTGATGTTATCTTAAGGAAAGGCCAGGTCAAAAGTACCAACAACCGACGAGCATGCATGAAGAATATGATGAAAGTGGAAGAAGCGAAAGTTGTATGTCAGGATCGTAGCAAGTGGAAAGAAATAGTCTCTGCCTACCCCAACGGGAACAAGGCGTGACTGTATGTATGTATGTATGTATGTATGTGTCCTTAATATTACATAATAATATTATAATGTTTACTTTTTTGAGCATTTATTATTTATTACATAAAAATATTTAAATTAAATATAAGTCAGGCATTGATTTACCTATTGGAGGCATTACCTCATCTCCTCTTTTCTTTAAATCAATGACCATTATGCTGTTATTGGTCTTGTGATGTTACCAATCTGATAACCTAGAGTCTAGAGTGTAAATTTAGGAAACAAAATACTGAAGTCTGAAGGGTGATGGGAGATTAGGACATATTCCATAGATCAAATCTAACCCCGGTCACTTACATGCGTAAAAATATTCGTACATTGTACAAATGTTTGCACGCATGTGAGGGCAGTCAGATAAACTATTCGCAAACTCAGCGGATATGCGAATGGGTTCGCAAACTCACTATGGAAACCCGTTTGCATTTGATAGATAGATAAACACTTTATTGGTACACCACAAACAAGATCTAAAAACTAATAACAATTCATAATAACTAGTGTAACAATGGGCAGTCTTATCGCTAAGATATATAAAGTACTCTGTGAGCACAACTGGTTGCACGAATGTGTAGGAGACTACGCGAAGCTTCGAGGTTCGCGCCCTTTGATGTGCGTCAAAAAACCGACACAACTTGGAAAAGCACGAATGCAGCGAAAACTTTGCATAACTATTTGCGAATGTCGTCCTACACTTGTGGGTTCGCGTATTCGTACGCATGTGAGTGACCGGCATAAGAATGACCGTTTGACGTTTTATCTTTTCAAGCAGTGTTCAAGCTGAAATAACTTTGCATAGGCATAACTCACACAAATTCAATAACCTCCACCTTTAAACCATGAATAGTGAATTTTATCATAAGATTTACAATTCATAATCACAAAATTTCAATATATATATACTTGAAGTATATGTATTAAGGCATTATAAAGACTTTCAAATGGTATTTCTTTTGATTGATTTGATGGGTTATAAAAGGTACATATATATTATTATGCTTACAAGAGTTGTTGATTTTAGGGTCACATCAACCTCACATTATAATTATAACTTTATTTTATAAGCCTAACGATAATATTTTCAAATGTGCAAAAACTATTTTTTTTGTATCGCCATTCATTATAAATGAATTGTTAAGGAATACGTATGTATACATAGTGTGGGTTTCTATACGTAGATACTTGAACAAATAACACTCCTAGAACAAGATTATTTAGTTTTAGTTCCGATTTTAAGTGTCAAAAACAATATACACAGTGCACTGCACTCCCGCCCGCTAAATTGCATGCAAAGAGGAAATGCTATTAGGTATTATTTTTGTTAGTGACACCATGTACAGCGCCATCTATTTGTTCCTTGCTCAAAGTATGGAAATAAATGAAAAAATAATGGCAGTAAAATGGGCATAACTTGTGATTACGTTAGCTTAGAAGTATGATTTTTTTAAAAGGGACCGCAAATCTGAGTAGTTGATATAAACTTCCAATTGATACGTTCCCGGTATAAAGTATCTTGACAGACGGACAGACAGACAGACAGACAGACGGACAACAAAGTGATCCTATAAGGTTTTCTTTTCCCTTTTGAGGCACGGATCCCTAAAAATTAGGTATATGTTCTACTTAAATTAGAACGCGCATTAGTACTTAAGCTCACTTTATTCAAATCAAATAATAAATTAATCAGCGATCGGCCGCTAATTATTATTGTCTAAAAGAAATGAGTTTTGAAAATCATTATTATTACTCAGTCAAGTGGTATAATACTTAGTTTTGATACATTTTCTTTTAACTCTACCATGGCAAACGAAATAGGGTTTTTTTTATAAAAGTATTACATTAATAATATATGATTTTTTTATTATTTTTACGGTTCCGTACTACAAAAGGAAAAAGGAACACTTATAAGATCACTTCGTTGTCCGTCTGTCTGTTTGTCAGTCTGTCTGTCTGTAAACTTTCTCTTCTAGTCTAGTCTAGTCTAGTTTTGTCTTTTTGTAGTGGTAGGCCTCTTTTGCAGGAGGCCGCCTGGGGAAGTACCACACCTTTGCCAGTTATTCATCCGCCAAGCAGTAATGTCCAAACATTACTGTGTTCCGGTATGAAGGGCAATGTTACCAGCGAAATTACTGGGCATGATGAGATTCAACAACTCATATCTCAGGGTGATAGGCGCAGTGCAGTGCCGCGCAGAATTTTGAATTTTAAAATACTGGGTGGCACTGTGTCTGTTATGGGCAATCATGATGCTTACCATCAGGCATCTGATGAGCTCGTCTTGTCACTCACTATCATAAAAAAAAAAAAAAAAAAAAAAAAAACTTTGAAGTTGTAACCAGGCAGAGGTACATAATTAAAGGAAATAAATAAATTTAATTTTAATTAATGCATAATATGCGTCCTTTAGTAGAATTATAGCGAGTCACACGTCTGATAATTGATAATATAAGTCGATGCATGTTGTTTAGTAGTATCATTGATCAAATTAAAAACTTATTTCTCTATGTGGCTACCTTCGGAATATAGTCCGTTGTATTCCACGTACATTGCGCCTAACCATTTATAATGCACTATCCTAACCATTTATAATGCATCTTCTATACTTAATCGAAATCTGGGGGAGCGCAGCCAAAACTAAACTAGCAAAACTTCAAGTCCTACAAAACAAACTAATTAAATTATTATTTAACTATCACTACCTCACTCAAACATATAAAATCTATACGGAAACCAAATTAATGAATATAAAACAATTATACGCTTACAATACTTGCATCTTCATACAAAAATCTTTAAACAAAAACATTCATTCAAATCTTACATTTACGACTCGAAAAAATGTTGGTTACCCCGTCCGGCCGAGCACTCGACGAGCCGGTTTACTAGTTTTGCCTAAGGCAAGAACTAATTATGGTCGAACAATGGTGACATATGAAGGAACACGACTTTTTAACAAATTACCCTCGCACATAAAAAATTCAATCTTTCAACTCATTTAAGAAACTTCTAACACCATACCTCATTGATAACTTAGTATGTGGTGAAAGATTGAACTACGGATTATACGGATTATATAATATGTGTAAGTATTCTATGCAGTATCTTTATTGTGAGTAATCTTTTTACATTTTACATCTACGTACCCTAAGTATTTCTGTTTGAATAGTATGTATATTTTATTTTTGTACTTTAAAATATATATAGATATATAGCTACTTTATATTATGACCCTACATGTAAGCTTATAATTAATATTATTCAAACACCTACCTACTCCTTGTAATTTGGATTTATAAACGTTTAATTATCTATACTAATATTATAAAGAGAGAATCTTTGTTTTTTTGTTTGTAACGAATAGGCTCCGAAACTACTGGACCGATTTTAAAAATTCTTTCACTTATGAATAGCTTAATTTAGTGTGAGTGATATAGGCTATATGAGATTTTGAAAAATATTAGGGATCCGTAAGGAAACTGCAATATTGTGAACCAAGGTGTCACATATATTCATTAATTTGCGTGCGCTGAGAAAACTATTGATGGTAGAATAAAATAATGTACTAGGGGTTTGTAGTACTTACTAATATCTACAAAATAGTCCACGGATATTTCATCCATCTTTTTTGGTTTAGTCACAATAATTGAAGCAGTGATTATTTTCATGCGGTGTGAAAACTATCGGTGGTAGATTAAAGTAATGTACTAGGAGATTGTAGTAATTATCAATACCTACAAAACAGTATACATAGATTATATCCATCTTTTCTGGTTTAGTCACAATAATCGAAGCAGTGATTATTTTTCATGCGGTGTGAAAACTATATATAGTTTACTCTAGTAAAGTAATGTACTAGGGGTTTGTAGTACTTATCAATACCTACAAAACAGTATACATAGATTATATCCATCTTTTTTGGTTTAGTCACAATAATCGAAAGTCATTATATGCATGCGATGTGAAAAGTATTGGTGGTAGAATAAAGGAATGTACTAGGGGTTTGTAGTACTTATCAATATCTTCAAAATAGCCCACGATAAATTTATACATGTGTTAAGGTTTGGTCATTGTAACAGAAATAGTCATTAATTTGCGTGCGCTGCGTAAACCATTAGGGTTATATCTATTAAAATACAATGTATCACGAATTTACTCCTGTTAAACGTTCACTATACCTACTTCTGCTACCCGCGCGAAGCCGGGGCGGGTCGCTAGTCATTATATATTACTTAAACTATTATAGAAGGGTACAAAATTATTGTGACGACGATTGTATAATATTTATAACTATAACTATAACTAAGTTCTCATGTAAGTGATGTAATATCTTTAATGAGAATAAATATCTTTAAACCTAAATGGTAGTAATTTATTTAATACATATTGACACACTACCATGTCAACACACATGAAACATCTGACATTCTGATGATTCTGACATAATACCTGTCATTGGGCCCAATTCTGAAATTGTACTATAAGCGCAATGGTGTGAGCTCCGAGTTCCGAGAAGTAGAGGTGTGTCATTGGCGGTTTTTAAATTAATTTAATGTAGCTATTTTTCGTCAATGGTCAACAGGTTAAAAAAGCTGTTAATTCGTCAACGGGTTTTGATGCATTGCAAGTTGCGTTAATGTTGACGGAATTTACGGAATTAGGTTTATATTTTCAACAGGTTTATTTTTCGTTGTATTGAAAGTAACGTTCACATTGACGGAATTTATTAGCTTTATATTTTCAACGGTTTATTATTCGTTGCATTGCAAGTTACGTTAACGTTGACGGAATTTATTAGGTTTATATTTTCAACAGGTAATTTTTTTGTTGCATGGCAAGTTACGTTAACGGAATTTATTAGGTTTATATTTTCAACAGGTTTTTTCGTTGAAGATAAACAGTTAATTCATTGACGAACATAAAGCTGTTTATAAAAACAGTTTATTGATTTAACGACCACCTCTACCGAGAATGTATTCGCATTTTTCGCAGTCTGTGGCGTTGTGTCGTGTCGGTGGTGTCGGTGAAATGAGACAATGGCCGAGTGATGATAAAATAAATTATAAAATTCAGTCGTTCATAAGATTTTCTTCGGTATAGTTCCTGCGGGAATCTTAAAAACAATATTCGTGACAAAACGCAGTAGTGGTAGTGACATTAAGTGCTCTTTACACGCGAGACTGAAATAACTGTGGGCGTGTGAGACTCGAGTACCTGTGAAGACAGGTCGGCTTATTTCATGTGAAACTTGTTTATCGGTGAGTTGTCGAATGTTTCTATGCATTTAGAATACTTGACTGCTTTGAGCAATTCTGTAAATTGATGACAGCATCAGAAAAATTAAAGTGCATCTAGCTATATATATATTATAATACTCTGAATAATATGATTAGCTTTCATGTGTTCTAAGACTCAGACTGGATTTTATTATTATTGTAGTTAGTTGAGTCTGTACCTACCTATCTGTTTTATTGAGACTGAAGGCGCAGAATAGATAGGTAGATAATATCATGTGCTTGTGTTATGTGTTATGCACCATAGCAGATGTTTTTCTTTGTATTTTACTTTTAGATAGTACCTACCTATTTCACACTCACTTTGGTTGTTAAAGAAAATGACATAATACCAATTTTTTATATTTATATGAATACTTAACATGTTTGCGAATGTGATGGCTATACAGATGGATGTTTGTTACTCTCTCACACCAAAACTATTGAACCAATTGAGCTGAAATTTGGTGTGTAGATAGTTTAGACCCTGGAATAGTACATAGGGTACTATGCCGATATTCCCACGGGAATGATTACTACGCGAGTAAAGCCGCGGGGCACAGCTAGTAGTTCATATCTTAGAAATATTCAAAATTCATTATCATCATCAGCCACTCAAACTAAGTCCACTGCTGAACATAGGCCTCCCCCATAGAATGCCATAACAATTCATCTAACCAAAATTAATTAAGTTAATAATATATAGTATATTTTCTGGCCACAGAAAGGAAATAATATTATATCTATTTATATAACAATCAAAGTCGTGACTGACTGACACCTAAAATTTTTCACATAGGTTTCTATTATGATGTAGATATAACTTATTATAAGAAAAGAGTTCTCTAAATACCCACAGTAACTGGAACTGAGACTATATATAGACTATTATATATATTAGATGGCAATAGAATTAAATATATGACCAGGCCCAGGGTACACCTCTGGTTCTGTGGTTCAACACATAGGCGACGTAAGAAAGAACCTAACATAGGTTCTTTTTGAGTTTTTTTTATTATCATCATTATAAGCCTTCTGACAGATACTTCACAATTGGTTAGGTTCTTTAGTTGTTTCATTGGTTGCAATATCTGTGTGCTTTATTATAGCGAAGGCCTCCTCCAACTGACTCCACTTTTCTCTTTCTCTGGCTAGTGATGTCCAAGTACCGCCCGCCACTGCCTTAATTTCGTCAACTCATAGCCTAAGTGGTCTGCCTCGTTTTCTTTTCCTGTTGCCTGTGTACCAGTTTTTCACCAATTTCGACCACTCGTCTATTCCTCTAATAGTATGACCTGCCCATTTCCACTTGAGCTTTTTGATTGTTAGCATGACATCTTTGGTTCTTGTGTTTTTCCTAATCATTGTAGTTCTTATTTTGTCTTCGTTATTTTCCCCATCATACTTCGTTTCACGTTTTGAGATACATACCTTTAGAATGTTCTGAACCAGCAATTTGTCATTTTACAAATTTACGTCATATTATTATCTCAACAAACCCAGATCAAACATAATATGATAAACCAAGTCTGTATAGTGTTATCACCAAATTGTAAATGTAAGAATCATAATGCTCAATATATTTACCATGGCCAAACTTGTGCTGAAATTATACCTATTGGGGTAATGAGTAATTCAATTATTATTATGCTGTAGGTAGATTAAAATAGTGACTGGTAAATGGATGTAAATTATAAATAAACTGTGTATGTGCCTTGCTGTTTCACTTCCTGAAAGGTCTGTATGGGCTTCATTGTTCTTGCACTAATCTTATCTTATCATATATCTTTAAATGAGCAATTCTTGTATATATATAATTGGAATCTCGGAATCGGCTCCAACGATTTTCATAAAATTTAGTATATAGGGGGTTTCGGGGGCGATAAATCGATCTAGCTAGGAATCATTTTTAGAAAATGTCATTTTATTTAAAAAAAAAAAAAATACCGAGCAAAGCTTGGTCATCCAGGTACTGATAATTTATACAAACAACTTTAAGTTACTCCTAATATTCTATGTACCTATAGGTAAAATCAGTAGGCCTACCTACCCACCTACCTACCTACTTAAAAATAAAATTAAAATAAAATTAAATTACTTTAAACAGGTCATCATTATTACTAATATTTATTCTGTGACATCGTCCAGAGTCCAGAGCATGTAGCTCTTTCATTCAACATTTTAAGTATGGAAAACGGCACTTGTGTTTTATAAATGCATCTGACTTAAGGCAACATATTATGCCTTGCCTGTTTCAGGACATGCAAATAACTGGATGAGTAACTTTAAAAAAATGTATTTATCTATTAGATTACATATAGGTTTACTTTTATATTATATTTCCTTTTTTCATTTATTTTTTATGTACCTGTTTAAATGAAACTGCATGTTAGATTTAGTCAACTAAGCACATATTTCTTATTGTAAACCATTTTTTCCGGAACTCACGACACAGACTCACGTCTAGTGTGAGGACCACAAGGAATCAATTTTAAAGATTGTGCAAATTTTCAATAAAAATATTTTCATTTTCATTTTCATTTCACATACTTGAACCTCCCTTGATATTATTTTTCATATTCGAATGCTGAAAAGCACCATCATACACCTGTACCTATCTACTCAAATCCAAATCATAATATTGAAATAAATTTTATTGTATGTATTATAAGTCTTAAGCCTTAAGTAGTACTGTAGTATCCTGTCTGAGCTACTTTGATATCAAATTTCAGCCAAATTAATGCAGTAGAATTGAAATGGGGTCAGATTAAAGGCTAAATTTATAATAGGTAGGTATATGAATATGGAAAGAAAAATTTCACCCACAAGCAGGATTTGAATCCACCCCTATCGCCGATGACTAGTACCTCCATGGTAGCTCAAATGGTAGAGTGCCAACCATGCGGATTGGTGTGGAAGGTGCGTTGCGCAATTGTGTGTGAAATTTTTCTTTCCATATAGGTATATAAAAAAAATATTATTATTTACCAAATAGTCTATAAAAATATAAAATATTATAAATTTATATACGAGTATATACTCGTATTATGCCATTCAATTGTGCGCCTAAGAGACTAACGCGTCCGTTCAGCTGAACGCATCTTATAAAAAATCGTTGTTTTCTATGGACAAAAGCTGAAAAGAGCTGAATAATTAAAGTGTGGTTAGTCCCTATATGCTCGAAACATCCATACATAGGTATTATGTGTACCTATTTCTTTTATGTTAATAGGTTTTTCTTCACAATCCATTAATATACATTCCATAGAGGGCCTCACTAACTGGCGTGTCCCCAAGGTCACATGTACTTGGTGTACAGAGGTCTCAAGGCAACAAGTTTTATGACCAAGCGAACGGTGGTCTGTGAGGGTCCTGCTCCCAGGACCTTACGTATTTTAAATATTGATCAGATTGTTATGTGATATGACTGTTAAATTACTTATTTTAGGATTCTGTAGTATCAAACACAATACATAGGTATATTATTGCTATTATATGCATGTACTTAGAGATCTACATTATATTTCTTTAGCTAAAATTACCTCTGATTTATTTAAAACTTACGTTTTTAACGTGCTCCGGCTTCCGGTGAAATATATGGAGATGTTCCCGGCACCCGAATTTTGGCCTGAATGAATTGTGTTCCGGAGATTTAGGGGGGCGAGACAGAAAATTATCTCTACCTAGGTGTTTTATATTTTTATGTGTTTTATGTAGTCTCTAAGGTACTATTGCCTGAAATAAATGAATTTTATTTATTTATTTTAAAAACGTGAGAATATTTATCAAAAAACGTGTCGTGTTCGTCCATAAAGCTGTAAAAAATGTATAACTAATTCCAACAATTATTGTTCTAGAATCTAGAATGTTGCAAGACTTCAACTGATATTGTTTGAATTTATGACCGGTCTCGTAATAGGTGCTTAGTGCTTGTAGTGGTGTTCAAATTACTAAAAAAAGAAACACGTTATTATTAAAAAATACACATATCACTTAGGTCTGTATAAATTAAAAAAAAAACTAGATTATGTTGATTTTTTCAAAAATTTTATTGAAATAGATATTTCGATAAAATTTAGATTTGCTGACGATCGATTCAGACACAAAATATTCTAAGTGTCCGAATTGACACTTTTTAATTTTAATATTTTTTTACTGACAATTCAGACACCAAAGCTGTTTTGCACAGTCAGATAATATGGGACTGATCTACCTAGCCAACAAAGAAAAGAATCATCAAAATCAGTTCATCAACCAAAGTAAATATCTCCTGAAGCAGTAAATTAGGTATACCACCTATTGTTACAGGTCACCTCACATAAATGTTCGGAACCACCACTAAAGTTTCCTGAGACCTTCGATTTCCAATCGCAACGCATAATTTCACCAGTACGCAATCGTACTTCCCATTTCCACAGATGCCTAGCTTTTCCTAAGGAAATTTGCATATAACATCGTGATGACGAATACACTGTCATGAGGGTTAGCAGTCTGCGCTCGTGGGCACGTTAGGTCACAAGGGTGTAAAGCCATAGTACACAGGTCTCGAGTCATTTTGAATGCATGACCGGCTCGCCTCGCGAACCGTCTGATCGTGACGGCGACCTCACACCTCGAGGCTCTACACATTCTCGTGTTAAACGCCTTTTTTGAAACAATGTACACTTACAATGTACGGCGGCGTGGTTGTTTTATTTGTAGATATTCAAATGTAATTCGTTCGTTCATGAGATTTATAGTCGTGGAATCTCCGCGCACAACCAGACAGGTCCTTTATCTCAGACCTGCGCTACGACACACTCGTTATCTGTGAACTTGACATAAAACTGGCTGACCCTATAACCCTTTGGAAATTCTCTACCTATATCAACCTATATACCTTAAGTATGAAAGTCGCACATTAAGACCTTGATTGCCTTTATCAACGCTACATACGTAACAATGCACTTGCAGCTATCGACGAACACAAAACAATACATTTAGCGACGATAGCGTGGAGAAACCAGTGAAATGTTACGTTTTGTTATATACCATTAAGAACCTGTATTAGTATAGGATTTGCGTATCAGATGACATAATATACGTAAAGCGATAAAGAACGAATTTAGGAATTGCGATAAGCGATAATAATCATAACAATAGGTGTATATACCACCATTATATTAAATCTAAACAACATTGATAACGTATGTCTGACTAAACGTAACCAAGAAAGGTCTTTTGTAAATTGTCCAGGGAGACGGTAAAGTCGCATAAAGACAATAATGAGCTGCTCTAATAACGCAGCAGTAACGCTTACTCTTAGAAATTGGTAGATGCATACCAATTCTCTACTACTGACTTCCCGACTTGAGTAGAGTAGTTTAAAACGATCCCGTTTACAGTTTAAGTACAGGTGTAGAGTTAGGTTTATACATTTTATATACCTATAGCGTTTTGATATCACGTCACGTGCAGATTCAAGTTCTCTACCTACAGGTAAAACACGTGATAATTTACTATGACGCCAGAATTAAGATCCACTGCATAGATAAAGACAGCAAGGCCCTAAGCAAGGTTTGGAAATGACAATGGTAGAATCAATTGAAGCAAATTGAAATTGCTCTCTTATTTCCGAACGTCGGACTAAGCCAAAAACATTTCGTTACCTGTAAAAAAGAAAATAATAAACATATGAATTGAGAAAATGTTGGGCGGCCACGATACGGGGCTCCGCCTCCGAATGATATTGGAAACGATACGAAGAAGTCGTGGTTTATTTCTCAGAGCTCCAGTGCCAACACTATTGTCTCGAGAAAATTGGAATATTCCTGTTGGAACCGGTGCATATTGCGTAACGTTCCCATTTTCATATATTATCGTGAATCTTGAAGACTCACCCTTGATGTCTTTTATTCTTTTGTTCACCGGACACTTGAGCAAACGTTCGGTAAAACAATCATTGTCAAGAGAAACAAGAGCCGGTTAAATATGGGCATGTTCAACAACAACTGTTGTCTGCGATCACTGGCTACTGAAAACAACAGTATTCAGTACAGTTACGTATTTGCCATAATTATTTATAACAAATAAAGTCACATTAGTCAACAGCAAACTGTCGACAGCTCCTATTATGGTCGAAACATTTGGATTTGAAAGTGGGTATCCACGAATACTATGAGAGGTTTTCAGTAAAATTTCCTCAATCGTTAGGATGTTCGTCACCTATAAAATATGCGGAAATCATATTCTAAAAGAATGGTCTGGATACGTGTTAAACAAATTAACATGGCCTTGCCATTGTGAGGACAGACGCAGCGTCGCCGGTCAAAGCCACCTACTATTTATTCTATGCGTGCTAATTGCGGATGGAACGACACCGCGTGACCGTGTTTATCCGAAACAGTTGGTTAATATAGAGAGAGAGAGATAAAACACGTAAATGGTGTTATTGTCACTGCAACGGTTGCACGACGCGACCACTTGCATCACAATCGGATCGAGTTGGCGTTTAGATAAGCAACCATTTCGAAACTGATGCTATATTGGTAGACAGAGGCTAATGTCTAGATCTCGTGCTTAATTCTGTAACTTTTACTAATATTTAGTCTGTTTATTTCAAGAAAATATTCCATTGACACACCACTACTCAAAACACAAAATATAGGTATAGCTTATAGATACAGTATATAGACACTAAATAAGACCGCATTGAGCTTAGATGTCACAGAATCGAACCCCTGTGCGGTAACTGACATGACATAATCTGTATAGTTCGGAATATGAGCCATATAAAGCCTTAATAAATATAAGAGTGTGACGTTACGAATGACGCCAAAAATTCCACAATGAGACATACCTGTAATGTAATGTATGAAAGGTCAAAGGGATTCCCATTGTGTCGGAGCTTTCACCAAAATTAATGTAAAGCGGCTGTTGATTAATTTGTAATGGTAAAACTAATTAAAATTTACCACACTAGAATCTAGGATACATTAAATGCTGTTATAGTGATATGAAATTCTAACAAGTAGAATAGCCAGTTTGTGCATGATGTAAAGCGCTCGCGCGGCATTGTGGCGAACCGGTTTAAAAAATTGGACAGTATATGGTGCGCTGTTGCAAATGTAGAGTTGGCATAGCGACTGTGACCGTTACATCGTGGTCCGTTCGATGCTTGGGCTGCGGGCTGACCCTGAGCGTCGACCTCAATTGGGACGGACGGCCGACCACAATATAATGGCTGATACTCACCACGTTTCAGAACATATTATATCAATCACGGAGAGATTAGTTTAAATAGCAATCGTCGCATCTTCTCACGTTGGCGTCATTAGCATTGTCCTTTCCAGTGGCATGCCATACTTAGTCCACCTATCGTCGCTATAAGCTAGTAATTTTCCTTAAATTTTCAATAGCTTCGGAATTCGGCCTGGGACCATTTTTAATATCAGTGAGTATATGAATACTTCTTTCAATCTCAAAGTCTACTATCTTGTTACAATGTGGTGGTTTTACGCGAGCTACGAGGGTCGCCATCCGCCATCTCCTGTGTCAATGAACTTGAGAATTGGTTTCCATGTCCTCGTGTAGCCGATCTAGAATCTAGACAACGTTGATCTCGACATTACTATTCACACTACCTACTCTACCAACTTTCCGATAATTTCCTACTTGACAATTCACAATATAAACGATCACGAACATCTTAAGTGATTTTACAATACAAAATCAAGTAATTTTGTATGATTACTAGCTCGTTGTCTCTTTTTTACTTTCTCGTGAATTCCCATTCAAATATTTATAGAACATTTTATCTGCATTCATTATAGACTAAGGACTAAGGACATTATCGTCAAATTAGAATTTTTGTTATGATTATATTATATGATCATATATCTTAGTTACTGGTTGAATTTTAACTAATAATTAAATTTTATTGCGTAATCGAACCATCACAGCAACTTTATAGATTTATATAATAACTACTTATAGTAATCTGAATCTATTTAATCTAATTTCTTTCAGATATAATTCTGCTCTTATCGTTGAAGGCCGTTAGTAATTAATCATGTTCGATCACATGATTTAGTTTAGTCTATTGTTTACATAATTTTGGTTAAATAAACTGCTTATTAATAATCCATTTATTTCGGTTGTTCACCTTAATAAACTTAATAAATTAATTAAAAGAAAATTAAAATTACAATGATTAAAAAATTAAAATAAATTAAATTGATCAAAATAAAAATAATCAAATAAAATAATTTGTGGCAAAATACTCATGTAGCCTCATCCAGTTGACCAAAACAGGACAATCCCACCTGTCTGACAATACCGATCACGATAATGTCTTAGGTATTATATTTGACAATGTGACTATTAAAAAGCATTTCAAACCGGTAATTCTTTTATAATTTTCTATGTAATAGATACCTACGTAATAAAATGTACACTTATCATATCTCGACAATAAAGTAAGCTATTGATTGGTTGACTGAAGACATGACTATCAACCGTGCAACCGCAATAAAACATGCACCATATAATATTATATACCTACGTATACGTACGTATACGTATTATTTCTGTGCAAAGCACAAATAATACGTCTCTTCTGCAAGTAGAGGCTGCCGGGCCTATGCCCATTATTGGGTCGATAGAGATAATTTGTATTAGAAAAACTGATCTCATTGAATTGAAAATGTAGGACTATCTTTTCCATATGTAAATCTTTTACAGTTTTTCAAACCCATATTTCCTCTACTATGCTAATAGTTTTGTTGTTACAAACAGCTTATTAACTCGTGGTTCTTAACACTATTGGCGATTTGCTAATATTCCTTGATTACATTAGCAATGTTAGTCATTCCTTCGGAGCTCCAAAATAAATATGATCAATCGGAGGTCATTCGGTAATCAATCGGTAATCAATCCGAACATATTTGAAGTTATGAAGGTTTTTGAGAGGATCTCGATCTCATAATATTATTATCCTTCAATATTATTATATCCATTTGATGTTGTCGGGTCGTTTTAGTTTCCAACAAACCGGATTTATTTGTAGCGATACAAAGGATTGTTTTATGTTAACGTTTGTCTGGTCCCAGAGAATAATTGAAACTCAGTTAGAGGACGCGATTTCATCCAGTAATGGCTTTTGGGAAACTTTTTGCTTTTATCCTTCCTTGACATGATATTATTATGATTAAACAAGATATTATGTCGTGTAGTGAACTCGCGTCGTTTCCTACATGAAAGCAATGGAGTGGCGACCGCAGCGGGATCGCTTCCTCGTCACTTTCTCTCACCACTGGCTGACCAGTTGCGGCGCCGCCTCGTTGCGCATTGATGGACCACATTCTTCAATTTCTACTTTAAGTTTCTGTAAAACCAAAGTTCTTGAACGAAAACTTATTCGTCAGCCCTTTTTAAACAACCACGAACCTTGTGCAGGTTAGAAACAGAAACTTTAGCGCCTTATCAGATCAAGAGATCGGTAAAGAATAAGATGTCAAGGTCACCAGACAATCAGAATTATCGTCTAAGATAATTTTCCATAAGGTTCAAGGAACAACAACTAAATTTATTGTATGTCTGGTTTCATAAATCAAGGCATCGAGCTCATTTGGTAGTCAAGCTGGGTGCTGCAACATTAACGAACAATGAACGTGTGTGGGTGGTCAGTGATCAGACATCAGGTACCCTAATCTAGCATCTATTAAGAAGTATCATTAGATGCTACAATTAGATGTTGTAATGTGAAATATAGCGTGAATAAGGCAGTATAGGGTTGCAACAATAAATTATATTATTGTACAGTACCAACCTCAGTGCGCAATTTAGACTCTCCAAATTGCCAATTCAAATCCAAAATCATCAAATTCCAAATTGATTTGGCTGCCTCAGTCATGTAGTGGTAAGCTCGACTGCCGATCATGAGATCCTGGGTTCGATCCCCAGGTCAGACAAAGTATTATTATATTTTTCCATTAGGAATTATCTCTGTGACAGCCTGGAGTCTGGAACTGTGTGCCCGGTAGATGGCAATAGGCGCGCCCCCTATTACATGGTACCAATAACACATTGGCGAAATGTAGGTGTTGTACCTACCTACTATGGGACGTGAGTCCTAGGTACACCTCTGCCTACCCCTTCGAGAAAAAGGCGTTGTATCTTATGTTAAATTCCCTAGGTTCCCAGGTTGATAAACCTGGGCCTCTCATAAATAAATTTTCACATTTGCTGAATTAACCTACCTAGCTGTAAACTACGCTGTCAATGAAAGTTTTAAATTTTGTCCCTGTACTAGAGGGATCAAAACATTCCATCCATCCCTTAACTTATACCAACAGTGTATGTACATTTTAAACATTATTCTGGAACTCGGTCTCCTTTCTTTTTCTTAGAATATTCAATTAATCTGACGTCTAAGAGAAGTTATATTTTATAAACTGCTTATTCGTATTTTGGTTGCAGCAGTTGCAACTCGAATTACCTGGTTCGGTGTTTTTATCAGCCGAAATCTTTATGTAGAGAAACATTTCGTGACTGCTAATCTACAATTTGGTCACAGCCATGCTGTTGTTTTTTATTAAAGTAACAGTCTTGCTTACTTCATAATTTATTTGACCCGTTCTATGAAACGTTATCGTGCTGTTGATATTTAATTAGGTGTTTAATAAATTACTATGAGTCAGCGCTTTATAAAGTTCATAAAATTAATTTACACATTAGAAAGGGACACCGCACCTAATCTCATTAGTCTTCGATTTAGTAAAAAGTTAATATGTATAAAATCAATACTTGTACATGCGTAGGCAGTAACTAATAAACAAAAGTTTTATAAATCGAAACTGACACGTGACTGGTACCAGTGTAACCAGCTAAGCGGCCGTGTTTAACCATGCGTTACTTCATACACAATATGATATAATATAAGCGCCTGTTGTGTATAGATATCAGAGAAGGGGACTACCCTTCCTTAACCGACCCCTTATAAACCGTGGGCAATGTGATTGTACACCTGGATACATTACGCAGAAACAGATTCAAAAACAAACTAATCGTACCTCTACTACTCTTTACACAATAATCCTCGGGAGATGCACTAGTCAGTAGTCCAATGCTTCGAAGCAAATATAAGCTGCTTACACATTCATCTCTCATATATATAGGCTTAGCTTTGCTTGCTGTTCTCAGTTCTCTTGCCATTTTTCCTGTATATTGATATTTGTGTGGATAGGTTGCCGTCGTCACTGCATTTTGTTGCAAATTGCTATTATTAATTTGCTAGTTTATGTGACTTGCGAAGTTTTTATCAGCTTTGAATCAGCAGAATTAATAAAATTGTCAAAGTATAAGATTTAGTAAGAAATAGAATCACGATTTTCGCAGACTGATTACTTTACAGCGAGTTGTGGCGTGCAGAATCGATCACTAACCACGTCAGGTAGATTGATCGTTCACCCTAAACGTCCGGCTCGAGCGTGACCGATCCCACTTCGGAACACGATTACCCAAATGTGAGAGACGTGTGTCGCCGCCGATCATCCAGTGAATTATCTCTGCTCTGGCAGTTTTGCTTTCCGTCTCTGCCTTATCAGCACAATGAAAAAATGAGTAAAAACATATCCAAAATAGCAATCATGACGGAAACTTAATAACAAACTGTTTTTAACGATTTCAATTATCTGCCACGTCGTTATTTAAATACGGATGCAATGTTTTAATGATAGGATGTCCGTACATGATAGGATGCCGAGAATCACGGTGTCATTTGCATATAAATGCAGGTTTCACCTTCATGCAGGTTGAGTTTGGTGTTTCTTTGAGATGCAATTGTATGGTTGTTGGATGTAGCATTTAAATGTGTGTTTTCTACCATAATAGACCTATTTGTTTTTCTAGTTGTGTTCCATTCATTAGCAAAATATTTAATGCAGTAAACATTAGCATGTTATCTGCATCGCAACTGGCGCCGGCGTCGCCTGGTGACCCGCTCCTGGTCTTGATAACAACATTTGACTCATCATGCACATGTCGTGCAAATGACTCTTGAACGTCCTAAACGCGAGGGCGTTGTTACCATAACCTAGTTACTAGTAGGGACATGTTTCTACGCTCGTTTCGGATGAATTGAAACGATGAGGCCTTACGGGCGTTCCCTAAACAATATCTGCGCTAAGTTTCAAGGTGAGATACCGATTCGGCCGTTTGGCACGAAGCCAAGCAACCTAACAAGTGCAAGACTCGAACAGATCACTACTATAAACAGCTTTGCTTTCATTATTCTCAATTTATCCTAGTCGTATATCTGACATACTCGGTTCTCCTATTTTACTGCTCTACTAAAATTGCTCTCCTCATATCATCTAATAAAATGTAACTATGAGATGCGTATTGTCCTTGTCTAAATATTTAATTGTTTAGATTGGACACTCTGCACATAAAGTAAATCGTAATAACAGTACCAGTATGCACCAGCTCCAAAACGTTCTTGATAAACTTCCATTCCGCTGATCTCCAATTAATGAAACGACTCTTCGAGCCGCAGCTGAGAACACGCGAAGGCTGATTCGTGAATAGCATTCATGAATTCGTGCACAGTTTAAATTGATATTAAAGATTCAATTACTTTAAGATTAAGGCATATTTATTTGCAGGATGAGCCATATCCTTAGCGAGATTAACGTTTTATTAAGGTTTCACTAGTGAACTGAACTGGACGATCGTTGTAATTTATTATAGGTAATTCTCTAAATGCCAGTAGTTCTGCAACTTCTGTAGTTATTGTATAACGATATAATGTTCGTTTCGTTTGTTGCAGACGATGTAAAAGTATCTGTAGAACACGGTTGGCCGTGAGTTGGCGATGATCCATACGGCGACCGTCCCCACTTGTGCCAAACCTGTGAGTTCCTTAATCCTGTCAACTACATTAACATCGATCTTATGTGTAATTAAATTCACCTAAATTAACACATAAATCGATAATGACATCTTGCTTTAAAAGATACTTTCTATTATAATTCTTTTTAAAAGGAATTTGTAAGATTATGATTGGAGATCAATCTTGCAAATTTCTTTTTGGTATTTACTTCACTTGTTTCATTTGTTCAACATTCCAAAATTTTTCGAAAAGTATGATACAAATTGAAAAAAAACCCAGTCTTAAGCCTGCAAAGAATGAAGAAAAATCAAAGCATAATTCATTCTGAGACTAGTGACTAGACTGCACTAATAGTACTAGAAGTCCGAACCAGTACAGTTGAATAACTGTACTAATAAGGAGCGATCTTCTGAGTGACTGAGTAAGAACAGGCCTAAATGACAGTTCCTTTCGGAACCGAGACGATCTTTTAAGACTAAATATCAATAAAATGAAACCACAAATGTGAGCGTTCGAAATCCAAACACGAAATGGTTATCGTATCACTTGCTGAATTCGGCGGAATGATAATAGCAATCTCAATAATCAGGCTTAAGGCTTTAAAACGCTCGTGATCCCACGTTCACGTGCTATCCATGTTTGCACAAGTTCGGTATATCGTCAGTTTGTGGGCTTCGGTGACCCAATGATGTTACAGCTTTAGCGATTCTGATTATCCAATAAAAGTAATAGTTTCTTCATTCATTCCACCCTTCACTTTATAAGCTCTATTTTATGAGTGATAATTGGTAATGTCCACCTGAAGTGTCTAACGGTTAAAAAAATTCTTGCCTATATTTTGTTCATTCGGTTATCTAATGATCAAACACAATGTATTAATTGTTGAATAACATCATACATCATATTATTAAAATCTGTAAAATGTTTTTCCTTTCGCCATATTATCTAATATTTGTTATTTCTGTTTCATAATAGCAGTAACATACCAATATATTGTCTATAAATTTTAGAAGTTACAAACTGTTTATTTAGATTATATTTGTAAGTTATCTTAATGTACTAAGTCATCAATGTCTTGTTCCAGAACTCGGAGTGTGGCAGCTATGCGATTGCTCGACGACACACTATCGCCACACCAAAAAATCTGCCTCGTTGATGCCAAAATAATAGCTCCAACAATTTAGTCATCCATTTAGATAGTCGTTTTGAATATTTTACTCGTATCGGTATACTTTAGTACATATTCATTTACACGTGCGTTGATGTTTAACACACATGTGAAGTGAAGTGCGTGAGTGCAGTGCTAAGTGCGGTCGGATAAGTCGGGGCCCGATGGTGGCGGCGTCATGGCCTTCATGATGAAGAAGAAGCGGTACAAGTTTGAGGTTCAGGGCTGTCTGGAGGAGCTGACGGAGGTACCCTTCGTGTCGGCCGTGCTCTTCGCCAAAATACGGCTGCTCGACGGTGGCAATTTCCAGGAACACTCTAGCAGGTATGTGTCTTTAGTCTCTACCAACTTTTCCTCGTCACATAATATAATCTTTAGACTTTAGAGGATGGTTTAAGAGCCGTAAGATTGACTGTCTGTATTTTGTCTCAAGATGAAAGATAATATGAATAAATTACCATACATTTTCAGTAAACTGTCTGATCTTATGTGATAAAAATTGACTTGCGTTTTTCTTCTGAACATCTCCAATTTAATTAACTCCTAATATGAACACAAGACTACATTGTATCTTACCGATCATTCAAGTAGGTACATAGTATAGCTCTCATTTTTTAACATTTTACAACGACAAATCTTTCCAATTAAGAAGAAAGAAAAAAGCGTTTATTACCCAACCTTAATAACAAACACGATATTAAACATATATTTAGACAGTGGTTGTGGTAATCGGCTTGTGCTCAGCATGTGCTGCACTCGGCTAACCGTGCACAGCGCTGTTTTTCAGCACGTACTGTCTTATTTAGATTTGTACATCCTTGTGGCATATGCGCACCATGCCAAACTACGCCAATTCCACCGAGCATGAAATTAAGCCGACTGCCGACCCTGAATTCATGTCATTATTCGTTTCCGCGGTTTATTCTTTATGGTCCCAATTCCCTGAGGCGAGTGCCGTCAACTCTAACCCCTTTGACATTTTACCTTTAATGAGACAGAACGACAGACCCTTACCATATGACCTTTAGGTACTGTATGTGGTAATATATTTTTACGGGTTCCCTATTCATTCGCATACGAGTACTATTATTAGCCATAATTTTACAACTCATAAAATTTTAAGCCATAATATATGTAATAGCTAATGATCACCAGTCATAACGTCAATACTCCTATTATAACTTGTTATAGTTTTAATTGTCCTAACATTTGAAACCTATAATATTCTATGTCCTAACCATTGATAACGATATTATTTTATGCCATAATCCTAACATGTCCTAACTATTGATATCACTAAAATTATGTGCCATAATCATATATTGCTGGAATGTTAACTTTGTCATAATATAAAACCTAACCAATAGAATTTTGAATGTTCTTAACTCATTAACGTAGTAAACATCTTTTCTATGTAGCAAACTGTTGATATATCACATTGCTATAAAAGATATTATAGTATGGCGCTATTACTGATTATGAATAAAAATGAAAGGTAGTTTCATTATTATTATAAAAATAACACAAAGTCAAATTTTAGTGTTAATATTTGGAACAAAGTGCTTAAAAGAATTTTGAAATTATAATTACAATGGAAAACGAGTGCAAAATATTTACAACAGAAAGAGGAGCCAACAAATTAAATATCAGTGGATTTACAAATGGAAATACGTACAATACCGATTATATAAAATAGCAATTAAACAATGAAAATTAGGACATACACCATTATTATTAAGTATAAAATTATACATAACAAATATTATGACAACTAACAATAGGAATAAAAACTATTTATACACAAAAATATTATAGCAATTAAATTTTAGGACAATTTATCAGTATTACTACAAAAAAATATATATTTCCAATATTATGACTACAGGAGGTTATGACAAATGATGTATGCGGAAAAATTTTATGACGAAAGACATTATGCGAATCAATAGGACACCATTTTTACGGAATAATGGATTAAAGACAGACACGCATTCTGTGGAGACAATCGGCATACAAATGACTTAAATTTCACATTGTTGTTGTTTGCTTCTATGTACAAACAAATAAAAACACATTTGCTGTAAGTAGAACAGTAGAACCGACGCCCTCAAACCAGCTCACAGAACTAGATCTAAGTGGGAGTGAGACAACACATTATGGAGATGAGTGCTTACAATATTCCCACGCTTCGAGCTGCGCGTCTAATGAATCGGTTGTCTCATTTCCATCCCTGTCGATCACTATCGTTGACTTTGTCATAGATTACACATTTTATATGAACTGTCGAAATTAGAAACGTTCACAAAAGTTGCTTTGTCATCTTCATCATCAATCATCGCTACGCCCACTTCCCGTGAAATTACTTTATGACATACCTACTAGATCTTAATTTAATTTATGATTTATAAATATGAAATATTTCGCGATTATCTAGGTATTACATTACCAGCTGGTATTAGTTTCATTACACTTTTGCACCGACTACCGACGGATAATTTGTACTACAATTTGATACAATGGGTACAATTAATGATGTTTATTATGTATAAGGATTCTTACATTATGAGACGATACGCATCTGGTATATAGGTAGATGTGGTGGTCATACTGGAAGAAAACCGTGACTTCTAAATCTCAAATCGATCCTAAACCGGTCGACCGGCTTGAACCGTTGCATTGTGCAATTCGCTTTACGAGTATACTAGGTGGTCTGTCGTGGCTTCTTTGACTGTTTTGTTATTATAAATTATATCTTATATTATCCCTACGTCATATTATGCAATTTCAGTGTTTGTTACTTGAACTTATTAGTATTCTGTGCTTGAACATTAAATCCTGAGTGCACATTGTTTCTTGAAACCCTTATTAAAAATCCTTTCCCAGATGATTTGTGCAACCAATTTTAAAAATATTCCTATAACATTATCTTTTTCCTTCAGATAATAGCACCCTTCATCATAATTAAAACGAAGTCATTTCCAATCGATTGACATTTTTTATCCGATTTTGGCTTTTAGCCAAGGACTTCGAGAGTTTCGGTTTGAAAGTTTATTTCCAATATATAGGTATTTATGATTTTGACAATCTTAGATTGGATCGGCTGTAGCATTTCTTTTTGTCTTAATTGCTATTGAGATACGTTTCTGCAAAGCTAAATACTGTTATGAGTTATGGCACCCAATAAAGGTGTAGGTAGAGTGGAAGACACATCTTCATTTAAGCGAAACTGGTCTGGTTCCCTGCATTTTGAGCAATGAATCCTAATCCGAAGTAGTTCAGCAGTCAACGCGATAGCTGCAGGAGAACATTTCCAGCTATTATCAGCGAGAAGGGAAGTCCCCACTTAGGGGGAGAAGTGGAATGCGGAGGTCCATCTCCGCTACGTAATTGACGCGTGAGTGCTGCCCGCCAGTTTGTTCTGCACTCGAATTAAATACAATGACCGTGTGTTGTCTATCATGCTCACAATCAAATCCTTATTATGATGAATTTAGCATGCACTTGCATGAACTTACAAATTACTATAATCACTATGCAATCTACATTCTAGAACGTTAATTAACAAGCGATTATGTTGCGATGTACTTACTACCTACTTACTTCGTTCCCGAGTGTTAACTTCATTATTATACACATTTGCAGTGGTTGATAAGACAAGAATTCAAATAAAGTGTAGTATCTAATTGTAGTTAATTCAATAATTAATGAATATAAGATATAAGATGCAAATAACCATCATTAACATTGGCATGAGGAATTCGTCGCGACGTTCAATGCTCGGGTGAGCTCGAGTGTACCGCTCCATCGCATCGCCACCACGGATGGATTCACGTTTACCACTCAAGTGGTTTAACGTGAATTATATTATGTCGTAATCGCTTATTCATGTGCTTTCAAACAGTCACGCGAATCGAAATGGCAAATAGAGATAACAGGGGTAGTATTTAGTTCAACATTTCAGCAGCGAGTAAGACGTCGTTAATTGTAGTTTTATCACCCTTGCTCCACTTTCCCAGAAATGCTTGTTCATTCGGCCTCCGTATTGGCAGATATTGAAAACCTGTTCGATCGTTCGCTGCACAATGACTACACAACTCGAACCGCAAACATATTTCAACCTATTGTGCCATTCATAATCATTCCCATCAATACAATGAGCTCTATATCAAGTGAATTAAGTCTGACATCAACAAAAGCATATTATTTATGTTATTTGTTCAGCAGTGGAACCATAGTTTACATCGAATATCTACATTATGCTCACGCTACAAAAAAGAAACGATTGCCAGTAAAATCGTTTTTTTTTTTGTTTGTATGTACGATGTACATTAATCATGTTATCATTGTTGTCTACGTCTGTCTAGGATACGATCTACGTCTGTAAATTTTTAACCAACATGCACACAGACTTGCATTTATAATTAATTTTATTTTAGTATGGACAAACCTTGTAAATAACTTGTTATCAGCAATTGCCAGCTAAATTATAACATTCTTACATAGTATGAAACTTTTACGAGTTAACAATGCAATAAAGACTGTTATAGTTATCGTTGAGTTTAGCGCAAGCTGTAATTAAAGTGATCGACGATCGAGCAAGTTGGCCAAGGCGATGGCACCCGCATTGCACCAGCACCACTCATCAGGGTCGCAGACTGGGAGCTTATGGCGTCACTACAAGCACCATATACACTGTATTACTGATATCCTGTGTCTTATTGGAAACTTTCTAAGCATCTCAGGAAAAGTAAACGACTAGGTATGCATGATGCATTGCATTAGCTTGAAAAATGTTTTCCCATGCGAAACCCGTTGCTTTCGTCGGCAAATGGCATATTTCTTTTGAACGCGCTAATTGCGCTAAGATTTGCGATGTGGTTCCGACATTATATGGACCTAAGTCAACGTCACGATACAGCTCTAGATTTTGATCAGATTTCACTATGCTTTCAATTACTACTTCAGACTGTTTGACTTTGTTTAAATACATGAGAGATAATAATTAAATAAGCAATGATAATACTATCAAAAGAATGATCCCCTTCCCAGTGAAAATCAAAAAAAGCACTGAAGCCGAGGCTGAGGTGTAGCGTCGTTAAAATGATAAATGGTCAAAATATTTTCTCACACAGTTTCGCATCACAATCGCTCGATATTTTCGTCTCGTACCACTTGGGAACAAAGGAATCCACAACAAGGCAGTAGACAATTCTCAGTACATAAACGAACAAGAATATTGAGGTTGTCGAACCTTTGCGAACACCTACCATTTGTGGAATTGTTGAGAAGAACACCAACGCTGCCCTTTACAGTGGATGTGTTTGCCAGATGCTTAGACTCACGCTCGATGATTATGGCCAGTATAAATTAGTAATTAACATTGTTGAGTAAGAGTGGTCAGTGGCCAGCAGCTCGTGGAAAGTGAAATTGGCACCGTTCACCGAGATGCGATTAACGTCTTTATTGACTACATACAGTATATCTGTTACTCCCTTCTACAATTTAAGAGTGATCAAAATGCTATCTGTTATGAAAGTGGTATTGTCGGATTATTTTGGAAATGTTTAAGAAAAGTTATATGTAATATTAAATGTAAAAGTATGAAGCTATTCTAAGTGATTAGCCTTCACTTTACCTTGGCTGACCATTGCCTAGCAATTATTGCTTTTCTTATGGTTAGCGCTAAAAATAAATAAATGTATTCACTTAACACGTGCTTAGTGCTCACTACTTCCTACTTCCTTGTTAATGGTACTTTGACAATAACCTACCACTCATTTCTGCATTCACATTATTTCTTAGTTTAACGAAGGTATCATTCAAATTAGTATAGTTTGTGTCATGCTCACATTCCAACACTTATGTTTACCGTTTTGTGTAACTTGTTTGATCTCACGGAGTTTTGTTGGCCCTACAAATATCGTGTTAGAATTCTTTAACCCGTGTTCCATTTATGTAAACATGAACTGGTTTTAGCAACGTTCCCTAATTAAAAATCTTTGCATATATACGGTATAACAAATTGACCTTTTGTTCGGGGGATAAGAATTTGTCTGTTCGTTGCTTTTCCTCAGTAGTGGTAGATATTTTAGAACAATAAATTTTTACAAGAAGTTATCATATTGCTAGAAACAACAAAACACCCAAAATATAAAACAGTATCTGTTTAATTCGGCATGTTGACAGGCATGCTGACGCGTGTGCAATATTTACTTCGTAATAGTTCTAAAATTGAACGAGCATGTTAATCTCACGAGCTTGGGTACACATACGTGGCGAGTGGCGTGTTGGTGAAGGCGATGAGTACCGGATTGGCGGCATTCCGGATCTGCGTGGCCTTTATCACAGCCTTTATCTATTAAGGATATGAGAACTGTGACATTTTTGCAATAATTTATCAAAATAAATTATAATATTGCGGTGAAACAGTGTGGTGTCATCCAAATCTGTTGTCAATGCAGTTTTTGCATGACGTGTATTATGTCATTTGTTGAGACAGGAAAAAGTAGAAGGCAAAGTTTACAAGCTTAAAGATGTCTCGCTTGATACGTGTGGACTGGTTCTAAAAACGAGCTGTCACAGGACGCTTCATTAATCTCATTATTTTGATTATATAACTTAATATTTTTATTTATTTAGAAAAAGAAAACAGCCACATTATCAAGGTTAATGAAAAACAATACTTAAATCAACCTTAGGTACTAAGTACTAATAACAACCAGGTCATATAACCAGGTGGACCATTATACTTTATATTTACGCATTATATCTGTCTAACAGGAAGACTGCATCTTTTTCTGCAAATAGGCATGTTGTATATCTTTGATACCTTTCATTTCAAAATCGCTATGCAAAAACACATGTTTAGTCATGTACCTTAATGTTTGTTAAACAAACTGCCTCGTGCATAGAGCGGTGCGGTAGTTTGCCTGCCGGCGCCTGCTCATCGCCCATCAACATAGCGCTTTGAACTTTGCAAAATTCCAACTATTCCAAAAATATAATCACACCGTTTCTAATACGTCGATACCATCTGGTTTGAAACAACGTAAATCTGTTAACGGTAAAAATTCAAAGGCGCCAGTCGAGATTCCTTAGAAATAGAAATATTGTACATATTTATCTTCGCGTGTTTTCCAAGCATTTGGAATATAATCTGTTGCTTATTTTCGGCTATAGATAGTTCAAGCTTTGCTCTTAAATTAGATTAGTGTGGAAATAACGCGGTAGAGACATCTGCCATAATGAATATTAAAATTCTCTCACGCAACTGGACGTAACCAAGCGAGGATTAAACAAATTGTGTGGCTGTTCCGCAAATTGCTGACAGCGTTCGATTGTGTGCTGTGTGCACTAATTTGTACTGTAATTGGAAACTACTGGGTTCAGTCACCTGATCGTGGGACACATGATTTTATACGTCAATTCATATAGCATTAAAATTTAATCTACGATTTAATCTACCTATATAAAATAATCCATTCCATGGTTGATACTCCTGATCTTCTCTCGCAAATTAATTTTAATATTAAATATAGTGCTCGTAGATATAACCGTACCAATCTCTTTTCACTACATGTCTATCAAAACAATGTTTCTATTTATAATCCCCTAGTTCGAATGGTTCGTCAGTACAACGAAATGGCTATAGATAGTGATATTATTGATATATTCTCCCCGAAATTAACACTTTATATTAAAACCCTAAAAGATATCCTCTATCCTAAACATCAGGCGCATACTGGACTTAACCTATGTGTTAAGTCTATTAGTTCCAAGCTCTGAGTAAATAACTCAGAGCTTGGAACTAAATACATTTATTTTTGTGTTTTTTATTTTTGTGTTTATAAATTTACCATAGAGCATACTTGCTCTTAGTAGGTACTCGTAATATTATGTTCATTTGTTGTCTCATCAGGCAGAGTTCACATTATGTTACAATGTTTAGTGCACACTTTGTTAACTACATTTTCTTTTATACTTAATTTACTCTCCATTTGTTTATAGTAATAATTTTCCTCTATTTTATTTTTATATATTCTCTATCCTTTTTTATCATAATAGTATAATCTCGAGACTTGTTTGTGTTTGTAAGCTTGAGTCCATTTATATATCTATAATGTACACATGTTTTGAGTTGCAATCCAGGTCAGATCAATATCATTTTGTGATCCTGTTGGATCACTTACGTATGTAATCCTCCAAGATTGTAATTTGTTTGTGTATTTAATAAAATAAATAAAAATAAAATTATGAACAGACTAGCTGCGCCCGCGTAGTCTTCGTTGCCGTGGGAATATCTGGATAAAAACTACCCTATGTGTTATTCCAGGGTCTAAACTTCTTTATAATAATAGAAGAATGAAGTAGACGCACTGTCTGCCATACCTTCCTCATTATTAAACGTGAAATTGTAAATAAATAATATTTCCGATTCTGGCCAATCTACTAATTGACATCCATCGGTTGCACCACATTTAACGGTGGCCTTGCAGCAATCGGTCACCACGACGGCTCTTTCCACAGCCTATTGGCAACTGCTGTCATTTTCTGAAAGCATTACAATCATATCGTTGTAATAATTACCAAACGCGTGGTTACGATATCATCACCAGTATCTAGCTGCAGGGACCTGAATAACCGGTTTGGTTTTACTCTTTTTGACTTATTTCTTCTAGTGCTATAGGGACTGCGCCAATGCGCTTTGGAAACACTTAACTTGAGACTGTAATATATCGTATTAAAGTTGGCACAGTTATGAAGTACGCGTGGATAATCACTATTCGAAATCAAATATTTCACAATGCACTTCGCTTTCTGATGCACGCAACGCTCACACTTGCTTGAAAAGTCTAGTAACGGCGCTACAAAACCAAGTGTATTCGTGACAATAATAATTGGATACATAATATTTAGATTTTACATAAAAATGCGACAAACAGCAGATCTCCTGTCGTGTCACAGTCACAGGCCCTGCGAGGCAACTTCGTTACCGGTTTCCAATATCGTTGTGAGTTGTGCTCCGTCGCAATTTTGAAATCGTAGAACGATGATACGTCTTCCGAAAATTGGTCTGAAAAGTTAATTACTCTCGTTCTCAACTCTAGAGAACCAGTCGCCTGAATTTTAATTGATAAAAATAGAAGAACTCTACATGCTAAAAATAATACTGCCCATAAGTGCATCATTCATTTTTATTCGACGTCATAGTCACGACCTTAGTTCAATAACTTTGAGATTAAACTCAATGTTTCAAAGTTGTTATCAGTCTTATCACCACCACATAAATATTCTATCCTTGCTATATAGTCATGTTTATTGATAAGATTGTAGTTTTGTTATTAATATTTGAGGACGCGTCTTGCATATGAATAGAATACTCTTTATTATCACCAAAATAACATAATACATATATAACTAAAATAATATAAAACTAATTCTTGGTTGACAATGGGCGGCCTTATCGCTTTAAGCGATCTCTTCCAGGCAACCAGTCTGAAAATAGATTACAATTTTAATGTCAACTTGCTACGTATACATAATGTTGTATTCTCATAATATGATATGAGCAACATTGGTCTGAAAAGCTGAATTAAAAAATAAGAAACACGCGCTCTGTCGCTATCTACCTAGATAGAATGGAAGTCCTCGGAAGTCACTTTGTTGATTGATTGTAAATAGTGAAAACTTTTATCATTTTCCAAGAATGTTCAATGAACATGACAAAATCGACATAAAGTCTAACATGAAGTGTAACATAATTTGGATAGAAAGATTGCAAAGTCATCGTGTCACAAATTATCCCTAACGCAATAAACAAAGCCTCCATAAGCAAATTGCAAAGCTTACTCTTATTATTCTCGTGTTCACAAATATTACATTCGTCATTTAGGTACCTAGTCGATAGCATCAATAGCAGTTGGTGATTCGTCTCATATAATCCGAAGAGCCGCGACTCAGCATCTTGTGCACGCCGTGACGCCGTTGCGCATTCACGGTGAAGATTATTTTGGTAAACATCCGCTTCATTAATGATTTTTATTTTTGTTGTTCTTTTGAGAGCTTCTTCATTTATAATCACAGGATATTGAGGTGCTATTTACAGAATCAGTAGCAGTTTAAAAATAACATCACTGAAGTCTGTAGTCTAGTAATATCAAAGAGAATTAAAGATATTCGGAGAATTAAATTTTATTAAAACATTGCGAGTCTTCATTATTTTCAATTTTCTCACTCTTATTTCGAGAGAAAATTATTTTCAGTTAGGTAAATAATATCAGACCACATTAAACAACGCGGTCTCCACCCTCATCCAGGCCTATAAGATACTCCGTTATAAAGCTACAAGTAGCTGGGGCGTCCGTCTTGACGGGAAAATTTCTATGAGGTAGACAGAGAAAACAAATAGGGAGATACGCGATAGAAAGAGAGGCAGCTTGTAACAGGACGATAATTAGCTAGGCGCTGTACGACCTGAATTGCACTTTATATAGTTGTCATAATACGTATTTGCGATCAAATTTGGTTTCATGATGAAGCATCAATAACAAACTATCGCTAACAGCCCAGTTCTGTTATGTTCAGAAGTTGAAGGTCCAATTCCTTAATAGCCCGGTGGAATGAGGAATCTTGTGCTTAGACCATTTTGTTAGAGAAGTCAACGATCCCTTCAGCCGGATATAAAAACCGATTTAAATTGACGTCTTATTAAAATACCTTGATCAGATAATTATCAAAAGTAAACTTTATTATTATAAGTACTACTCTTTCTTATCATTATTAGAAAGAGCAGAGTAACAATGTTTCGTTACCATGAAAATTAGACCACACTCTAATGACTTTCTAAATGATAAAAAATAATTAACCTTTGATTTGTTATTATTATTACAATAATTCAATTTTGCATGCCTATTTAGGTGGAATGTATGTAATGCACATGTATTTTTAAGTTTAAGGCCTATTTTTTGTACCCATGTGCGTTAGTTTGAATTAAAATTTTCCGTTTCTATTGAAACAGGTAAATTCTCTTATAAGTACGTAGTCTATTGAAATTTTACAATTTAAGGACCGAATACTGCATTTCTTAGAGGAAGCAATTTTATTTTTGGGACATGTGTGGGGGGGTCAATAGAAGCTTAACCCCAAATTTGTGGAGTAGCTTTATCTAATTCCTTGATCTAATTTTCTTTTGTAGTAACAAGAAATGTTTGTCATCGTCTATGAATATAATATGCATGTTAATTTCATCGTTGGGTAACTGCCAAATGCCGGCCCGCCTTAAAAATGTACTCGATACTATATTTATTGCCATATTCGAAGAAAACACTTCCCGATGGCATAATTTTCTTAGTTGACCTGGTTCATAGAACACGCCAGTTTTTTATATTGGTAAATGACAGTCGCTGATGAAAGCCACGCATCACGTCTGTTTATCTGTTCTATATTTGTTATGTATACTTCCTTCATATGAGCAGCATCTGATTTCGCCAGTACTACGATGTTGCAAGCGTGGCTGAATAATCAACTACATAAACTTCGCGTCTATTTGATGTCTGTACTTTAATCGTTCCTATTTCAGTAGGTAACATTCTTAGGTACTTTGTACTTCGTTTATGCCATGTTCTTTGTTGGTAGTTAATTGTAAAGGAGTCATCAGTAATGTAACACAAGTTGCGAATTAGCGCATTGGAGCGAAATTGCCGCCTTGCATTAGTCTGCAGTCTGCAAGCATCTCCAAGCAAGCTGTGAGGTCAGTGCTCGATGGATTTCGTGGTTGGATGCAAACGGTCAGCCACCCGACCGAGCCTCGTGCGGGTTTGATACAGGGCTACAGAAATCCAATGTTTAGTTCCAATGAGACAACTTTGAATATTAGATTAAGGATCGCTATGAATAATGTCTGCAATTTGGCTTGGAGACTAAATACGTGATTTTTCTCATTGGCTTTGTGTCGGACAATATTGTTTAATCTAAGGTTGCTTTGTTCCCCAAGCCCTGTCAGGATTTTTGGTTTAGAATTTAGATGGGTAATCTTGATTGATGTTTCGTGGGCATTTCTTGTTTACCTATAATAAACGCTCCGGTGGAACTCTTTATTTATACATATTTATTGTGCTCTGGAATTAAGCTCTTTTTAAGATACCTACGTACCTTCTGATAGTGAATGGAACATTTCGTTTGTATAATTTGGTTATTATAATATTTACTCTGTGCAAACAATACGCAATTTATTTGTATTTGACTGATACTGTGTTAGCATGACTTCTGTAAGTGATTCATTGTTATGTAGGAGGACCATTTTGCAGGAGTTTGTTATGGTATCTACCTTATATATATATATTTTCATGCTACAGATTTAAGATCGCAAACAATTCTGAAAAAAATTCTGAAGTAGAAATTTTGCCTACTTACATAATAATTGAGTAAGATGAAATTAAGTAGGGAGCATGTTCTATGCCAAATAATGTTAAATTTTGCTGAGGTCCTCCTCAGCAAAATGAGGGCACGACAGTAATCTCATACAAGGGCTCTTGGCACGAGACGGGCATAAGGTAAATGCCGGTGGGCTGATTTCATTAAAGATGGCGCGACGTTTAACGGCCGTTCACCGTCTTCTGGCGCCGAGACAGGACCAGCTTTCTTTACAGTAGAGGTTATAAGCACTTCTGAGATTTCCCTTAATTAATTAAGTATAACGGGTAGGTCTACGATGTACCAAAAATATGAAGTCCGATCCATCCATCGATTCTTGTCTATGATGTCTATGATTTCGGTCGTTTGCATTTTAAATTGTAACCCTTATATTAAAGGTCATAATTTTTGATATTACTTGAGCAATCAGTAGTTGTTCTAAATAGGTAAAATTCATTGAATTTGATTGCATAAGTCATTTAGTAGAGTTAATACACTGACCCACATCTCGTAAACTGTTAAGTTAGTCCATTCATTATGGACACAAAATTAAGTGTTCCAAGGGCCACGTGTTTGCCTTTCTCCGGCACAGCGGCAGAGCCCACGGCCCGCGGCGCTCCGCAGCGGGCGCGGCCTTGTGTGACCTTGCGATTTTCAGGTGCGCCTGCGCATCTCCGCAACACATGTCTGACGCGACGGGGCACTTGCTCGACAAGCCACATGCACACATTTATTAATATATCCACTTGTGACTGATCACATTCTTCATCAGTCGACATAAGTAATAAATGTATAATTTTGTAATAGATGTGTAGAGTATTGAACGTATCACACTTCAAAGTTTTCAATTGGCATTGCATTGTTGGAATAACATAATTAAGTGATATTTTTGATGAGTCATAGGGTCCCACGCGCGACCCTCGCCGCTTGCATTTGTCATTCAGCAGTTATAAATAGTGGAAAGATGTCGATCGTCGGGTCCCGACCGGCGACCGTGCGTCCTTCGCAGTCGTGGGTCGAGCCTGTCGAGTGGCCTCACCATACCAATTGTCGCTGCTCGCTGCGAATCGCCCACGAATTCTGAATCTTCGACCCCGCCATTTAGATATCATGTGATGACCAATTGGTAACAGCGTGGTTTTGATTAGAGCTATTTTTGTTTTTCATCACAGGCTAATTGGCACCAAGATTATCAATAAAGTCAAATTACATTTTGCTGCTGATTTAATTATTATGTGTTTTTGTGTGTTTATACTTTTTGGTACTTCGACAAAAGGAGTCGCCTTCTCGTTTTGATATATTATAATTGGCAAGACTAGTTTTTGAAATGGCCCAGCGCATATAAGGAAGGATGAGCTACTAAATACTTATTTGTAATTCGTGACATTACCATTTTTATTTTAGATACCCTTTGAAATGTTATATGCCAGCATTTGACATTTTGACCTCCCGGTACCTACGTATACTCTGCTTCCACAATAAAAGGACAGCAATCAAAATAATTCAGTTTTATATCTACCTACCTACTACCTACCTACCGCTAGTTTGCCATAAGCGGTGTTCGTGACATCGATACCGCGGACCCTTAAATCCAATTATGTACATGCAACTTCCGCCACACGTCGCGGCCTACTCTAGGACACCTTTTAGTTTGAACCGGCCACTGCACACTCAGTTATTATATTCCTCACCACTACGACTGTAACTAACCTGGAGTTTTTTTTTTATGATAGTGAGTAACCAGACGAGCAAATCAGGTGCCTGATGGTAAGCATCATGATTGCCCATATCAGACACAGTGCCACCCAGTGTTTTAAAATTGAAAATTCTGCGCGGCACTGCACTGCGCCTATCACTCTGAGATATTAGTTGTTGAATCTCGTGATGCCCAGTAATTTCGCTGGTAACATTGCCCTTCAGACCGGAACACAGTAATGTTTGCAACATTTCTGCTTGGCAGATGAATAACTGGCAAAGGTGTAGTAACTGTACTTCCCCAGACGGCCCCCTGCAAAAGAGGCCTGCCACTACAAGTGTTTATTACATATTTATAATTCAGCACAACGCTAGGACTAACATGAGAGATGAGAGATACGATGTCTCAATTGATATTCGCATAAAGAAATTATGTTTCCCGAACGAATATCTAAATTATCAGAATTGAATAGAAGGTTTAACAGAATTTATTCAATATTCCAAGCTCCTTGCGAAAATGTTATCTTATTTTGTAAATAATATTATTATGATAATACTGCTTTTGGCATTCGCTAAAATCATAATATGGATTTGGAATCCTCTGTGTTTTTAGAAAAGCGAGATCAAGGTGATATTCATAAAAATTGGAGTCGCTCCGAGCCTTCTTTAATAATGAGAAGCTTCTTAGTGAAATAATATTTGTAAAAGGTCATTTAATTATGCCATAGATATCCCTTGCAAAAATATCTCTTACAATGTAGCAGTTTTCTATATCCTACTACTTCATAATACTAATACATTAATGTTTAGATCATATTAAAATACAAGGTTGTCATGTAGGTACGCGGAAAGCTATGATAAACGGCTGAGGTGGGCGTTCGCAAAATGTATTCTTGTCGTTACTTGATTGTGGGTCAACTTGTTTGACCCCTGCTTTAATGTCTCAATGATCATACTTCGGAAAACAGGTAGTTTTTTCTTGTAAATTAATATGCAATGTGGAAGACCAGATAGGCTTCTGAGCCAATGTAAGGAAGTTCTTATTGGCTAATTTAGAAATTATCAAAATAATGAAAACAATGTATAAATGCACTATGCATACTGCATACATACATACATACATACGTTCACGCCTTTTTTCCCGAAGGGGTAGGCAGAGGTGTACCCAGGACTCAATCCCATAGTAGATACACCCACATTTCGCCAGTATGTTATTGGTCCCATGTAATAGGGGGCGAGCCTATTGCCATCTACCGGGCACAGTTCCAGTCTCCAGGCAGTTATTGAGATAATTCCTAATGGAAAAATCCAATATATATCACTTTGCCTGACCTGGGGATCGAACCCGGGACCTCTTGATTGGCAGTCGAGCATGCGCCCTCTACACCACCGAGGCAGTCTGCATACATATGTATAATGCCTTAACAATTTATTTTTTTGTAATAATGATATTATTGATAAAAGAGTAATTTATCTAATGGACCTACTACACATCGCCATAGCAAAAAGATTTCGAAATCATCCAAAGCTGGGAATCTCCGGCTGGATATTGAGCATCGTGACAAAATCAAACAAGATTTTCCTCGAATGCTGCTATTGAAAGGTTTTCCGAGTTCTAAGAAGTTGTAGCGTCGAGTGTTGCAAGTGGGGAGGAGCTAAAAGCTGAGCTACGATCATTTTATATTGATTCTTGACGTGATTCTATATTAGATTCATCGATTAGACTGGCGTTGCGTTTTTATAATTGGTTCGTTTTTATCTCCTACAGCGCAGTTTGTCTGTAGCATCTGTAGATTTCTTAAATGATCATTGATATACTTACATTTTAGATACCTTTACATAATTTATTATAAAGTATCATGAGTTAATAAGTGAGCTCACTTCCAAGGAATTTTAAAAAGTTACATTTGCATAACATTTGTAAAAATACTCAACGACCTCATTTATACGATAATGCCAACGACTAGCATGTTCATTGTATCATTATGTACTCAAGAAATCTTTTATTTGATTTATTTGGGTCACTGATTGCCGATTTGTGAACGATAATGAGATTTATGTGTCTGAGACACAGATTGCGTATAGTATTATCTGATCATTGGCTATTGCTGAAATGCGACTTCATAATCGGTATACATAATCGTGGTCGTCATTTAAATGTTCAACTTTTATATCAAACCTTAACTGTCTCTAATGAGTTTGAATATAAAATTAGAGGAATTCCAACCACAAGGAATTCCAACCACAAACTTAATGAGGAACGATGAAATATATAACACTTTTACGGCGTAGAATACTAACCCTTTCATGACTTTTATAGTTTTAATGAGAAGCTGCTGCTCATTATACTGCACCGTGCTAGGACGTAATTGCGATATTCCTTTCCCATGTCAGAAATATAATGAAAGGACTCGCCAACCGAGATATTTAACCAAAATAAATGACTTTGTACTACAGACTACAGACATTATTCTGACTATCGTCTTTCGTTTCTCAAGATTTAAATGTGTGTGTTCTTATATTACACTGTTGATCTATACGTTATATAAACACTCAGGCGGTTCTTACTTAGTTGGGTAGTTTCCCACCAGATTCAGTGGAATCATCGAAGTTAGTTAGTTTGAACAGACCCTTACAGATCCAAATATTTTTGACCAAAGGTATGGTCTGTTTTTTTCAGGTAAGGATTCTGTACAAATCCACTTACTCAATTTTCCAAATAGAGCTCAGAGAATACTTTCTTTTTTGTCAAAGAAAGTTGATACAAAGAATGTTCGATAATACATCAAAAATGCTGTTTTCCTGAAAATTTTCAGACATCGCTAAGATCGTAAGCTTTCGAAACGAGTCTTTAAAATAAACATTACAAAGATCTCGCACATTTGTTTTGGTGATGCTGTCATACCCACCAATGACTAAAAATCTTGGACAAACTGCAAGTAAAATAAATAATGTTGATACACGAAGATTCGTGGGAATCACCTCATACAGATCTTGTTGGCAAATTATACTGTTTAATGCCGATGGTGAAATCATACGTGCAAATAAGACTCTTAGTCAGAGCACAAGCTCATACGATAATTGCAGTGTAATCATTGATTTGAAGAAAAGGGGAGATAGGGTACGTTCTCCCAGCGCTTGCTCAACAACTGGCATGTGCAATTTGGAGAGTGTGAAGCTTGCACAGTGCAATATAATGAACAACAAAGATATACGTACCTAAGACCAAAGTGCCGAGACAATATTATTCCCAAGTACGACCCCACTTTACTGACGTACGTGGACTTAATTTGAGCTTTCCATTTCCGAGAAGCCAGTACTTCATCTTCCCTTTTCTTTAAATCAATGAGTGTAATGGCGCACTTCTATAATTGTTGCATTGTTATCCATTGCCGCGTCTACATCACCAGATAATCTAAACGAGGGACTATTAAAGCATCTGTTTGTCTTAGTTTGCATTTTGTTTTAATTTGTGTTATACCACTCGCTCGAAGTTCTTCTATATTATTGTTTTAATCTTTGCACACTGTGTTCACATCTTAATTTTCTGCGGATTGTAATACACGTGATACATTATTGTTATTATATTCATTGAATGTTATATTTATTGTATAAGCCATTTTAAGAAGAATTATAGAATAATCTTATGTTCAACTTCCTCATAATAATAATAATAATATACTTTTTCCATATTGGATTCGGTTTTTAACTTGAAATCATTATTACGTTTCTGCATCCGCGTCAGTGAAGGCCGATCGCGTAACTTCGTGTTTTACAAACTATACAATAGCCGTTCACTGAATAGATATGAATCATTGTAGCCGTGCAGCTCCTCCTTCGAGGCTCACGCCTCTGCTCATCTGCCGAGTTTGTCGCCGTCAAGGCTCGAGCCATTGTTTCACTGCAGATATTGACTGATGGGATGACAAGTGGGTGACTTCATTGTTCTCCTAATGACATTATCTAAATCGTTCGAAAGAATTTAATAAAGCTTTCCTATAACCAACCTCACAAATTTACTGTAGCCACGGCGAAATGTCAGTTGTACCATTGATTAGTACCACTGATGGTACAGCTTTATATCTTGTATCTTGCTAACTTTAGGATCAGGTCTACCACCCTAGCAACTCGAATAAATTTTATGACAACGACAAAGAAATCCAAAAGTCACGAGAGTATAATATTGGCAGTCAATAGATGTTTACGTCACACATTCTAAAATGTACGCGAATAATCGCGATCAATGCACGTATAGTGAATTAACGACAAGCAAGAGTCGAGATGGTACATATTATGAGTAGCACTAGCAACACAGAATACAGAATGGTTCATAGTCGGTGGATGTGCTAGGGTTGGCACCAGGCCACCCTGGTGCGCGGCCCGGCGACATTGAGTGGCACAGACATCAACAACCGTACATATAAACTGACACTCCATCTATATGGTTTTGCAACGAAATGGGAAACGCCGTTATTTATAGCAACAACATTATTAGGGCATTGTCAAATCTAGGAAGTTGAGCCAAATCGATTTCTTCACGTTGTTTTGATACCTATAGAGAAAGATTCGATTTAGCAGTTTTATGATCTGAAACACTGTAGGCACTTATTAAAATTTCATTGAACACATTTCATAATCGTGAGAATAATCATATCCATTATTAGTGCGCGCTTTTTTTGCGGAAACAAGGAAGCGTAATAAATAGAACCAGTCGTTGTGTGCGGCGTGCGGTGTGCATCGATCATGGCTTACGATCTCGTTGAAATAATGATTTGGGCCGAATAATAAGGAAAGATTATCTTTGCATCGAGGTGATGGCTCGATAAAGTGATTTATGTAGCGCATCCTGCGCTTGAACATCGCGCTTCCTGCAAATAACTACAATTGTTATGGTGTCTTCAGGGCTTTGACCTCATTCCTGACGGTTTACGATTCGCGAGCTCGATGGGCGACGTGGCGCAGCCGGGTGGCGCTTGTTGATCCGCGGATAATAGTGCTCGCGGTTCTAAATAGAACTCCATAAAATATACTGCTGCAGTTTTGACTGCTGCTATTACTCGGCTATTTCGCTTGATTTTGTTTTCTTATGCTTCGCCAGTTCCTGATTCATTGTGTTTATAACATGGAATAATTCATTATACATTGTATTATAATATATCGTACATCGTTTCATAGACAACCGATTGCAAAATTTTTTGCAGAATCAGATCTCTAGTTAACACTCGATATATAGGCAATAGTATTGTTTGAAGGTTTATTGTTCTCTAAACATATTCTGATATCATTCGCAGTGAGTTTAGTAGTTAGTTACTCATGAATGTGGGCAGTGTCATTTAGCGATTTATTGTTACATTGAAAATAAGTATCTTTATGAATTAGCATGTGGGCCTGTGAATCATGCTTAGTTTGGATACTTTACCCTCAGGCTTAATTTAATATTATCTATCAGTTTTCTCTGCCCCGTATACAATATCCACCCATTGCTTGGTACGTGGTATACGTATACTTTACTCGTAGGCCTGGCCTCTTGGTCACGTCACAATATTTGGTCGGACCTGTGCATATTTCATACAGACATTCAAAACATGGTCAATGGTCATAGATATATAGATATTCATTAATGATTTCTTTCGAAGAAAAGATAGTGTGAGTGTTACACTTACCCCCGCATTGTACTATCTGACGCTAGTTAAAAATCGCTATAATCGTAGTGGCAACCTTGTCTTCGTCCTTCATCACTCATTACCCGGCATTAATAGAGTACATCAAGTTCCCTTTAGAAACATCAGCATAATAACATCAGTTAACTGGCGTCATACTCATCGGATTACAATATTATACACGTTTCAGTCAGTTGGTTTTGGCCTGTGGAAGCTATTATGTAAATCTTTCGACTTTGTAAATAATATTATATTGACGGTGTGCAACGATGAAGTCCTTCATCAGACAGTATAATGTAATGTCCCCTTGCCATCTGGTTGTCATCGAACACCGGTCGCAGATGCCGACCTTGCTCTGATTACCACGTCATGTCCACAGTCCACAGACGCCGCCTGGAATTCGAATTGTGATCGCTATAAATTCACATCTGGAAGTTCGTTTGAAGCTTCTATGATGTCAGCATTGAAATCTTTAATGTTACATTTGTGTTTACGATAACAATATATAATTTATTTCAGATTTCAGTGAACTCTGAATCTATGTCAATTTACGCAACATTTCTTATTTCGTATTAATTTATCTACCTGTACATAAAATTGTTTTGTCAACTTTACCCGACTCGACACAAATGATCGATTTGAGGATATTCGAAAGCAAATATTGAAGGCTTCAAGAATTAAATTATACAAATGACATGTTCGATGCTGGTAGCAGATGGTGGCCCTGCAATATAACTAACGTGAGGAGTTCTTGTATAGTCGTAACCTGAAGAATGGGGTCACTCGAGCGGTCAGAGCTTCACATAAACTTACGGTATGTGGCAACATACTAAGAATATCAGTTATGTTATGCTCGGTTACCGTTCACATTCGTTTTATAATCTTCTCACAATCACTCTTATTATAAAACTTGTTGTTATAGATTACGGATCGTTCCAAAAATATCTAGAAACACAGCGCAGAGTTATTAGTTATTAGCTAGTAGTAGGAGTTATTAGCTAAGTCTTGAAAATGGCGCGACGCACATGGCACGACATGTGCGTATTTACAGGAATCCTTTTTGGACCTGACCCTTTCCGACCCCTATAACAAGATATAAGACCTGGCAGCCTTGTCATTTTGCATTTTAAAATTAAGGTCTCCAACTGCAATCAGAATATTTACTAAAACTGATCTGATCTGTACTTACTTATTTTATACATATACCACTCGTGTAAAGATGTTTTATTCCTTCAATAACTTCATGATGCCATAAATTCTCTTATCTTTCTTGGATTAGGAGGTATCTTCGTTAAACCAGCAAAAGCAATTGACGTCATTCTCCATGCATATGAGACTTGGAAATCTTTGACTTCATAAAATGGCATTCTTTCTAAATTGTTTGTGCTGTATCAATTTATAAGATCACTAAGTTACTTCGGAAAATACCGACCAAACACGTTAGTTTTACGATTTGAACAGTTATTTTCGTGCAAGTTCAGCATAGTTTTTCGAAAGTTTTAAGGGTGCGCATAATGCTAGTAAATAATTTGGGCTTAAGCGACACAGCACACTGCCATTAAAATTATTGTTATCTCTGCACTGCTTTTTTTAAACTAGAATACTAATTGCATATGCAAAGTTAATGGCGAGTTGAGGGCTTCGAGCCCCGATTTTAATTTTTAGCAGTGTTCTTATTTATTTACTCAAAATATAAATAATAATTAAATTAAAATTAAGTAGTCGACTACTCCATTATATCCATATCCATATTAGTCTGGCTATTATATTCAAAATAAATAATAGGGTGTTGTCGCTGATAATTTCGGGCGATTTAATAAAAACAGTAATTTTTGTGAGTGATTTGAATTTTTTTTCTAAAGAAAACGGATTCGGAATCTACAAGATTTTCCCCGACCGGTAGTATTTTTTCAAACTGAACATATACGTTTGTTCTTATTATAGAATGCATTTAAAAATACACCTCTTGCCTAATTTTTGCATTCAGCGTCCTCTTAACAGAAAGTGTGTTGGCAGGGTCGGTTCAATACTAAATATATCTCCGTGTAACGCGTCGCCGCCGTGTCTGGCCAAGTCTCCAGTCCACGCTATAGTTATTGGACCTTATCAGCTCCGATAACCTAACGGATAGGGTTATCACTGGAAGCACCCACTCCACCCCTATAACGGTTATTGTAGGGCTTTCAATTATAAACTTACATCTAATATTGTTACTGAACCATGACACTGTTATTGGTTTGTTTAACTATTTCGATATTGTAATTGTTGACATTTACTTAGCATGTTTTAATTCAAACATTAACATAATACGATTACGAGTGTATCGATTAGTAGTAGTGTCACAAGCATCAAGCAAGTCAATTACGAAATTGTTAGATTAATTTATTAATTTAGTTCTAACATTTCAATATTTATAATATAATTAACATTTTCCCAATTTTGTTTTGATGCCTATTGATGAGGATGACGATATTCTAAATAAGTACGTTACACAAACCGTAATTATATTTATACTGAATTTAAATATTGTATTTTCCAGAAAGACTATCCTCACTGACTGCCACAGGAGATTCGGCGATCGATACTCGTGAAAACATTATTTCTGAACTCTACATGATGAAAAGTAACGCGGAGGAGTCACAGTGATAATGTAATAATTAATTACATTATCACTGTGACTCCTCCATAAACTTCGTTAGTGAAACAATAGAAGGCTGCTTATCAGGGAAGCACTCAACATAACGAGCTCTCATGAGCAGCCGAGCGTGTCGGTTATCGCTGCCGAGTTCCACCCATGCTGTGGTGGAAAAAATGAGGCTCTTGCAAGGTGCTTCCACTGGCACAGAATAAATAATAGTACCATTGGGACCGATCAAAAAGCTCATTATGTACAACTAACATACCGTGACCGGTAAATACAATAAGTCATCTAAGTGCTGACGCCAAACGTAGACCGTCGACGGTCCGTTTTTGTCCCATAGTTCATGGCCTATGACTGTTGACCTTGGTGAGAATCTTAGGCCAGTTGACGCGGAGATTTTCCATTTCAACGTTAAAAGTACTCACTCTTAAAGGCCCAAAGACCTAGGTCGTTATTTGTTTTAAATCAACTAGTGACATACTCGTAGATACATAAGTACTTTACTTACCGTGTTGGAATACTTTAAACATCGTCTTTTATGGAAGATATTCAACTTTGGTATATAAAGTAAGATTGTTCAAGTGAAGGAAGGGCTATCAGCGAACCGTGACTGCGATGGTATCGCACCGTGACCGAACGACCTGCTGATTATGGCCCATAAGAATTTCGGTAACATGGACTTGTTTTCATTGCCACTAATAAAATGATTAGTGCAGTAACACAGAGTCGTTAAAAGTAATTGAGGATGTTCTTCTATATCGTTTGCCGTTTCAGACGAATTCCGCAAATAACAATATCATATTCGATTATCATTTGCAGTGTTCTTGAATTGAATGTCATAACTTACTAGTGGTTCTATGAGAACATTAGACCTTGAGAGCCTTTATAAACATCCAATAACCGACACTTTCCCCTTTCCCCCTTGACTTAGTTTGCATATATTATATTGTCGAAAAAATTCAAAAAGTGGTTGTTCAATTAATTTTATTATTTTTAATATTTTTATTTATTATTATTTTTAATTCGGTGGTGGTCAGTTGTAGAAGTAGATTTATTATTGTCACGTCGCGTCGCTACATAATGCGTGCGAAAGAGACAACCGCGAAAAATACACTACGGACTCGCGACGAAAACGTCCACCACGAATTTCATGCCCGTTTTTTCCCTTCCAATTCCCTTTTTTGGATTTTTTTTGGATCTTGTGTAGAATCAAGTCCTTAATGTGCCTCTCAAATTTAATTGAAATCCGTTCTATTTATCAAAATAACGCTACAGCAAATTTTCCCCCTTTTCTGCCCTAATTTCCCTCCAATCAAAAATCGCCGTCGACTATCAAGGACATTGTGGCAATTTTCGTCAAAATCAGTTGAAAAATGCGACTTGTAGTCGAGAACTGACAGACTGACAGAAGGACAGATATGAGCAGATGGACAGAGAGACAAAAGCATTTTTGGCCAATCTTGAAACTGAGACGGTTCACTTGCTCGGTCAATAAAAAAATATTATCTACAAGGTGACTTCTTGTCTTACAGAGTTCACTGCTTTAGACACGACGCATAGAGATCTTCGTCCTAAATTGCAGGACAATAAACAGAATGATGCCACTCATGTCAAAAACATGAGTGTTAACCCATGTTTTTGATGAACTATAGAGTCCATCTCATATATAACTTGACAAGTGACAAAAACTTGAAAAACAATCATCACGAAACGTAGATATTAGCGCTGCGTCGAGATGAAAATTGCCCAGTGTCAAGTCAGGTAGGCGTATGACCCCCCCGATGGGTTCCCGCCTTCTCGCGGCGGTGGGGGTCAGTAGCCGTGGTACGGATCCCACGGTAAAGCCAAGAGGAGCCCGAGGTGGTCGGCCGCTTCACTTTCCTCCAGGCAGGTGTGAGCGGCCGAGTAGGTTGCGGTGCGTCCCACAGGATGCAACGCAACTGAGGCGGGCCGCGATGCGTAACGTAGCGCATCGCGGCTGAATGGTTGGGCCGCGGCGGGAGAGAAGTGCCGGTATTGCGGTGCGCCGCTCTTCCTGCCTTCCGCGGCCCAAACGGGGTCGCCACCGGTAGATGGCGAAGGCGGTGGGGTTGCAGGGGAAGAGGAGTGTCGGTATTACGATGCGCCGCTCTCCCTATCCTCTGCGACCGAATTGGGGCGGAAAGCCAACGGCTTGCCGCGGTGTGGGTTGCGCCTCCGCGTGTCCCTATGAAGGCAGCATAGGGCACAGTGGATGGCACAGGCGGGGCTCACTTGAGCCCTGCGGTGGTGGTGTGCGGGAATGGGTCTTCCGTGTCCTCTCGCATGTAATCTATTGCGTTCGAGAGGACACGGAACACCCTTCCAAGCCCTTAGAGTGAGGAGGGCTCTCTGCTTTCCCCTGTGCAGATCTACCCCTGTACCGGGGCAACCAGAGAGCCTCCTGCGCTATTTGCGCGTGGTGGTGGGCGGGAATGGGCCTTCCGTGTCCTCTCGCACGTTCGGTAGGCGTTCGAGAGGGCACGGAACGCCCTTCCAAGCTCTTAGAGATGTGGAGGATGATTCTCCGCTCGTCTCCATGCAGAACTCCTGTGCGGTGGCGACCGGAGAATCAGAATCCTGGGACCCGGGCAACGCATGCGGGGGTATCCGTTGCCCACCTAAAGGGCCTGCGAGGAGGCGCGCGCGTGTTTCCGCGCGCCCCTTGGGAGGGTTGGGGTGAAGGATTACCTTCACCCCACCGTGGCGGGGTCATCCATGGAGGACCAAACGCCGTCGGGGCCGCGGATGAGTGCTTCGGCGTACCCGCAGCCCCGACACATGGCGTCGTGAAGGAACACCCCGGGGTTTTTTAGTGGGTATACCCGCCGGCACAGCAACGTACCGACGTACGGTGTTGTGCCGGCGTGGAGTCCCACATAACCACCCTGCGCTCCCCCGGGTGTGGGTGGTATGCGTCACGCATTTTTCCCCGGGCACCAAAAAAAAAAAAAAAAAAAAGGTAGGCGTATGACATAGACTTCATTCAGATAATCACTGTGCAGTCAACCACCGTCCCTCCGAATGTTCATCTCGAGGATTCAAGGATACAAGGTGGAAAAGGTACAATACCGTCTTTACCATAAGGGCCCACGGGGTCTGTGCCCAGGGCCCCCCATACTCGGGGGGCCCCGAAAGATCGACAATTTCTCTCACATTCTCAAAACATTTTTGCAGCAGCAGCATACTAAGTTATGTCATTAATGACATATTATATTGATTACTCATAATAAATAGAAGATCATAATAAAAAAATGTTAGTATAAGTCTTTACTTTCCAAAAGGGCCCAAAATTCTTGTGTGCCCAAGGGCCCCAGCATCGTTTAAGACGGCCTTGAAAAGGTATCTTTACATTCATTAATTTCATAAAAAGTTATAAACAACATGCAACCAATCAACATTTATTGGACAACTATGCCAGTTGGCGAATGTAGCTGGACATAGCGTTACTATTTTAAGGAAAACGTGTATATAGTATAGGTATATACCTACAGTTGTGGAAAGAGTCAATGACGCGGTCATGGCACGATATAAGGTCATCACTTACTATTTAACTACAGTCTCTATTGATATGGAGTAACCGGTAGCCTTATCAAAAGGAGGCACGTATCACAAAGGTTACATTTGCCGGCGGAAGTATGTGCATGACCAGTTAACTTCCGTCACTTTGTTCTTATAAAACAGTCGTTACTTGCCGCCTGCTTTAACTGCCATTAAAATTGAAATTTCTAGCAGTCACATAACATAAACATAACATACATTCACGCCTTTTTCCCGAAGGGGTAGGCAGAGGTGTACCCAGGACTCAGTCCCATAGTAGATACACCCACAGCAGTCACAAGTTATTTGTAATATAGAACTGGTGTATTATATGACACTTAGTCTTGAAAATATGTATTGTAACCGCAACTGGTACACAAGTGCCTTTGTGGTTTACTCAATGGGCTATGTGGTTACACGATGACCGCATTCAAACACGGCGCGGATTTATTGAATAGATCTACTCTTAAATCGTAACATTTGGGAGACACATATTAAAGAAAGTTGCAGTACTAACGCGGAAGCTTCGCAACATTGACAACATAATACGCAACCCACGCACGTCCAGTTAACCCCGCCCATATATGACTACAGTCAACCAGACATCACCACTTATTGTGAGTGCACTTTACTCTGTACTGTCACTTGCACTCGGGCTATAACTCTGTTGCATTCTTGTTACATAAGAGACTGACGTAAGACGCAAAATGTGAAAACAAAATATTAACCGATAAGAATCTGCGCGGAGAGAATTAATTCACCACGCTAACTCTTTAATTGACACTTAAAAACTTTTAAAAATTTTGAACGCTATTAGAAACGGCCCTTCGTCTGCGACCGGCGATTACCAACTCATCGAGTGTCCATTAAGCAGATTCAGTAAATGCTGTACTAATAAAGTTAATCGACGTGATCTTTCCGCTAATCGGCATTAGGCGGGTTATTGCTCGGGTGGGGCAGACAGGCTTAACGAGGGCCATTACAGGCGGAGATAGCTGATACATAGTCGTAGCCGACGACTTCAGATATCGACTTCATACCCCTTTGGCTAAGTGGGTAGAGACCCACTTAGCAGAAGAGTCTGGATGCTTACTGAATGATAACGCACGTATTGCACGAGCTCGCCTCTATCCGATGTATACTCGGTCCGGCCGTGGGAACTACTTTTGTTCTAGGCTAAAGGAAAACTGTAATGTGTCCTGGTAATAAATTTAATTTCCTTGTTTCATTTACGGTCAACGAGCAGTGTTCGATTCATTCATCATTCACATAAGATTCACTATAAACGTGAAACTGATCAATTAAATGAGCATTCATTTTAAGTAAGTTTGGTATTAAAAGGTCGTATTTCATACCAAACTTTAGGTACTAAATTACGTTCAGCAACAATTGCTACAAGCAAAACGAATGAAATTGCGAGTTACCAAATGGGCACAATAAGTCAGGAGAGTGGAGCGTCGCCGGCTTAATAGCAGATTGGGTAATGTGTGTCGCGTCGCGCCCATTAAACTAACACCACCATTTGTTCCAGCTACATTTTTCCACGAAACGTACTTACTTTCTGGCTCGGTGGTAATTGGCGTCGCGACGTTTTGTAAAATGATCATGCGTAAACAATTATCTGGTACTTCCTAACGATTGATGCTTCTTTGTAAACTTGATGTTTCCCTTGTTGTAGAGAGGAGGTGCGAAACCACGCGGTTCGGTGGAACGCGCAGTTCTCCTTCATGTGCAAGATGTGTGCGAACGCGAGCACCGGAGTTCTGGAGCCGGCGCTCATGAGGGTCTCAGTCAGAAAGGAATGTAAAGGTCGGTATCCACCACGTACGGCTGATCTGTGATCACTTTATGATATCCGAGTAGATCGTGCTAGAAGAAATCGGACTTTAAGTGTATGAACGGCGATAAGGTAGAATATATCCCTTCAATTTATTCCACAGATCAGGATGAAAGAGGTTAGATTGGAAATAGTTCCTGATTTGTATCAGAACGCTTGTCGCCCCTTGTCTCCCACTCCTCAACTCCACTAAAGCAAGCAACCTCTTTCATCTCCTCTGTGATTTATTGTATCACCATCTGTTACCATGTCACCTAATAATGGAAATCATGCCAAGTAGCTTTACGTATTATAATATGGGTTCCAAGATTCGGAAGCATATTACCATTCGAAATCTATTGGAAAACCGTATGGACATACTCGTAATTTAGAAACAACCCTTTCAAACTGGTCCCTGAAACTTGTGCGGTATAAACTGTAATGTGAATGTATCGAGTGGCGTGAGTTGTGAAGTGTCTTCAACTGTCTAAAGTAGTTTCAACAACTTTGCTTATGTTCGTTAACGCTTCTGGAAACTGGGCTAACTGTTCTATTTTTACTATGCAATTTAATTTTGCTGATCTTTAAGTTTGCTATTTATTAAGACTGGACTTTTACGATGGCTGCGGATCTTAGACAATTCAGCCTAAAGACGACGCTTTAGTGCGGGTATGCTTTTACCATATTTATGCAGTTAAATTGAGACGGCTAGTACTTTTACTTTTACAATGTATAAAGAGATAGTTTGCGTGATTAACTGAAGCATGTGATGTGATTCCAGGCGGTCGTTCGTACCAGAAGCTGGGCTTCTGCGACGTGAACCTGGCGGAGCTGGCGGGCGCCGGTGATTGCACGCGGCGATGCCTGCTCGAGGGCTACGACCAGCGGCAGAGGCTCGACAACTCGGTGCTGCGGCTCAGGATCCGCATGAACATGATCTCTGGCGACCCGCTCTTTAAAGTGTAAGTTAAATTTTTTAATAATTTCCTACTAAACTGCTGAACCGGTTTTGACGAATTCTAGAAGATATAAAGATAGATAGGATCGCTGGTGAAACCGCGGACCACAGCTAGTATCATATGATGATTGGTTATGTCATAATTATATGTGTTTGTATAGTCCGGAGAGGAAACAAGAGGTGGCGGACAGCAAGGCGGGCGGAGACAGCGGCTCGGAGAGTGCCGCCGGAGTCGCGCCCGATGAAGACTGTGCTTCCTCTACAGCCAGCTCCGGCTTCGGATCGCTCACTAAGAAGAAAAATTACGGTGAATATCAATAATATTGATGTTTTTGTTCGCACTGTGACCGCACTACCTAGACAAAAGATCCAAAAATACGGCAACATTGAAATTGTATTGAGCGTTACACAATGCCTAATAAACAGATTGCAAGCAGTTCTTGTGTGCGTGAAAAATTGTGTTGGACAGGCTCGGGTACGCCGATTTCGACGTAGTATTAGTTGCCGCATTTGACATGTATGACAGCGGTATCTAAAAGGTCTGTCAATAATCTAAGGTGAATATTATACACTCGATTTGTACTTCGGAAACGACATGTAGCGTAATCATATCAGCTTTGATGCTTAATATAAGCTGTAATGATCTATTACCACTTTGGTAACAATTATCAAGTTTTTCTATTTATTATGGAAAAATTACACAGTGCTATCACCTTTTGAGGCTTAGAGTGCCTTCGAGCTTCGAGCATTAGACAAAATCGGTGCTTTAATAAACCTGCGTAAATACCTCGTGACATAGCAACTAGCAAGTCAATGAAAAGGTTTCAGTATAATGTAAAAAGTATAAATCCAATAAAGCTGAGTACACCTGCTTTAGTATAATAAGCTTTAATCAACATTCAGCCTTAGGTACGTACCGCCGTCCCCCGCCGCCGGTCCCGTCGCGTGACTGTCTCCGAATGTCACCTCGACCTGAACCGATGGTTGATAAATGTTCCGATAATTGACTCCCACCTTATTTTCTTGCCTTTTGTTACGTATTGGATATCTAATTATTAGATGGGTAAACAATTCAATTAACCTGATCAATTTGTAAATTTTTTTCAACTTAAGCAAACCCGTAATGAATATTTGGCAACGGATCTTACATCTCTTGTACGATTAATAATTCATAACTGTTACCCGCGGTTTCACCCGCTGATAGTACCTTACATGTAAGCTATATAAATACAGAAAGAATTTCAGCCCAATCTGTTCAGTAGTTTTAGCGCGAAGAAGTAGGTACTTCTTACTACCAACATTACACAAATACATATATTGACAAACTTTCGCATTTATAATAACAATAGTTAGGAATATTTTCGGTCTCGCGTCCGTGAAGCACCGGAATACAGTGCCTTCGGCCCAAAACTCTGCTACCAGGAACTCGTTATATTTCACCGGAATCTTAAAGCTCGGCGTCCTCATTGATTCCAGCCTCGACAGCATGATATCAGCAGGATTAACTAGTAGTATGTTTAATGACAGAGAGCACAGTATCAGGCAGTGCGACCCTGACCCTGGTCCCGTCGTGCGAGGCGCCCACGCCGGAGGACGAGGAGTCTCCGGCGGAGGGCGCGCCGCCGCCGCTCTCGTGCGCCTCCTGCATGCAGCACCACACGCACTCCAGGAACTCTTCCAATACTTCCGGGGACATGAGCAGCAAGGTAATTATGGAAAATTTTCTTCATTATTTTGTACACGGCATAAAAAACAAAATAGCGAATAATACGTGGTGGTGTTCGGAGACGTCGGCTACATTTTATTGGATCGTGCAGACTGCAAACTGTCATGTCGTAGTTCATGTAAACTGCAGGTTCATTTAATCAAATTGCGATTCGTGCCATCTATGAGATGCGTCCACGCGAATCCCTGAGGGAATTATTTAAAGATATAAACATACTGACCCTACCATCCTTATACATTTATGAGAACATAATGTATGTGCGTAAAAATTTACATAAATTCAAATTAAATAGCGACCTTCATAATTTTAATACTAGAAATAAATACAAAATAGCTGCACCTAGCTTTAGATTATCTAAAACAAATAAAAAGACATTCTTAGGAAATAGTGTACGTTTCTATAATAAAATCCCAAAAGAGATAACTGGGCTCTAAGAGGGTAAATTCAAAACCTATATAAAATCTACTTTACTAAAGAAGGCTTATTATAAAGTCAACCAGTACATAGAGGACAAAGATGCCTGGAAACTTCTGCATAGTCGCCTCGCGGCACCTTTAAAGAAAACGAATGTAACCAAACCAAATATTGTAAAACTATCTGTTGAAAAAATTAAGCCCTACAAGTTTCTTGTGCGTTCTTCTTGTAGAGGTATCTTTCCGAACGCACGGTAGACTCAGTACTGTTTATCTTTATTGACGTGCAAAAGTGTCCGATTATGACCTATTTGAATAAATCTGTTTGAGTTTGAGTTTGAGTTTGAAATGAGAAACGAAAAGGGGCGGGTCGGTATAACCTTAAATAACTTAAAATTTGTCTCTAACAGTTTAATTAGAAGATATATAGAGTATAGAGCACAATATAACAGAAGCACAATATATTTGACATATTGTATGATGTTAATTATTATGATAATGTTCCAGGCGTCAGGTTACGGCAGCTCGTCCGCGGCGTCCGCACACTCGAGGCAGAGCTCCGAGGGAGACTCCGCCGGAGACTCCTCCAGACCACATCACAATAGGTATCTACTACTTTATGTTACCCTGGTACTGCTGTAGCTTGTGGCTATACAACGTGTGGCGAACTATATCACTAACATTACCTTATGTTATATGGCCAGGTTGATCTCATGTATATTACCTATATACACATTTCAATTAATTTGTTAATATTTGAGTACCTATATTTTGGTTTTTTACTTTTCATTTATTTATTTATTTGCTTTATTTTTGTTTATTTCTTTGATGTGTGGCCGCGACCTCATACCGCGCGCTATCTCCCCGTATATTGGAGTGCGTCTATCGCACGTTCAACACGTCACCTGTACGGAGCCGGCTCGGTGCTGCGCACGCGCACTCGCACGTCACTAATCGCCTCATTATAGCTTTATTAATGTGTGTTTATTCTCGTGCGTGTGCGGGTCAGTATCCGCGTGGAGCGGACCACCACCACGACCACCTCCCTGTACGTACCGAAGCAAGGGCGCACGCTCACCAAACTGATGCTCGAGCGGACCGTAGTCAACGAGACCTCCGACCTATACCTCACGCCCAACGCGACCCTCTGCCCTCAACCCGACGTGATCCCCCGCCTCGCCGCCCTGTCCCCGCTGTCCCCGCTGTCCCCGCTGTCCCCGCTGTCCCCGGCCTCCGACGAGTACCGCACGCCCGACACCACGCTCGTCCAGAACGGACACGACACCTTCGCCATGCCCACATACTTCGACAAGAAGAAGCGCGCCGCCACCGCCGACACCGCCGCGGAGCCGCTCGCAAACTTTCAAATATTCAAACAAAAATCCCTGAACACGATCCCGGCGCTGCTCGAGAGGAACAAGAAGAACGAGGAGCTGTTCAACAACTTTCCTTTCCTGACGCCGCTCGCTCACAGGAAGAGCTCGCTGGTGTCGGCCGCGAGCAGACTGTCGGGGTGCATCGAGGACGAGTTCTACTGCATCCCCTCGGACCCGGAGGCGGAGCTGGGCTCCGAGGAGAGGGTCGACGTGCGCTGTCGGTTCAGGAGCCTGTCCAACCGGGCGCTCAACGAGGACGAGATGTTGACGTCCACGCCTAAGAGTGAACAGTCGCAGCGAGCTCGGTTGACGTCCCCCGCCGCCTCGCTGCGGCACAGCTACACGGAGCGCGCGAGGTGAGTGCGCGTGCTTGCTTGCTTCCGACTGCACTAATACTATGAATACTCCGCGCCGCCGAACTAATGAGGTTGCGGACTACATACCTACGTAGCCGGGGTGCGGGGCTCTCTTTACTCTTCTCTCTTCTGTTCTCTCTGTTTTTCTTGTGGGACGTTTCCTTATTTATGTTTGTTTTTGTTGCGTTCGTTTTTGATTTTAGTGTTATCGGTAGGGATTGTAGTATTTGATTATGTCAAAGTTTATGTATATGTTTGTTACAATGTAATTGGATATAAAAGTCTAATGATAGAAATATTTATGTGCTAGAAGAATTTTGTGCAGTCTGATCTAGAAGAATCGTGAAGGCGAAGACTTACGGATGTTCAAAAATGCTTTGTATGGACTCGATCGACTATCAACGGATTGCAACTTGCAAGGCTATCGAAACTGCTTTTATTGTGATAGTTGTCATTAGAATGTTACGTCGCTAAGCTTTTTATAAGGAAGGTATCCAAGTGATAGTGACACTAATAACAGACGTACGGTGGAGTACGAGTGCGGTTGGTGCGGCGCGGCGTGTGACCCCCCGGGGCCCCCTACGTGTGGACCCCCGCCACCCACGGCGGCCCCCGGGACCCCCGCCCCCAGCTCTTTACCGCGGAGACCCAGCTCCGCGCTGTCAGTCACAATGTATTTACTATTTACTTTTCCGAACACGATCTTAATGAAGGCCGGCGAACGTACTCGTATTAAACATTGTATGTGAATCTTCTTCTGACGAAGACTCAATATGACTCGACATTTGCGATTTGTGCCCACGTTCATTAATATCGTAGTCAACCTATTGATCAGGTGGTTTAATACGTTTCGATCTCGAAAAAAGAAGTATTTGAAAAATTTGGGTCCATTCATTTATTGTGCGCTATATGTCACAGGTTATGGGCGCAGACTAACACACAAACCATAACAAAAGTTAATCACGATCATATATTAAATAATAGTTACTACATACTGCATTTTGAATAGAATTGTTTTTCTTTAAAACAAGACCAACGACCGAGACGTATATAAATCGTTTGTTTTTTTCATAATAGATGTATTGTCATGTGTCGAATTTTTATTCTATTGTAATATTATATTATTGTAATGTGTTCGATGTTAGCTTTTGTACGCCATTTTGTTCCATTAAATTATTTGTATATAGGTGTATAAAATATATATACATACATGTGAGTTTATACAATATGCATAAATTTTGTTTATTTCATAATGAATTAATTTGAAATAATGAATTAAGACTATATACTCTGATTCAATTGCAGAGGGAAAAACGGTTATTGCATTTCGAGAGAGAGCTTTACGCGCCTCTTACTACCCGATATCATATTACCTAGGGATCAATGACCGTTTTTCTCACTGCAGTTTGAAACAGAATATACTTTTTATCTTCTGTATTGAATAGATGTCGGCCCAGTAGATGACAATAGGCTAGAGCCCCCTATTAAATAGGACTTAAAAAACTTAGTTCTGAGTACACTTATGCCTACCCCTTCGGGAAAAAGGCGTGTTATGATTCAAATGTTTTGATGTTAAATGGTTAGTTTATAGACTAATATCTATATTTCGTAGTTGTTTCTTTGTACTCGTAAATTTTACTGTAATGAACAATTGTAAACAATCTGAATGTTATTTGTATGCATGTTTTATATGGATATGTCTCCTGTTTGTCTGCATCGATAAGCTTACCAGTTGCATGTAATCTGGGTAGAAGGTATTAAGATCTGTATTATAATGCATGGTGTACACTGTTTGCGCTTCAGCCATAGATACATTTTATATATATATTGTGTACCTATTATGCTATCACATAATAGGTAAGATAATGTTATGCTTTATGGGGCGATAAATAATTTACATAAAAAAGCAAGTACTTTGGTTTCAGTATAACATTATTATCATTAAAATAGAATAATTATGTCCATGTTTTACATAATAATAACTGTACTGTTCATTTTTAATCGCGTTCAGGAGGAGGCTCTCAATTCGGCTGTGTTTTGGATTTGTATGACGAAATTATTCCGTCAACTTGTAGTGGTAGGCCTCTTTTGCATGGGGCTGCCTGGTGAAGTACCACACCTTTGCCATATCTCGTAGTGACAGGCGCAGTGCAGTGCCGCGCAGAATTTTGAATTATAAAACACTGGGTGGCACCGTGTCTGATATGGGCAATCATGATGCTTACCATCAGGCACCTGATTAGCTCGTCTTGTCACTCACTCACTATCATAAAAAAAACGTTTTCAATATAGTGTGTCGTTCTGTGTGCGTGATAGATGTCCAACATGTTGGTCAGTTATATGGCAGTGTGCATTGAGTGGAGTGTAGTGTAACGTGTACCGGTGTGTGCAGGAACCCATCGTCGGGGTCCCTGACGGCGAGCGCGTCGGAAGGCGGGTCCCTGGAGCGCGCGCGCGCCGCGCTCGAGCGCCGCAAGAGAGCCGCGCTCGCCGCCACGCCCACGCAGCTGCCTGACGATGCACAGGTTGCTATCACCACAGAATACTAATTATTTAAATAAATGGCTACTCTAGCTTCTCTATACATATGTATATGTATATACAGGTTACCTTAAAAACACCAGCAATCTCGTAGGAGCAGGCAGCCAACATCATATACGACAACATTTGTTATACTGTTAAATTTTACTTTCATACAAACATAAATATCAATTTAATGTTCTTAACTGTACGCGCACCGTAACAGATTACGTCACGGTGCGCGTACTGCCTGCAAGCCCCCGGGTCTCCGGCGAAGATGGTGTCTTTTAGGTTGTGAATGAAACATGAGACACACAAATGTCATACTACAATGAGAAATTTGAAAAAAAAAATTGTTTAATTTATTGAGTTATGTCAAAACTCGTAAACTCCTTATATCTTCAAAATAACCCTCAGAAAATTTTATACATGTGTTAAGGTTTGGTCACTGTTACAGAAATAATCATTAATTTGCGTGCGCTGCGTAAACCATTAGGGTTATATCTATAAAAATACACTGTATCACGAATTTACTACTATTAAAACGTTCACTACTTTTACTACCCGTGCGAAGCAGGGGCGGGCCGCTAGTATATACCTATATATTATTATTGTAACTTAGGTTATAGTGTTATCGAGCAACCGTTCCGTCGAAGTATAAATAAATAAATGATTTATAATGAATGTCCCCCGTAGCAGCAGCACGTGGTGTCGTGTCGCGTGGAGAACACGCGCGTGAACCCCGACTCGTTGATCGACGAGCTGCTCGCCGCCACCGACCTCAAGCAAGCCGTCGACGCCGGCGCCGAGAGTGAGCATGCATATACTATATCCACCGTTACATGTTACATCTGCTCGACTGATCACTGATCCCCCACAACCGATCACTGTTATATTGAAAGCGGAACAAACGGAATTACAAACTCTAGCCTGTTGTTGACTATATTTTGTTATAACAAAGTATTTACGACATGTAATGTCACAATGAAGAGCAGTAAAATAACAAACTAGCGCCAGGTTTTTTTTTATGATAATGTGTGACAAGACGAGCAAATCAGGTGCCTGATGGTAAGCATCATGATTGCCCATATCAGATAAGTATCCAGTGTTTCAAAATTCAAAATTCTGCGCGGCACTGCACTGCGCTTATCACCCCGAAATATTAGTTGTGGAAACTCGTCATGCCCCGTAATTTCGCTGGTAACATTGCCCTTCATACCGGAACACAGTAATGTTTGCACATTACCGCTTGGCGGATGAATAACTGGCAAAGGTACGGTACTTCCCCAGGCGGCCCCCTGCAAAAGAGGCCTTCCACTACAAGGTTTACATTATTCCGGTCCAGTGTCCGAAACCAGCACTGGAATGCAACTGGAATAATGTAAACGATACGATCCAGTCAAGCACTGGAGTGGATCGATTCGTTGGATAACTGGAGTGGAATAATGTAAACTGTAAACCGGGCATTATTTAGGTTTATGCGGTAATAAAGTATGTGTATCGTTTGTCAGCGAGCGGGCTGCAGTTGTTCATCACCCGGGACGGCACCGCGGAGCTCGGGTCCCGGCAGCGCGCCGCGCCGCGCCGGGACTGTCAGCGGGTGGTGCTGCACCCGCACCCGCACCCGCACGACAACAGGTACCGCACACACGCACATCTACACCCGGCTAGTGATGACCTCACACGGTAGTGGCAGGTGCCGGAGACTCTGGCGAGAGCCCGGATACCATCCGTTCACAATAGTCCTAGCATCTAGCGGGGGCTGTCTTTGAGCTCGTCTTCATAGAAACAGAGCCAACTTGTAGAGCCAACGTGTGTAATATAACGATAATTAGGTGCTGTGCGATCTGAATTGCATTTCATTGCGTCGGAGCTAGAGTCGCTATTTATTTGGGGCGTGTCCCTTCTGTCCCTATAGTATTCTGTCATCTGCGACATCTCTGCACACATTCTGCGCACCTGCACACCCAGATAATAATCAGCGCCGACACTTTTCATTTATATTTTATTTAGATTCAATGTTTGCGAATGACATGACATGAACTATGACAAGTCAAGATATAAGTCGAGCCAGATAATCCAATAAGAACTAACCACCTACCATAGCACTTCGTCACATTTTGGCAATTTGTTTTCATACTAAAATAATAATAATAATAAAATAATATGGGACAATTTCCACACACGGTCATCAAGTCCCAAACTAGGCTAGAAGCCTGTACTATGGTAACCAGATGACTGATATACATACTTATATAAGCTTATAACACCCAGACACAGATCAAACAGATAATTAATTAAATCGGCGTCTTTACGTTGTATTGTCTGTGGTCGAGAGTCCAGTGTTACGTGCGAAAAAGACGACAGATGCTCTTTTATTATTATTCTTTTATTTACTCTTTTATTTATTATTCGTGCGCAAATGAGATTACCTATTACTTCACTAAATAACCACTCACATTCATCCCCATAGTCTTATAACCATAACTTTCATCCCTTCGCATAATATTATGTCCATACAAAGTCATCCACTATTTAATTTCCCATTCACTGTTGCTACTTTCACATGTTTATCACGTAACTATTGTATTATTGAATGTGTCGCTCGTTATTACAGGTAGCCAACGGCATGAGCCGGTGTAGGTGTGACGGGGCGCGTGACGCGGGCCCCACGGGACCCCCGGGAACGGGAACCCCGCCCCGCGATACAATGCATATTTATTGTTTTTATAACTAATTGTAAATTATGCCATACGATAATAATTGTTTTACAATGTGTAACTTAATGATGTTGATTATTTTATTATTATAGTTCGGTAGCGGTTGTATATGAAACGGTAGTAATATTGTGACGGGTGCAGTGTCGAGGGCGAGACGAAGCCGCGACCGCACGATATGTACACCACGACTGAATGTTCCTATAATGTTATGTTGATTGTCGCCGCTTCCTCCGCTTTACTTCCTCACTCTCTGTCACGGACTATCTAGCCTAAACTCTAAAGACGACGTCAAACTTATGCAATATACACTGCATAACAGCCGGCCCCACTTCTTTTTATTTCTTATTACATTTGTTTGAACGTGACAGGACATCAACTACGATATTACGCTTGAAATCAAACCGAGCCGAGAACTAGCCGAATATTGGCGATTTTATTTTATACTGAAATTCATAAGAGCAGCGTCTTTAGTCTTTAGGTTGGTTGTCTGTGGTCTCTATGAACCGAACGTTAATCTATTGCCAATCATTGATGTGTAACTTTTACCTCTCGATGTTTTCTATAGGTGTTGTTTTATAAGTAATATAATCGAGCCGGTTGGTGGTGACCGGTCCTCTTCGCTTTGTGTTTATAATGTTGTGGAAGTGTTCACTGGTGACTGTTGGTGCTAGCGACTAGCGACTCGAACTGAGCCGATGTTGTCGCGAGAACTTTACGATATACTTCCCGACTCCCTCCATTATACTACGAGTATATATAATATCCAATGTGACATGTCGTCGGCGGTCGTGCTAAACTCCGTAACCAACAATAACGCGTATTCGCTAACTTTGCACGAGAACAAAAATAAAGTTTTATTAAAAACATTTTCGCGGTTCGCGCGTTGACAGGACGTGTTTGAAATGAGCGACAATCGTTCTCTATTCTACTTCCTATGTACTTGCGTGGTAATAATCCAATAAATTATATTTTATAGAAAAACTAAAACCTTTATTATGTTTATTTACCTCGACGTTTCGGCTATAGAAAACATATGGTTTTCATGTATAAAACCTGCAAAGAGAAAAAAATATTCTCAGAAAAAAAGAGATTGAAGAATTTAATCCAATCAGGATTAAATTGTTTTTTTTACTGAAATTTTGTATTGTTATTTTCTAATTCCTATGTAGACTTTATTTTACGTAATTACATGTAGTATTATTTATATCTTCAAAAATGTGGGTACGTGTGAGCGAGAGGGCGAATTAGGTTTGCACCGCGCCTTAAGTCCTGTGTTTCCATAAAGTTCGAATCGCGAATGTTACAATTACATAAATGTAAATGAATCAGTTTAGCATGATCGCCGTCGACATGATGGTGCCAAACGGAGCGCCCGTCTCGTGCGGGTCGTGTCGTGTTCCACGGATGCAATAGTACGAAGAGGTAAATCTAAGTCATTCCTTTGTATTAGTAGCTTGAGCGTGTCGCTTGCCGTCGGCTGGGGCGGCGTTCCGGATATATTTACTAGGTAATTCCTAAAACAACTCATTTGACGAGTTTTATATCATACCAGTGAACTGAACTATAAGTCAGTGCCATGCGATAATGATTATTATGACCGCTTCGAATTGGTGGTTTGCGTTTTGACTATGAATATCTACAATTCACCGATTCTATCTGGCTATCTATCTTCTATCTGGTATTGTACGGACTTTCTTTCATTAAAACTTGTAAATACGTATATTTTTGTTTATCAATGTTTTAAATAAACCGCCTATGATAATACATTGTAATCAGAAGAAAGTAAGTGACCTGCAATATGTGATTTATAAAATGTTTTTGAATTGCTTATTATTAATCGATATTTGATTCTAAGGGACTTTATTTGTATATTTTTTTGCATAATATTCTATTTTGATCTTAAAGGTATATTTTTAACATAATTTTATACAACGTTATAGATATTCCGGAACGTCGCCCGAGCGCGGGACATTGCTTGCGATCATATTGTAAAAGTTAAGCATTTTATGTGAAATTTGTAAGCAGTGTCCCAAATTATGATTGAAACTTATTAATAAAAATCGCATAAAGTGTGATGTGTGGAGTGTAGCGGGGCTGCCTCGGCTCGCGTTGTTGTTGTATCAATATTGTCTTCAATACAAGCCTGTACAGTATTTGAATAAAGGACGTGTTTAGAACTATTATTTCGTTTCATTTCTATTTAAATTATTAGTCATTCTCACTTTTCCCTAACTAGGTCCTCACTCATAACCAAACGAACGTTAGGTGGGCTAACACATAAGCGGGTTGGGTAAATGTAAAGTGGACTCCTTTTACTTATGACTGTATCTGGTCTAGCCAGCCTAACTCCGCAAAGAAGCTTCCTGGGAACTTCGCAGCTTCGCGGAGTGACCTAACTGTTCCGAGGATTTGTTCACGTTTATTCCCGTTTATTCACCAAGTGGGGAAAAAAAAGTCCCATCATTTCACCTCGGCATTAAACCACCTGGGTGAATTGACCTAGGTGAATAGATGGGAATAAACCGAAGGGCAACTACCTCGCATTCCAGGACTACGTGGGCAACCGTTTCTTTCGCCATGAAAAAGCCTCTGCATAGAGGGCTGCCTGTGGTGTTTATTGTGAATATGTTTGTTCAAGGGACAGTGACCTTTTATAGTCCCTATCATTATTTTAAGATTTGATTTTAATTTATTTTATTCTGTAGATAAAAACGCTTGTAAGCCGCGTGTTTAAAGCGAGTTGGGTTCGATAGGTAATGGAAATGATCAAAATTAGGTAGTGTAGTAAAAAAGCAAAAACAAATGTCATTATAAAGTCTGTTTATTGAGTAAACGCCAATAGGCTGGTGCTGTACAATTACAGTGTACACACACAAATGCAGTTCATACACACACACGCACGACCATATTCTGGTTACAATTACAAATAAAAAACTCTAAGCTAACATAAGTATTAGGTATTGCTATATTTATTTAGTAGCTAAGTTTGAAGATGTTTATCAACAAACAAGGCGATACAAAAAGGAGAGGGGTGAGCATCTACGAGAGGTATTTTTATGGGAAGTTGGAATGTTTTCTTGAATTTCAAAATTCTTAGATTTGTTTAGATCGATCCATAGAGATGCAATTCCTTAAGTTCTCCTTAAGCCCTACACCTTTTTGTAACAGCTGTTATAAAATAGAATCATGTTACACAGATTATGCCAAGTTTCGTTCTCTAGTGGACGGTAACATTGCACGCACGATAAATCCCAGCGGTGCTGCCTTCTTCACATTCAACTAAATATGTACAGTTTATTATTAACTCGTGTATAGTAAGCTTATATTACAATGTTAGTCCGGAGTCAGGGCACAGGGCACAAGTGACCCGGTATATAAATATCTATGAGATATACTAGGAGAGGACGGTTCCATACATTGCCGCCGCCGGCTACGAATACTACGTCGGTATCTAAACAATAACGACTCACAGACCATGAGACCTACAGACGCCGCTTTAACATGAAAGGCGACCTCTTAGCAGTTTGACACGAACCAATGGAAAATTAACAATAAGATGTTTCCCTTTTTCCTCCGAACTTAGTAAACCTATTTGATATATATATTTGATATATTTATATCCATATATTTTAAAGTTGAAATAAAGTGGACATACTTTATTTCAACTTTAAATTAACAACTTATCATTTTATTTTTGTCTATAAACTCTAAATTTTTTTGTAGTGAACGTCCAATCACTAAAAAAAAACTGCGATTGTCGGAAGTATTCCCTTGTTACCTCCGAATTTAGTAAAGCTATTTGATGTATTTATATCCTGATATTTTGAAGATGAAGTTATACTAAGTCCTCATTTTATTTTCTTTTATAAACTCCTTATAAGTACGTTTTTTGTAACGTTTTTTGTAGTGAACGTTAGACGTTCACTACAAAAAACGTTACGTTAGGTACGTTAGTTTATAGAAACTGGTATTTTTAGGAGTTCATTATGAAAAAACACTTTATAAAAAAATTATAATGACTTTACTATAAAAATATCAGAATAAAATTTATAGAATGCGTTATATTCCGAGGAAACAGAGGAATACGAAACATCGATTTGGTATATTTTTCATAGGATTGTGTCAAATTTCTTGATACACGCTTAATGAATTTTAGTATGAAAACACAACGCCAATATATGGCGCGGTGTGAGGAAGGTCCGTTAGTTTATATTGGATCTTTTGACTTCAAACATGAACGTGTCATAGTTCACGCGATGTCATCTGCAAATATTGAATCTAATGAGAAATGATAAGGTACCCCGCCTGGTATGCAGTATCACTGCTCAACCTTGGCGAAAGATAATCCACTAAAGCGTCGTCTCTAGGTTGCGTTATCTGTGGTTAGAATGCACACGTCACACGGTGTATTTTATCAGTGCCAAAGACGCGCAGATGCTGCGCGCACCTATACCTTATATTAATATTATTTGTGGACGTTTAAAAATGTAAAACTTATTTAAATAAATTTTCTATGAGTTTATACGCAATTCAGTAGCAGTCAAGTACTGTTAACCATTAATTTACGGCGCCTTGAGCCTATGACCTCTGATAAATAACTTCGTGTGCAATGGCTCTCATACAATATAACAAGTAGCATTACTTTGGAATGTCTTTCGAATATAAATGACTCGAAGACTTACAATAATACATTAATATAATTGTTTTCGACGACAACACGAGAATACGAGACATATTCGCATGTTACAGTCGAAAACTAACCAAACACAAAACGCTGAGCAATAAGTAAAATCTTTAAGTACAATAGTCCAGATAATACTGGTCGAGCTAACTACATCTGTACAGTCCTAGTACTTACAGCTACGGATACGTGACGTCACATACGTTTCATTAATACAATATGTTATATAAAAACGTGGTAAAAAGCTCCCAACACAGACTCGTGAGTAAGGCACTAACGGCTCGCCGCGACCCCCACACATGTAGGTACTAACTAGATAGAATATTTATACAAAAATACACATACATACATTCAGTCACGCCTTGTTCCCGTTGTGCAGACTTTCTCTCCACTTGCCTGACATACGACTTTCGTTTCGTCCACTTTCATGACATTCTTCATACGTGCTCGCCGGTTATCTTTTGACTTGGCCTTTTCTTGGAACATCAATTTGCTCATGATAATAGGCCTAGATCGACCCCTACTGACTTGACCATTTACACCGGCCTTTCAAATCTTTTTTGTTAACTCCTTTCATCCATCCTCTAGATTATTATAAAAATATTTTTTTATCTCACAATACTGAGCATTACTTTATAATAAATTCTAACGGGTATATATCATTAGTAGAGGGACTTTTCATATAATGTAGTGGCCTCGTGCGGGGGCCTTACAGCGGTCGAGCCGCCTTCATTATAATGTAATTTAGAATCTTGACGCTTTACCTGTTTTCGAGCTAAACCTACTTACAAACTATTCGCCGACATCTGATATGATCTTTAGTGAACGTTCGGTAAGTGTCGGCGATTAGACACCATGCTCACAACTATCTTATTATATTATGGTCCTCGAGATTAAAATATTCATATAGTCACGCATTTTTCTCGTTGTGAGTGAGACTATTTCTCTCCAATTGCTACGATCCTGACACACGACTCGCTTCTTCCACTTTCATCACATTCTACATACACGCTCGTCGGATGTGGGTACTTTTGACCTGGCCTTTCCTTTCCTAAGGATAACATCAATTTGTTCATGAAAAGTACGCCTACGTCGAGCCAAAGGTAGTCGGTAAAAAGGTCGAATAGGTAATTTTGAACACGAGGGGTTAAAAGGCACTCAACGATCTGATCACATAAGGTTCTATGTGACGCCGCGTGTAGAATAGAATTGAATCATTATAAAAATAATTTAATTTAAAAAAAGGATCAATTTTGTTACAATACATACAGTTGTGACCGTGGTGTCTCAAAACTACATTAAATATGTCACTACGTTTAATACAAATTACCATATTGTATAAATATTTCATTGATCATTCACATTTCAAATAATAAGAGCCACTTTCACCATCCTCGAGTAGTTTTGATTCGCTGATTAGTGCTTTTCGGTAAGTAGAAGTCCCAAGTAACTTTTGTCAGTTTTACAAAAAAGGCCAGTTTATGTGTCGATTAGCATAACTCGGTCATTATGAAATTAACAGGCGCTCGCCACTTTAACAGACGAGTAGCTTACTCGAGGATGGTGAAAGAGACCATAAGAATGATAAAAAATATTGAAATGTGATTGATATACTACACTATCTTTATATTAAGGTACATATCTCATATAAAGTGAGGCACAAACAGTCGGTACAAACTTTAATACATTATGATATATGATGTAAATTGTCCTTACACTTTAATAACTTTTGTCATTTAATTTTTTGTGACGAAATGTTACAAATTCCTATCAAAATATGAAAATTTTCGGAACATAAGTTTAAAATATAATCAAGTACGTCCTAATCATATTCCTTCTCTAAGTTTATTTTGTCATTGTATAAATTGATTTTAATATTTCATCATCTTTCTCACGCAATCTTGTATAAAATCTTAAATAATATAATATAAAAGTAAATATAATTTATCTAGGGAGGTATCGCCGCTTCGACGTTAAGTACAAAATTTCTTCGTTCACAAGTCATCTTAAACCTTAAAGCTATACAGTTAAGTTTTATATTCGTCCGTACAGGTACATTCCTATAGCACGCACACCAACACACACGCACGTATGGGTCTTCCAATAATTGTGTACCCCATTTTAAAGATAAAAAATGTAAATTTCGTGTGTTATTAATGTTAGTTTTATAAAAACAACCCTTTTTGGTTTACCATGGCAGGACAAATTGTCAAAACGTATAATACTTTTCACCAGGTAAATATGTTTTTTTACACAATTAGTGGTCGACCCGTACACCAATCACGAGCAGTCAAAACATACACATATACACACACACAAACATTTGGTCGACGACGAGTTTCGAGTCTCTCATCTAATTTGCGATTCTATTCATTTGTTCTACATTTTTCACAATATTATCTGAAAATAAAAAATAATCACATCAGCTCAGTTATTTAGTACAGCATTCATTCATTTACAATAAGGCGAACGCCACACTACGGTTTTCTGCCGCGCGCGGTTATTTTTTTCAACCGCAAATATGTCGCGGGCAATAACCGCCAGGGCGTCCACTCATATGGAAAGTGAGCTGGACGGGGCCTACGAGATTATTTAAAACTGTCACATGTGACGAGCACCGCTCCGGTAACGTCGCACTGGTCACCTTTGTTTCGTTTCTAGCGGTAGGCCTCTTCGGCAAGGGGGCCGCCTGGGCGAGTACCACATCTTTGTCCGTAATTCATCCGCCAAGGAGTAACGTGCAAACATTACCGGGTTCCGGTCTGAAGGGCACCGTCACCGGCGAAATTACTGGGCATGACGAGTTTCAACAACTAATATCTCGGGGCGACGGGCGCAGTGCGCCGCCGCGCAGAATTATTGAATTTAAAAACATCGGGCGGCACCGCGTCCGATATGGGCAATCGTGATGCTCACCGTCGGGCGTCGGATTCGCTCGTCTCGTCGCTCAATATCGCTAAACAAAAAGACAGACCCGTTCATATGAGCCTCTCCTCGGGCGGCGGCTTGAGCGCGCTGTGCATCATCTCGGCGCGAGGGTTGCAGTACTCCTGGCCCGAGGGCGAGTAGGTCCCGCGCGTGGCTCGCTTGCGCCGCGCCTGCGCGCCCAGCGCCGCCAGCAGCGCGCCCGCCGCCGCCAGCGCCAGCAGCGCCGCGCCCGCGCCGATCCAAGCCGCCGCCGACCCCGCCGACCCCGCCGACCCCGCCGACCCCGCCGGGACCGTCTGTCACACACATTATACAGAGAACGTTATTTGTGCGATGCTGTCTCCGTTCAAATGGGGTACGATGCTCGTTTTCATATTACGATTTCCATTTTGAACAATTCTAATTTTGTTCTGTTTCACGATTTCGCCTACATCCCTTGGAGCTTTCGAGTGAGATCGACGAGATAGACGTCATGCGAAAAAATTACCGAATCGACGACAGATATTGACGTCTGTCCGTTCATTGCACCGACACGATTCGCCCGACATCGACATCGGGAAGTGGGTCACTTTGAACCCGAAAATAGATGTATGTTTATCGGAAGTGCGATCCGCAGTAGTATCACGGTGTACCTGTTGCGAGCAGTTCTTCCCCCCCCAGGCGTCGACGCAGTGGCAGATGTAGTCGACGGTGTCGGCGCAGCGTTGCTCGCAGCGGCCGCCGTGCCGACACGGGCCCGTGCCGTTCCCGGCCGGCTCCGCGCCGTCGCCGTCCGGATACGAGTCGTAGCAGGGGTCGCGGAGGGCGCACTCTCGCCCGCAGGACCCCGCCGTGCACACGCAACTGAAACGTTACAATATTGTTATTGACTAATTCTCGGGAGTATGCCGTGTCGACCGTTTAAGAGCGTACGCGGCCTTCTAGGAATTTGACACAATCCTAAGAAAAAATACCCAAATCGATGTTTTGTATTCACGTGTTTCCTCCGAATTTAATGAACCCATTCTATAAATTTATATTCCGATATTTTCATAGAATATAACATAGAGGTAACCTGTGTCCCTGGCATTTTAATTTTTCTTATAACCCCTTGATTATTTCATAATGAACTTCCAAAAATTGCGGCTTTACTCGCGTGAATGGACGTTCGTGACAAAAATTTTTGAGTTTATAAACAAAAACAAAATAATAGTGACATACTTTGTTTCAACTTTAAAATATCAGGATATAAATATATCAAATAGATTCACTGTATTCGGAGAAACCTGGGGAATACAAAACATCTATTTAGTATATTTTCCATAGGATTGTGTCAAATAAGAGGTCCTGTATCCTGTTAAAGTCTATATTTGTAACCACTGAATGTTAATATTTTTGTCTGTGTTCTTCCTATCAAGTCTGTCTATCGGATCTGCTTTTCGGAAATTATTTTTCCACTTCAGATATTCTTCTCCATCTTCCGTCAGAAAAATCCGTGACATTAATGTCGTCCCAAATAACGCTCGTATAAGCGACTCAAACACAAATCGCACGTATTATAGTTAATAGTAGTGATTGTACCTACCTTCTATATGGGAATAAATCCCGAGTACCTACATCGCTGCTTACCCCTTGGGGAAAAGGGCGTGATTGTTTGTAGTGTTGTTATCAAGTCAGTTCAAATCTACGGCGCCGTATGCGTGTTCGTTGTACGCGCGTCGTAGTCGATAATAAAAACGGCGCGTCCGAAGTGTAGGTAAATGTAGTAAACGAGTAGTACAATACTAACGTGTAGGATCCCTCCAGATTGAGACAGTCCCCGGGCCCGCAGCTCACCGTCCCCAGCGCGCACTCGTCCACGTCCGTCTCGCAGCGCAGCCCCGACCATCCTGCACACCAACACACGTATCGATACTACTCACTGGCCCTACGAGCTCCTGTTATTCTCCTAGCGGCTTCGGCCTTGCTAGCGCAGTGGCCAAAGGACACCGAAACCCCGGGGCTTAGAACGAGACAGAAGATATCGTGCATTGTTTGGGCGTGAAAGAGAAACAATGCGAGGAAAACTACCTCCGTGTCCTGCTAAGCTTGCCACGCTATTGAACCATTGAAGTGGTTTGATAGCAGTGAATATGTTTCAAGTTTCCTAACGATAAACAACTATGTATAAACATCTTTAAATAATATAATAACGCCTCGTATATCTGGCTTTGGAGTTTTCAAATATATATCAATATTAAATGCAACACTCGCCACCGCACGATAACGTTATCATAAGTAAACATTTGATCGATGACGTCGCACACGGAGTACGGCGCGACAATGTTATAGCTTCCATATAAAACAATTGAATCGTGTAATGCTACGTTAAACCAACTAATAAAACTTGTATGTAAGTAATAAACCGAATAAGTCAGTGAATTATTCCGAATTATTCGCCAGTTAGCGCCTACACAGGACTACAATTTGGTGACTATTGTGTTTCTATTGTCTAATAAACTGAAGGTTGTTCGTTAAAACTGAAGGCGTTAGACGATTGCGTAAACATTGCTTATAAAATGAAAATAAAATCGAATAGTGTTCGTCTTGTTGGAAATCTGCGAGATGAGATGATTCAGCACGAAAAGCGCTTTCTCTTATAGTAAAAAACAAAATAAGTTTTATTATTAAGTGGTGCCAGAGAGGGTGGCGAGGTATACACGTTAAAATTATGGTTGCTTAACCTTAGGATTACATTTATTTAATCCCTATGACCTAGTAAAGACCTTTCGTACTGGATGCAAGCCGCTTACAACCAGAATAGTGGTAAATCTATAGGGGAGCCCTGTGTCCAGCAACTGTAGTGGTAGGCCTCTTTAGCAGGGGGCCGCCTGGGGAAGTACCACACCTTTGCCAGTTATTCATCCGCCAAGCAGTAATGCGCAAACATTACTGTGTTCCGGTCTGAAGGGCAATGTTACCAGCGAATTTACTAGGCATGATGAGTTTCAACAACTAATAACTCAGGGTTCAGTGCAGTGCCGCGCAGAATTTTGAATTTCAAAACACTGGGTGGCATTGTGTCCGATATGGGCAATCATGATGCTTACCATCGGGCACCTGATTTGCTCGTCTCATCACTCTACTAACATTAAAAAAAAAACCAGTGGAGTTCCAACAGCTGATATGATTGCTGAACAGCTGAGATGGTCACAAATTGTCATATATAGAGCCTTATGACTGATATACATACTTATATAAGCTTATAACAGTCAGACACAGATCAAACACACACACATCATGCACACTATAATGTTCGACCTGGCCGGAGATCGAACCCGAGCCCTGCGGCACAGAAAGCAGAGTTACTACCGTCTGAGCCAACGAGGCTGTCAAATAAAAAGTCTAGAAACTAACGTAGATTCCTTGGTTACATACCAAAAATAGATAACATCAAAAATGTCTCCAAAAGAGCCATGTTTCAAACTATAGTCACACTAGTTCGATCACTTTTCACACACAAACTCATCACTGCACATCCATTTATTCACATCATTATAAAGTAAATAATCTAATATAGAACAAGTAAGTAAGATATTGTTCCTATATGTGTGGCTGGTCCGGTGTATTCGCGACACTGACGTAGTTTAGGTACGAGCCCGAAGCCACTGATTCACAAACTGTTGTCATCAAGGGACTTATTTTCCTTGTGATTGTTATTGAATATTGCTGTTTATCCTTTAACGAGGTCATAGGTAAATATTATTAGAAAATAATGCTACTCGATTTCATTTAGAAATTCAATGTTAAAAGTTATATGATCGCAAAATGTACACTCGCGTGATTGGTAACAATTAACGGAGCATATTGTAAAATATATGAGTCTTTAACATTTTTATTATTTATTGTTACTACAAATTCGAATTTCTGTCTACTTTTCAGATAATAAGGCTACAAGGAAGTTGATTCACCCCTTCGCTTATATCATAGTGAACATTTACGGGATTTGTATCATTACGCGGATGTTTGGTCAATTACTTATAACTTTATGAATGAGTGTCGTTCGTGGTTTCACGATGACGCACGGATTGTTTCAAAAGTGACTAATAATTTCCGATATTAAAGCGATTTACTCGAGTTTATCACTATTTACAAGCTTTTATTTAACTTCACTATTAGTATGTTTGTAGAGGTATTAGGGTCAAATCTTGCAACTGAATTTTAAAGCAGTTATCTTCAACCGATTGAGATGAAATTTTGCGTACACGTTTAGTTTGGATTATAATGGATGGTTAGCTATGTGACGTTTTTCTAAATCCGATATTTCTTAAGCAAGCTACTCTTACCCCCCTGTTTGAATGGTCTCTCATAGACGTTAAGGTCGATGATGAGTACCGAAGTGATGACTCATTAACGAAGTAGTCCTAGAGGTGATACTTTGAATATTAATAACGTTATTGTTATTGATGATCATGTTTTCCTTTTGTGCTATGTAAAGAAAATTAATAAACCATCGACACGATAAGAAGACTTTTCCGAATAGCTATGCAGTATTTATGTTTGTATTTTCTATATACTTCCTTTTTTTTAAACTGTTGTAGTATCGTGTATTTAGTTGGGGTATATAGTAAGAAGGTAGCTTAATAATAATAAAAATAAAATAGATAATAAATAGAATAGAAAGGTAGAATTGTGAAATATTGTTTCAATAAAAGTCTCCGCCTATCTATAAAAAGAAAAATACATATAAACATAGAGCTCAATGTCCATCTCTGGCCACACATGAGCAGCATGCTGGCAAAAAAACAATTATAATAAAAAATCTGTCTTTATATCAAACTATTTTTCATTTATTATTTTTGTAGCCAGGCTAAAGATAAAAAAGTGATAAAATAAAAAGTAATTTCAGTAATATCCGCTTTTGACTACGATAATATGAGCCACCATGACAGTTTTTATTACTCAATAGCACATATGGAGTTTAATGAAAAAAGGTTGGTCATAATAGTATTCAATTAAAAATTAACAAACAAATAAAATCTTTTTGGATGAAGTGAAGTTTGCTGGAATGGCGAAACATTTTCGAATAGTTACTCTGATAATGTTGTTTTTACATTTAATTTTAAGATCTTTTCTGTCACTACTTTTGTAATACATTACCGGTTAAATAGTGTTATTTTATTCAATTATTAATATTTATATTTGTCACAATTTATTATTTTTATTGGTTATAAAATTTATTCGTGGCCGAAGTAAAAAAAAAAGGCCGAAGTAAAAGAAGGATAGTAAGTTGACAGAAGCCTTTCAATGAAAACGTTTGAGAGTCACAGGCCTTTGTTATCAATATCGACTGATATCATACGTCGCAATCGCGATAAGATTGTGTGCTACCTGTATATACTATATATATATACTATATTAGTATAAAACTTGTATAAAGTACAATATGTATGTCACTTGTTAACTGTTAGGTACATAGGTACGTCAGAAGATGGTACATATAAGATATGATGGTAAATGGTAGGTGTGGGAATCTGTTCGAAACTGTGCTATCACTATCAGTTCTGTTCCAAATTCTATAAAGCTAAACATTGTTGAGACGGCGATACGATTCACTTTCCATATCGCAAGCGAAATGTTCGCTAAATAATGTACCAGTCGCTAGATGGAGTAATACTGCAAACCTCACGATGTTTGTCTTCGTCCATTACACGATAAGTTTAGCTGTCAGTATAGTCACGGTCAAGGCGATGATTGACGGTATCGATGGACACCTATCGTGTAACACATTACACATTGATGTTTGAGGGGTTGAACATGTAAGAATTTACATGCACGAATACTCTCTCTCTCATTTTTATCTCTATTGTTCTCACGCTCATACGCGTTCACCACAAGTACAGCCCGTTCGCCTCCGTGAGTTGCAAGAACTGTATCAGTCATGGCAGATGTTCGTTGATGGGCACCTGACCGCGAGATGAGTAGAGGAACAAGAGACAATGTAGTAAGACGTGTTGTACAGACCGGTCCCCTGACAGTCGCACACGTAGTCGTGCGGGCCGGGGCGGCAGCGCCCTCCGTGCAGACACGCCCCGGCGCCCTCCGCCGCGCACTCGTCCCGCTCCTCCTCGCACCGGCGCCCCGCCCACCCGCGCTCGCACACGCACGCCGGCGCCCCCTCCCCCTCCCCCTCCGACACGCACTGCCCGTGCACGCACGGCGTGACGTCACACCACGCCCGGTCGCAGTACACGCCCGCGTACCCCTCCAAGCACTGGCACGTGAAGTTGTTGCCCGTCGGTGGGTCTGCAACGTTATATTATATTATATACTCTATGGTCAGGTACCCGCTGCGACATATTGTAGCGTGCGGGCTACGATCATTACGATATTGTACGGTTTCGATACAATAACGTGTATAAAATCACGACAAAAATGTAACATGTGTTGTAACACGGCGACAGATTCTGGCGAATCGCAAATTAAACCTAAAATCGTCAATAATGTAATCTTAACCTCGCGGAAATGGGAAATTATCATAATTTACTGATAATAACCAGTGAAACTAACACCGCGTCTCAGAGTATACGTAGAGGTGAAACGTGGAGACTGCGTTTCACCCACGATCATGTCATTTTCTTTTTGTATTAATTTTACAATTTTCAGTCCAAAATTAATAATCCATAGCGGATTCTCACGTTTCGATTTTAGGTGATCGACTGCCGAATCGCATACGATTTCAATTCCACGAACAAAAATAAAAGTAACAAAATCAGTTTAAAAGGTTCAGTGGAACCACAGACGAAGCAGTTCCGCGGACGGCGGTACCTGGCACGGCGTCGACACAGCGCGCGCGGGCCGGCGCGCACGGCCGGTGCGCGCACGTGCGCAGCTCGGGCGCGGCGCACGTGGGCCCGCGCCACCCGCTCGCGCACGTGCACGAGAACGTGCCCACCTCGTCGTGGCACGTGCCGCCGTGCAAGCACGGCTGAGAGGCGCACTCGTCTATGTCGTGCTCGCAACTGCCAACAGACAATACGAGTACGCTTTCAAAATACACGCTCGTAAACGAGGTAAAGCTAGCTTTAATACTTTGGCGGGCCTCATTCGGATCATTCTATATCAAATCTTTTTATCTACTATCGTTAGCCTCGCACGGTAAAATAAGAAACCGAACGATCGGTGGATGAGTAGGCTCCACGTATACAATATACATACAACTGTCCGTCGTATCCGGGCACACAGACGCAGGTGTAGCTCGCCACCTCGTCGCGGCAGGTCGCCGCGTTCTGACACGAGTTGTCGACGCACTCGTCTATGTCGATCTATAACAAAGGTAATCGTCGTTCGACTCCGTACCGATCATATTATTACACAAAATGAAAACAAAAATTTTCAAATTAACAAACATAACATAACATACATTCACGCCTTTTTCCCGAAGGAGTAGGCAGAGGTGTACCCGGGACTCCGTCCCATAGTAGGCACACCCACATTTCGCCAGTATGTTATCGGTCCAATGTAATAGGGGGCACAAGTTAACAAGATGAGCGTTATTATTGTTGCACCTCGATGAACATGAAAAGCGAACAAAAAAATGGAAAAAATACGCACCTCCGAACAAGTTCTCAGAGTAATATATGTAATTCGTATTAGTATTTTATTACAAAAGGAGAGCGGGTATGCAACTATTGTCAATATTAATATATCATGAGAAGAATGCATGTTATCGGGGAGCGTCCGTGGTACCTCGCAGTAGTCCCCGGAGTATCCGGGCAGGCAGGCGCAGGTGTAGGAGCTGCGCACGTCGGCGCAGTGCCCTCCGTGGGCGCACTCCTGCTCCAGGCACAGCACGCAGCCCAGCCCCTGCGCCGCGCCCCACGCGCGCCCCGACCTGCGCCACGCCAAGGGTTATACCGAATGTAACCACTAACCACTAACCACTAACCACACCAAATATTGTAAAACAATCAATTCAATTAAATTAAGCCCGAGTTTCTTGTGCGTTTTTCTTGGAGAGGTATCTTTCCGAGCGCACGGTAGACTCATTACTGTTTATCTTCATCGACGTACAAAAGTGTCGGATTGTGATCTATTCGAAGCGATCTTTTTGACTTTGACTCTGATCCGGGGCACCGCTACAGACGTGTCCGCGACGATCTTCCACCGGTGCGTCGTGCGGGCCGATCCGCGTTCGGCCGCAGAATAACGCACCGTGTGAAACCAGCTTTATCACGAACGGTTCTTATGGATTTAAGATTTGCATCTTATCCAAATTAAAAAATAATTTAGTACGAATGCAATTTAAAGTATTTACTTAATGACAAACTGGTAGTATTTTTAACGTACAATAATGCAAGAGACATATAATATAATGATATAAGTAAGTGGATAATATTGGCCATACATGAGAGCATAATGCGGTTGTGCTGCCAGCAGAGCTGCTGCGGCTCCCACGAACAGTTCGGCTTCAGTGAAGTATGGCAGCAGCAGGGAGCCCACGTGCACCGCTCCCAGGCAACCCTGTGTACGACACGTGGCCATTACATTAGTTCCGATCTCGCATTTGGACTGTTTCTGGGCTCAAAAATGTGCATTGATGTTGTGGGTATATGACATTTTGTGCGTTGACGTTATCTTAATGTAATCATGAATTATCATCCGGCCGCTGGAAGTCCACTCCTGAACATAAGCCTCGCCCAAAAGGGGGGTTGTTGCCGATACTCGTCACGCTTGGCAGGCGGGTTGGCGTGCGCAGTTTGATGGTTTTACGCAGAGGACGCTGCTGCCCGTCCTCTGTATCTTCTGGATTCTTAGCCGGCTCTTACGCCAACTACGGGTAGAGAAGGTGAGGTACTATTCCAAAGTCGGTAACCCCACGGCAAAATCAATCATGAATGAATTCAGCTAAATTGTGCATGATGAGTAGCCCATCCAAGATAGCACTATAAATCAGTTCAGACGGATCTTCATCGCCTTAAATTTCCATTTTCTTTAGTTACTGTCTACACCTGATTTCTAAGAAAAATACACCAAGCTCTGTAACACACCTTAAAGTACTCCCCGTCGAGGTTATCTATGGTGACATTATCCCCTTCCATATACTCCAACTCGTTTATATCCGTCGAACTGTCCAGCTGCGGAACATAATATAACATTATACTCTTAGCTATGTTTTGTTATATTGAAATTATTACTTATTTTGTAAAAGAAAACTATGAAAAAATGTTTCGATAAACATGAATGAGGCCATTATTTTTTGATTCCTTTTAAATCGACCAATGGCTAAAATATGCTCACAAATAGTTAAAATTAGGACGTAATTTGTAATATTTCGATTATTCGATTATATTCGATGTTAGCTCGATATTTCAGAACGAGTAATTTGTAACCAATAGGTGGTTACAAATTCAACTAAAGTCAGTTTAACCGATAGTTATCTTAACCAATGAAAAACTGATCCTAGGGCTAATCTTTGCAAACAGGAACCATCTACATGCGCACTTTGAAAATATAAAAAAAAATTGAATGTATTTATTAAAAGCATGCAGGTGAATTGGTCATGTTTACAGAAGTAGGTAGAGTTCTCATTAGAACGTGCGTCGCGTACCATAGTGATAGTGGTAGTCCTGGGGTTGTGGCCGACGCCGCCCAGATGTATGGTCCCGTCCATGAAGAGTTCCTGCCACGCCGCCACGTCGATGGCCGCCGTCATACCCACCTCCTCTCGACCCTCGCTGTCCACGAACGCACCTGCACACCGTCACATTATGGCGTTTATTACAACTTTTTGTTTACAACTCGGGGCGCGTCGCCTCGGCCCAATGAAGCCGTTTTATTTCAACTTATTGCTCCCGAGTGATCACCAGTCTGGTGAACATCGCGTGTGATTCGGCTTAATTTTGAAATAAAAAATTGGTTGTCTGTAAAGTCGGTTTACTGACGATAGTTGAACGTGACAACGCGCTCACTCAAGTAGGAGAGAGACGGATGTCGAACGCTGCCGAACGCAAAGGCCGATTGTGCTTCTTTGTCGCTCGTTCCGCGCTCTCGCTTGCACTTCAAGCCTTACATGGAACGCCTCAGAGCGAGGTAACGCCGCATGAGTCATGTTTTTTCGTGCGTGCAGCCGGCTCTATCGAATTATAAGACGTTGTCACGTCAAAAACGGATACGTGTGGATTTGAATGCCAAGTCGATTGCAGCGTGTCATCTCTTTCTATTGCACTACTAAGTACAATTACAGACACGTAGATTAGAAAGTAAGGAAACAGGAGAACATAAGGATAATGCACGGTACAATAATATTAACTTCACCAGCGTGGCTGGCGTACTCCGGGATTCGAATAGTCACGTGACCGAGTGTCGTATGTCGTGTTCAAAACGACTATGGAACGGCAATCAATTACTGTTGGGAGCAACAATGAATCCGGGCATTATTTTCGGGCACAGGGTAATGTCCAGTGGGAAGCCGGCGCCCGTATAGTTACCGGAGATGGTGCCCCGCGCGAGAGTGAAGCGCAGCGTGGTCCAGTCCCGGGGGTCGGGCGAGGGCGCGGGGGAGGGCGCCGCTCAGGCGCCAGTGCACGGACACTCGCTGCCGGAACACGCCCACCGTGAAGCTGTCGGAGCCCCGTATAGTTACCGGAGATGGTGCCCCGCGCGAGAGTGAAGCGCAGCGTGGTCCAGTCCCGGGGGTCGGGCGAGGGCGCGGGGGAGGGCGCCGCTCAGGCGCCAGTGCACGGACACTCGCTGCCGGAACACGCCCACCGTGAAGCTGTCGGAGCCCCGTATAGTTACCGGAGATGGTGCCCCGCGCGAGAGTGAAGCGCAGCGTGGTCCAGTCCCGGGGGTCGGGCGAGGGCGCGCGCAGGTGCGCGGCGCGGGGGAGGGCGCCGCGCAGGCGCCAGTGCACGGACACTCGCTGCCGGAACACGCCCACCGTGAAGCTGTCGGAGCCCTCCGCGCCCACGGCGTGCACCACTGTGCCGCCGCGCTTGCTCCTGCACACGACCTCATCGTTCACTCAACACACTAAATATAGGTATTTATTCAATTAGATCCCGTTCGTGTCGTGTAGCGGGACATCGATAACGACACCGGGCAGAGCGAGAACTGATTTATTAACTAAAGGTCACACTGTCAAATCTGTCATAGCGCAATATATGACTACCCGCATTCTTCGTTTTGTAGTGGTAGACCTTGTGACGTTGCGTAAGTGAACGCACATTACTAATACTTACGCAACGTCACAACCTCTTTTGCAGGGCCGCCTGGGGAAGTACCATACCTTTGCCAGTTATTCATTCGCCGAGCAGTAATGTGCAAACATTACTGTGTTCCGGTCTGAAGGGCAATGTTACCAGCGAAATTACTGGGCATGACGAGATTCAACAACTAATATGTCAGGGTGACAGGCGCAGTGCAGTGCCGCGCAGAATTTTGAATTTTAAAACACTGGGTGGCACTGTGTCTGATATGGGCAATCATGATGCTTACCATCAGGCACCTGATTTGCTCGTCTTATCATTCCCTATTATAAAAAAAGAAAACATACATAAATATGACTACATCACAGACCTGACACTTTTGTACGTTAATGAAGATAAACAGGAATTAATCTATCGTGTGTTCGAAAGAAGAACGCACAAGAAACTTGTTAGGCTTTTTAATGATAGTCACGTGGCTATGTAGAAGCTTCCAGGCGTCTTTACTCTCTTCGTACTGATTGACTTTATTATAACTTTATTTTTTTATTATATTTTTTTTTACTATATTATGTTTTTTACTTTATTATTTACTTTATTATTAATAAGCCTTCTTTAGTAAAGTAGTTTTAGTATAGGTGTTGAATCTGTTAGTTGCCTAATTTTGTAATCTGCGTAACCTGCAGTTCTTTAAAAATCAATGACGTATCATCGGCAAACATAATTAGGTATATATCTGCTAGATCTTTGACCATGTACAGCAAGTCGTTGATATATGCCAAAAATAAGAAAAGGCCTACGATTGAACCCTGTGGAACTCCCATCTTGATAGGCGAGCTAGCAGATGTGATAGATACCATTGACCTTCTGCTGCATACTAGATAAATATGATACCACCAGGTTCAGGGCATTCCTATGAACTCCACAGGCTTCTAACTTGCGCAGTAACGTGCAGTGTTCTACACAGTCGAATGTTTTGGAGAGATCATTAAATACTCCAATGACGTCCTGTGAACGCCCGTAAGCTTCCAAGACAAGAATCATGAGATGACGGCCCGCATCGGTTGTTGATTTACATTTGGTAATTTGCAATATTCTAAAGCGAAAAGTAAAAACAACAGCATTTCTTGCGATTTATTCGATTTACCTACGAAAACCACGAACATATCTATTTTTTTTTATTTTTTTTTATTATTTATTTATTTATTCATTAACAATCTTCGATCGTATTTGAAATTATATTACGTACAATTTAAACTTAATGCTAAATGGCAAATGGAAAACAAAACATATTAATAAAATGCAATCAGTTAATTAAATCTATAAAACCCAATTCCATAAAATTCTAAAATATAATTCTAAATTCTAAAATATAAATAATTATTATTTATATTTTAGAATTTATATGTCGAAAATATGCATTAATATGTCAAAAATAATTGGATTCAAATTATGTCCGTGATATAAACATTTTCATGTCAATTATAAAATTATAAATTAAATGTCAATTATATATTGTAGGGTTGATGTTATTTTGTGACGCGCATGCTATTAATGGCAACGTGTGTTTTCACGGAGATCTATGGCATGTGCGAGGGCGCGATGGCAACACAGGGAGGTGGATGCCAGCGCGACAGATGATTGTAGAGCGAGATTGATGATGGTGGGCTTGGAATAAATCATGTAAAATATGAAGTGTTCGAGTATTATTTAATGGAAAAGGCATGCTTACAATATCATTAAATAAAAATTACATGTCAATTATAAATCATTCAAATTACATTTCATAAAATCCTCGACTGTGTAAAAACACCCTTTCAACAACAAACTAGTTAGCCTGTATTTGAATTCGAGAGGTTTGTCTATGACCTTCATATCGGTAGGCAGAATATTAAAAAGTTTTACCGCTTGATAGCGCGATGCGTGCTTAGCTATATTTAGCGTTAGGGAAGATGTGGTATCAAGATCTTTACGTCGTGTATTTAATCTCTCTTCCCTCTGGACAACACTTTCATACCTGACTGAGTTTTTAACAACGTCCATGAGAGTCACTAATACATACAAACTGGGGACAGTCAGTATACCTAATCTTTTATAGTGCTCTCTGCAGGATTCCCATGGTGGTATGCGTACCATGGTCCGGATTGCTCGTTTCTGCATAATAAACGCTCTCTTTATGTTATAGGCGTAACTTTTCCCCCAAAACTTAACACTATATCTTAGTTTGGACTCAACAAGAGCATAATACACCATAACCAGCTGTGGCACTGTTACCTCATCCCTTAGTGTTCTTATCGCATAACAGGCCGAGCTGATCGAATTCTCTATATATCTATCTTTTTATATATCTTTCGGCTTCCCATATTCTGGAACCCTAAGCATGACACTATATTCTATCGTAGACAGTTCTATTCTAACGACCGCACGTGTGTTGCATTCTTAGCCTCACACTGACACTCGACCGATGTTACAGAAGTCGCGACCATATTTCATTACTGATGTGACTTTAAGGAACTCTCTGTGGAGGTGCTCGAAGCGAAGGAAAGGTGTGATGTGGAAATTACATAATATTAGAATCTGTGCGAACTTCTGCAGATCGATGATGATAACGACTTTCATCATAATCTTCCTGCCCTTATCCTACTCCAGATGGAGTCGGCACAGCTTATCATCTTCCACCATTCCAGTCTTTCATAAGTCAACTCTGTTTTAAAGAAAACGAATGTGATCAAACTAAATATTGAAAAACTATCTGTTGAAAAAATTAAGCCCTACAAGTTTCTTGTGCGTTTTTCTTGTAGAGGTATCTCTCTGAATGCACGGTAGACTCAGTATTTTTTATCTTCATTGACGTGCAAAAGTGTCGGATTATGACCTATTTGAATAAATCTTTATGAGTTTGAGTCTGCACTCAATCCTTGCACACACATATTATCTTCATTCAAACCGTTCATCCAGGTCCGCTCCACAGGAGCTAGCTAAGAAGAGAGAAATGGTTATGTGAGGACATGAGCACTTACATTCATCCGCCGAGAAAACTAACATCATAAAGCACATTACCTGTAAGTGATAGTCATGGTCTCCGGAGCCCTCGGCGGCGCGGCAGGCAAGGCCTCCCGGGGCACCCTGAGCCGGTAGCTCAGCGTGGTGTTGACTCCGTCGAAGGTGGCGTTGGAGACGCACTCGTACCCGTTGTCCAGGTTGCGGCAGTGGGAGTTGAGGGGGCAGCCCTGCAGCTGACAGAACTCCACCTCCGAACACTGCTTGCCTTTGTACCCGCGGGGACACGCACAGCTGCCGACAAATAACCCTTATATTATTATACTCTTACAGTGGTCATGTATTAGGCGTCCATCATATTAGGTCTCACTGTGTACTAGTCTTAGATAGAATCGGATATAAAGGCTCGTCTACAATTGTTTAAGACATGACCAAAAATATTTTTGGTCAAGGCAAAATTTCGAGACCAACACGGAATAAGTCGGTTGTAAGAAAAGGAAAGAACGAGGCGTGTGCATCCAGCTAAAAAAATGTGTAATATAAACAGTGTTTCATCCTGCAATCGAAGCCGGATGTCTGTCACGGATCTATCTCGCCGGCGGGCTATCGTCTCGTGCTCAACCCTAACCCTCGTGTATACGCACGTGAAGTCATTCCATGTGTTCTGGCAGGTGGCGTTGTGCAGACAGGGGCGCGAGGCGCAGGCGTCGTCCGACACGACCCCGGACAGCACGCCCCCGGGGTCCAGCGACACGGACCCGAACGCCGCCGGCAGGGACAGCCCGGGGATGCGCAGCGGGAAGAACTCCACTATCGTCACGTTCACGCCGTTCGATATCTGGACGATACATCGACAGTTTTTTTTTTTTTTTGTATGATAGTGAGTGACAAGACGAGCTAATCAGGTGCCTGATGGTAAGCATCATGATTGCCCATATCAAACACAATACCACCCAGTTTTAAAATTCATAATTCTGCGCGGCACTGCACTGCGCCTGTCACCCAGAGATATGAGTTGTTGAATCTCATCATGCCCAGTAATTTCGCTGGTAATATTACCCTTCATACCGGAACACAGTAATGTTTGCACATTACTGCTTGGCGGATGAATAACTGGCAAAGGTGTGGTACTTCCCCAGGCGGCCCCCTGCTAAAGAGGCCTACCACTACAAAAATTCGTTGACCCGATGGTATAATATGCAGCATTATGTTAATTACTAGCAGCACTCTACGATTCATTCTACTTCAGATCGCTCGATACCGTCCACATACTAGAAACCTTTGGCCACGATCGAAAAGTCTTGTGACGTATACGAATAATACTAATAGTAGAAAACGGAATGAACGTGTGAAACTCCTTGAACAAAACTACAAGAAACCGACCTCTTTGGATTTAAACTGAAAATCCTGATGTTAACATTGTAATTACATTGATATTATACTTGTCTTTATATTTTTCTAATGTCATTTCACTTCTGTTTGCTAAAATTAGTATTATCACTATGGCCGGCAATCTACGCCGGCAACAAAACATTCACGCCTTTCTCCCGAAGGGGTAGGCAGAGGTGTACCCAGGACTCAGTCCCATAGTAGATACACCCACATTACGCCAGTATGTTATTGGTCCCATGTAATAGGGGGCGAGCCTATTGCCATCTACCGGGCACAGTTCCAGACTCCAGGCAGTTATTGAGATAATTCCTAATAGACAAAGATAAAAGAAAAGTCGTATATTTGTAAAATTGATTTTTCGGTATAATCATCTTATTGAATTCTGCTCATTTATGGCCTGAAACGGACATTAAACTATATGTGTACAATAATAAGAGTATTTAATATTGTAATCTATACATAGTTTTATATTCAGATATAAAAAGGTCCCGTTTGAACGGACAACCCTATTTCGTTTAAAAATACTAATAAAATAAGAATACAATACAGCAGATCATCAGAAATCAATAACACTAAACAGATCGAACGAACCTGTACATCCTGTATGACCCCCTTGAAGTAGGCGTTCTCATCGGGCTGCGGTATGGGCGGCGGGGTCACCACCGGCGGCGGGGTCACTGTGGGGGGCGGGGGCTGCGGGCCGGGGCCCGGCGCGGGGGGCAGCGCCGTGCTCGTCTGCGGAGGGGCGGGGAGGGGAGGCTGCGGGATCGGGGGAGGACCGCCTAGGTATAACACCTGGGGACAAATATATTACTCAATTATTACCATAAACGACACACATAAAGAATGACCTAGAAGAGGAACCAGCGAACGTAGTACGTCGCAGTTAATTAACAGCAAAATTAATTGTTATCATAACATCACTGCTTGTGAAGCCGAAGGTATACAGGTGCACCCATTTCCATAGTAGGTAAATCCAATTTTATTCATCCAGTCCAGTTATGTTTGAAGCGAACCGAGACTATTGCTGTCAACTGGGCACTTGTCTAGACTCTAGGCTCACATTCACAAATATCTAATCTATACTAATATTATAAAGAGAGAATCTTTGTTTTTTTGTTTTTTTGTTTTTTTGTTTGTAACGAATAGGCTCCGAAACTACTGGACCGATTTTAAAAATTCTTTCACTTATGGATAGCTTAATTCAGTGTGAGTGACATAGGCTATATGAGATTTTGAAAAATATTAGGGATCCGTAAGAAAACTGCAATATTGTGAACCAAGGTGTCACATAATATAATTACCATATTCATAAATTTGCGTGCGCTGTGAAATCCATTGATGGTAGAATAATATAATGTACTAGGGGTTTGTAGTACTTATCAATATCTACAAAACAGTCCACGGAAATTTCATCCATCTATTTTGGTTTAGTCACAATAATCGAAAAAGACATAATATGAATGCGCTGTAATAAGTATTGGAGGTAGAATAAAATAATGTACTAGGGGTTTGTAGTACTTATCAATACCTACAAAACAGTATACATAGATTATATTCATCTTTTTTGGTTTAGTCACAATAATCGAAAAAGTGACTATTTTTCATGCGGTGTGAAAACTATTGGTGGTAGAGTAAAGTAATGTACTAGGGGTTTGTAGTACTTATCAATACCTACAAAACAATATACATAGATTATATCCATCTTTTTTGTTTTAGTCACAAAAATCGAAAAAGTGACTATTTTTCATGCGGTGTGAAAACTATTGGTGGTAGGGTAAAGTAATGTACTAGGGGTTTGTAGTAATTATTAATACCTACAAAACAGTATACATAGATTATATCCATCTTTTTTGGTTTATTCACAATAATCGAAAAAGTGACTATTTTTCATGCGGTGTGAAAACTATTGGTGGTAGAGTAAAGTAATGTACTAGGGGTTTGTAGTACTTATCAATACCTACAAAACAGTATACATAGATTATATCCATCTTTTTTGGTTTAGTCACAATAATCGAAACAGTGATTATTTTTCATGCGGTATGAAAACTATTGGTGGTAGAGTAAAGTAATGTACTAGGGGTTTGTAGTACTTATCAATACCTACAAAACAGTATACATAGATTATATTCATCTTTTTTGGTTTAGTCACAATAATCGAAAAAGTGACTATTTTTCATGCGGTGTGAAAACTATTGGTGGTAGAGTAAAGTAATGTACTAGGGGTTTGTAGTACTTATCAATACCTACAAAACAATATACATAGATTATATCCATCTTTTTTGTTTAAGTCACAAAAATCGAAAAAGTGACTATTTTTCATGCGGTGTGAAAACTATTGGTGGTAGGGTAAAGTAATGTACTAGGGGTTTGTAGTAATTATTAATACCTACAAAACAGTATACATAGATTATATCCATCTTTTTTGGTTTAGTCACAATAATCGAAAAAGTGACTATTTTTCATGCGGTGTGAAAACTATTGGTGGTAGAGTAAAGTAATGTACTAGGGGTTTGTAGTACTTATCAATACCTACAAAACAGTATACATAGATTATATCCATCTTTTTTGGTTTAGTCACAATAATCGAAACAGTGATTATTTTTCATGCGGTATGAAAACTATTGGTGGTAGAGTAAAGTAATGTACTAGGGGTTTGTAGTACTTATCAATACCTACAAAACAGTATACATAGATTATATCCATCTTTTTTGGTTTAGTCACAATAATCGAAGCAGTGATTATTTTTCATGCGGTGTGAAAACTATTGGTGGTAGAGTAAAGTAATGTACTAGGGGATTGTAGAACTTATCAATACCTACAAAACAGTATACATAGATTAAATCCATCTTTTTTGGTTTAGTCACAATAATTGAAGCAGTGATTATTTTCATGCGGTGTGAAAACTATTGGTGGTAGAGTAAAGTAATGTACTAGGGGTTTGTAGTAATTATTAATACCTACAAAACAGTATACATAGATTATATCCATCTTTTTTGGTTTAGTCACAATAATCGAAAAAGTGACTATTTTTCATGCGGTGTGAAAACTATTGGTAGTAGAGTAAAGTAATGTACTAGGGGTTTGTAGTAATTATCAATACCTACAAAACAGTATACATAGATTATATCTATCTTTTTTTGTTTAGTCACAATAATCGAAGCAGTGATTATTTTTCATGCGGTGTGAAAACTATTGGTGGTAGAGTAAAATAATGTACTAAGGGTTTGTAGTACTTATCAATACCTACAAAACAGTATACATAAATTATATCCATTTATTTTGGTTTAGTCACAATAATCGAAAGTCATTATATGCATGCGATGTGAAAAGTATTGGTGGTAGAATAAAGGAATGTACTAGGGGTTTGTAGTACTTATCAATAACTTCAAAATAGCCCACGATAAATTTATACATGTGTTAAGGTTTGGTCATTGTAACAGAAATAGTCATTAATTTGCGTGCACTGCGTAAACCATTAGGGTTTTATCTATTAAAATACAATATATCACGAATTTACTCCTGTTAAACGTTCACTCTATCTACTTCTGCTACCCGTGCGAAGCCGGGGCGGGTCGCTAGTAACTAATAATATAAAATAAATTAGCTCGAGCTGGGACTCTATAGACCTCTAGACTCTATAATATACTACATAGACCACTACTAGACTTTTTATTCATTTTGTCTTTGACAAAGAGTTTCTTATCCAGTAATATCATCGGCCATAATAAATACAAAACATAAATGATTGTACCTGTGCATCGATGAATTTAGCAGCCGATATGGATTTCCTGAAGTATTCCGTTCCGTTGAGCTTCACTTGGACCAGCGTGGAGTTACGGACCACCTACAACAACAATATTAAGTGTTTACTGGGAGCGGAGGCCTCACTATAAACATCTTACTGCGGAGAACATAAGAAATTCACATCGGGACCCCACGGCTTATGCATAAAACATTGAGGTAAATAATAGACGGTTTTGAACAATTTAAAACACATATAATATTTAAGTCTTAACCGCCATCTATAAGCGCAATACTCGAGGGTCGATTGATTGAGGGTTTCGACTTAAATCGTTACGGACATCAACACCTATAATATTTTGATTTTATTCAAATTTGATTTAATTGTTAATGTAATTTAATACTTTTTGATTTTGTGTGTTTATTTATACATGCGTTTATGTTGCCTGAATAATTACATTTTTTTTATTTTACTAAGCCGTAAGTTGTGTTTAATGAGCAATGACCTAAATCGCACGGTTTTTAAAATACATTTCTAAATGTTTTTTTTTAAAGTAGGTATATATTGTGTACAAACCTCAATAAGATGCAGATGTCCGTTGTCGAGCCTGGTTCCTCCCACGGTGTAGTTCTCAGGAGTCTGGTTGAAGCGCAGATGCACGAGCAGTTCTCCGTTCTCCAAGGACGCGCCCACCTGGGTCTCTTCCGTCTGACCGTATCTATCGACGTATTGCACATGTCATTTTTAAACTTCCGCGCTTCGAACACATATCATGTCGAGGAAGGCGAATAAAAAATGTTTTAAGCTCGACCGAGGCCGCTAATTTCTTTCATAAAAAATTTACACATATCTCTTTATCGGGAACAATACATTAGCTATGTCTAAGTAATGGGGAATAGTCCGGTCATATCGAGTGCGAAGTAGGTAGGGTTATCGATGACAAAACGAGAGACGAGTCAATCGTTATTACCTATACACCGTTTTAAAATTAATTCGTATAGGTAATATAATTGACGCGTTTCAGTGATAATTAATGAACCGAAATATAATATCGTAAAGTGAGTCACGTCGCGCGATAATAAACCATTGAAGATTTTGAGTCTCCTGATGATTTTCGACAATCGAACCGTCGGTCTCGGCGATGACAGGGTTGAGGGCGTACCTGGGCGTGGTCCCCAGATAGAATATCTGTCCGTTGGGTTTCCTGGTCATGATGAACATGGAGATGTCGAGCGCGGCGTGCACGGCGCGGCGCGCCCACTCCCACACCTGCACCGTGACCACGCTGCGCCCGCCGGCCGCCTCGTGCCCGAACGTGGCCGCGGTGTAGTCTGCGCACGTGTGGGACTACTCACTACACCTCATTCGATACTTATACTTAAAGGGGATCATCTACCCGTCTATTTAAAAAAATTAATAAGTTGCGAAATTCACCAAAATATATTCGACTTTCCATACAAAATAGATCAGCTGAGTAGTGGGCGACTGCCGATCGGGAGGTGTCCCGGGTTCGATTCCAGATCAGGCAAAATGTTAAATATTAGATTTTTTCATTAGAAATTATATCAATAACAGCCTGGAGTCTGGAGCTGTGCCCGATAGATGCAATAAGCTCGTCTCCTATTACTCGGGACCGATAACATGCCGGAGAAATGTGGGTGTGCCTCCTATGGGACCGAGTCCTGCCTATCTATCCCTTCGGGAAAAACGCGTGGTTGTACGAGTATGTTGTTATTCTTTTGAATGTTGTTAACGTAGACGGGTAGATACTCCCCCAGAATTAATACTACACCTTTTTATAAAAAAAATTATAGTCGGGTGTAGCAGCACTAGTCGAGTGTAGCAGCACAAATGTTACGGCGTCGTTACGTTACGTTATGTAGCAGTCCTACTTTCGTGCGCATAAACATCGGCACCAGACGACGTGTGATTCGAACCGAAAGTAAAGGTAACGATGTGCCCGACGTGTGAAGGCGAAGGTTACGTTTCAATATTTTACAAGATCGACACGCCTGATGTTTCAATAAACCAAATCTTTTCGACCATAAACCTCGATCCGACTGCACTTCGCAAGCCGTATATGCATCATACAATCCAAAACGGACAGTCTTATTCCAGTCCAGTCTGAATATATTCAATATAAAACAAAATGTTAAAATATAACTAGCAAAACGAGAGAATCTTCTACGGGAACTGGAAACCTTTCGCGGAAACAAGGTGACGTTGTTTCAAATCTCGGTAATTGGTACGGGATCAAAAATGAAGACAAAGAAAAGAAATCGTAGGGTATGAAGAGAGAGCGAGAACTCACTGTACTGGCAGGTGTCCCCCAGATAGGGCCTGGGACAGGCGCAGGCGAAGGAGGACCAGTTGTCGGCGCAGACTCCGCCCGAGCGGCACGGACTGGGCTCGCACTGGGGGCTGCGCGGACACGACGCGCGCACGCCGCGCAGCCGCGCGCCTTCCGTGCCGCCCTCCTCCGGGAGCACCTGCACGGATTATACAATATATATGGTACTTGTACTTACGGACTAATCATTATTTTATAATTGATTGAATTTGGCGTTACTTTTCGGAACTTCATTGCAAACTCCTAGAACAAGAATATTTAGTTTTCAGTTCCGATTTTTAGTGTCAAAAACAACATGCACAGTGCACCGCCCTCCCGCCCGCATAATTGCATGCAAAGAGGAAATGCTATTAAGTATTATTGTTGTTAGTGACACCATTCATATATCGACACGTGTTTCGCGTCTACACGACGCATCATCAGGGCGACAAATGTTAGTACGACGCCGCTCCTCGAGATGTTACCTCGCTGAACGCTGGACCCAGAGTCTCTGGGTTCAGCGTTCAGCGAGGGCGGTGCACTGTGCATGTTGTTTTTGACACTAAAAATCGGAACTGAAAACTAAATATTCTGGTTCTAGGATTATTTTATAGTTACCAGCGAATGCTGGATAACCATTTTACCTCGAACTGTATCATCATCATCATCATCTCAGCCCCTGGTCGTCCACTGCTGAACATAGGCCTCCCCCATAGATTTCCATTCAGTCCGGTCGTAAGCGGCCCGCGTTCAGCGTGATCCTGCCGTCTTTATCGGATCGTCTCTCCACTTCATGGGTAGATGTTCTATGTTTCGCTTGTCGGTTCGTAATCTTCATTCGAGAATTTTACAGCCTTATTGGTCGTCAGTCCTACGTGCTATGTGCCCTGCCCGGTGCCGCTTCAACTTGTTACTCCTCGATTCAAACCGTACAAGTTTCGTCAAATTTTGATGATTTTACGATACGTAAAAACTAAGTTAAGTTTAAATGATATTATGTCTGTACAGGACGAATTTAAAGAAAGCGGGCGCATACATGCGGTCGATGAAACTGATGGGTATCGCTTTGTTTTTTTACTATTCATTGAAGCTACATCAGTGTTGAGTGTCGATACTGTGAACGCGCCACCTTTCGTCGACTAAACTGAACTCCCACATAGCACCATGAGTCACGAGTAACCACGGGTATACTGAAAGTGACGGACGCCTGGAAACGATTCACGACTACCGAGGTACAATACGCAAAGGTTATTAGATATATAAACATGGTAATAGTAAAGAGTATATATGTATGTATATGTACCGGGTGCGAGTTGACGACGACATCCTGGAAGCAGCCGACGAAGAAGTTGGGTCCGTGCGTGAGCGTGGCGTAGGAGGAGCCGGCCGTGCCCAGGCGCGTGTGCGGGAACGACGTCACGGACGAGTTGAACGCCTCCAGCTGGCTGATGGGGTAGATGGTCTGCTCCTCGTTGGCCGCCAGCACCAGGTGGGACGAGTTTATTGTCACGAACACCTGGGGGACGTCATACCCCACTTACTGCTGACCGCTAACGAGCCTAGAGTGTGTTTCCCCTTTGTGGATTATGAAACTGTGGCTAAACATTTTATATGAAGTTGACCGAACTTGCCGTCGGACACATTCCAAAGAGAGATAATTTTGTCGGGATCACCATCGGACTATTGACAACGAAGAGTAAATGAATCTTGACATGTGATTCTGATACAAGAACGCTATTCGACATAGTTTCTTGCCAAGAAATGGCCTGAAGTTTTAGATACTTTACATTTAAATCAAAATTGCATTAATAACTGAGATGCATAAATTAAATTATGTGTCATTGTGAGATAATTTGAATACCGTCCATAGTCGAAAATAGACACATTACAATCTTCTTCTTCTTAGTATATCTATATTCTTCTCAGTTCTCTTTATAAAGATCATACTAAGATAAGAAAAATATATCGAATAAAATCTTACCTTCTGCCAATTACTATCATTCAAATTGGACCCGATGAAGACCCCCTCCCACTTGTTGAGCAAGCTGGAGTGCAGATTGAGTCTCCCATTGGACAGTTCTAGGAAGAAGTAGGTGAGGCCTCGGCCCATGGCGAGCAGACCGTTGCCGAGGGTGGTCTTGAAACGGAACGAGATGTCGTAGCCTTCCTCCCGGGTGGTGTTCAACTCCGCGTAGCTCGACTTCTCTAGGGACATCGTCGTTATCTACCAACAATATATACACCATTTAGATAGTTCTTATGTAAAATGATAAGTATTCCATCGACCTCATTCTAGATTTAAAGAATTTGTTTCAAGTATAGGTTGATACGCGGTAAGAAAAGAAATTCACAAGTCTGTAAGAAATCGCTTAATGCAATAAATGGCGGTATTCTACCGTATTTTATGCATGGTTTCATTTTGTTCCTTATTTTTTGGCTGCCTCGGTGGCGTAGTGGGCGCATGCTCGACTGCCAATCAAGAGGTCCCGGGTTCGATCCCCAGGTCAGGCATAGTGCTAAATATTGGATTTTTCCATTAGGAATTATCTCAATAGCTGCCTGGAGTCTGGAACTGTGCCCGGTATATGGCAATAGGCTCGCCCCGTATTACATGGGACCAATAACATACTGGCGAAATGTGGGTGTATCTACTATGGGACTGAGTTCTGGGTACACCTCTGCCTACCCCTTCGGGAAAAAGGCGTGAATGTATGTTATGTTTATGTTATGTTTTTGGTATGCAATAAAATACTCATCATCCGCAGCCCACCACAGCCCACTGCCGGGCATAGGCTTCCTTTCATATCATGCCACTCGACCCCGTGCTCTGCAAGCCGTAAAATATTATTCAATTTTAATTCACGATGGGAATTTTGCGCAGGAAATAAGGCTACGCGCTTACTTCAGTATATTGTGACTTCTATCTATTTATGTACACCTCGCCATTTTGATAAATTCAAGATGGAGGATCGCCATGTTTAAAAGAAAATATACCATCCCCTTAATGGCTCTTAATCCTTTTAAACATAACATATAATCACGCCTTATTCGCGAAGGGGTAGAGGTAAGGGTGTACCCAGGACACAGTCCCATAGTAGGCACACCCACATTTCAACAGTATATTATTAGTTCCATATAATAGGTGGCGAGCCTATTGCGATCTACCGGGCACAGTTCCAGACACCAGGCAGTTATTGAGATAATTCCTAATGGAAAAATCCAATATTCGTCACTTTGTCTGACGTGGGAATCGAACCCGAGACGTCCCGATCGGCAGTCGAGCTTGCGTCCACTACGAGGTAACGATTAAATAAATAACATTCGCGCGACAATATACTCGTATATTGTGACATCCAATGTGTACCTACATCTCGCCATTTGGATAAATTCAAGATGGCGGATTACCGTGTTTCAAAGAAACTGATAGCATTCGGTGAATGTATCGACCTATAGTATGATTATCGGTTGGGTACCATCTCGCAGGTGGTCCCGAGGTATCCCGGCGCGCAGGTGCAGTTGAACCGGTGCTCGGTCTCCAGGTGCAGCCAGGGGTGGCACGTGCCGTTGTTCCTGCAGGGCAGCGCGCGGCAGCCCTGCAGCACCACGGTGCAGTTCTGTCCGCCCCAGCCCTCCTCGCACGCGCAGTAGTACGACGCGCGCCGGTCGATGCAGCGCCCGTGGGAGCACGGCGAGTATCTACACGTCCACCGTATACATATAGCCCGTCTAACTCTTTCCAAATAAACTATATTTTGGAATAAGCAAAAAAAAATTCAACTTCTCATACAAATTTGCCGAAGAGCTGATCGATTTTGTATAGGAAGATTAATTTTTTCGCTTATTTCGTAATTCTTTCTTTTACCGGTTGTTTACTTCACCATTTTGTAACGTGATGTATAGAGGCCGCCCACTCAAAAACGCTCGGGACTCCGGTACTACTTTTGATACTTTGTTCATAACACCGTCCCGTGGCAAACAGAACGAGGATTTTTATAAAATTAATACCATTTGAAAATTCTTTTCTTTTTCAATGGGTACAAAATTATTGGTATACTTTTCTAATATAAATACCTACATAGAAAAGTCCAAGTGATCGCGCTCGGAGTCACGTATGTCTTAAAATAAATTTGATAGTTGAAATACGTCATCGTGACATCGAAACGTAGCTATGTGACGTATTCTTTTTTTTTATCCACTTTGTTTGTAAGTACCGGTTTAACCAATATATACAAAAATAAACTTTTTTTTGGCCAATTTATAATTTAAAACCATGATTGCATAGTAACCTGGCGCACTCGTCGATCTCGACCTCGCAGTGTTCCCCCTCGTACCCAGGGAAGCACTCGCACTCGTACCCGCCGATGCCGTCGATACACTTCCCGTGGCCGCACGGAGCGTGCGCGCACTCGTCTATGTTCACCTCGCAGCGGGACCCCGTCGTGCCTTGCACGCACACACACTCGAAACTAACCAAAAAAGACATAATGTAACATTTAAATATCAACCATCAAAAATTGCTTTTCAGAAAAACATGCCTGTGAAGAAAGTCCAACCGTCCTAAAACCCTCGACTTCTAAATCCGAGGGTAGAGATGTCGATTATTTTGCTTTGGAAGCATTATAGTATTTGAAAAATGTAATAAGGAAAGAGCAAAATACAATCCATGAGACGCCATCATTCAGTGGAGGTAAAAAAAAAAATTGTGACATAATATTTGGATTTGGCGCCATTCTCCTTTTTATAAGTCAAGGACATGTATAGTGATGGGATATATCCCAAATATAAAAAAGATTACGAATTTTTCCAGAAAATCATGATTAATCAAAAATTTTTAAATATTACATTTACCCGTCAGCGTTCTCCAACGAGAACGGTTGATAGAAAAACTGCGGCAACAACATTTGCGGTTGTGGTCCAACAAGCACGGGCGGCGCGTCCGCCGGCAAGTATAGACTAGCGTTGCTTCTCTCCAGGCATACTCCGTCGAACTTGCACGGTTCGCTTTCACACTCGTTTATGTCTATCTCGCAGTTTTTACCTAAAAAAATTTTTTTTTACTTGTCTTCATTAATAGTGCCAGGGGCCAGTACATACTAAATTATTTCTATGCATTGTAATTTTATCTAGAGAAACATTGATTCGAAATATAAATATGTAGGATTAGGTATTACAGCTCAAAATTCTAACCATTAGGCGTAGCATGACACGAGGATACATATTTCCTCTTTCACTTTTTATTTTCTCTTCGGCGCCCAAAGAGAATGCATCTCCTGGCTCTTTCACAACTATTATTCTCCACTAGGATATGCCGCCCATGTTTGCATTGCAGTTAGTAGGGGAGTTAAAGATAATATTATATCCTTAGCGAAGCCTCAGTCTGCAGTATTAGTGCAAACTGAGCAACACCTAATTATTAAAATGTACACACCAGTGTAAGCCGGGTAGCACTCGCAATGGTAATCGTTAACATCGTCGACACAGGTCCCTCCGTGTCGACACGGCAGCGGCGCACACTCGTCGATGTTGACGGAACAGTCCTCGCCGGAGTAGCCGGTGCCGGCGCACTCGCACGTGTAGCTGTGGAGCCCGTCTATGCAGCGACCGTTGTGTTGGCACGGTTGAGACTGGGGACGGGATAATAAGGCTCCAATATTATGTGATTAAGTAAAAAAAAAAGTAATATAACAAAATAATCGTCGATGGTATATTTATTACTAAACAGACCACTGTCTAGAAAAATTGTCGTTAAGTAGTGCAACAATATAGTAAATTAAATTCAACTTGACTCAGCTATGTTGGAAAAATCATAAATCGGCATCGCCTGCAAAAAAACTTTGAATAAATTGCAAGTATCAATAAGCTGCGACCTCCGAATGAATTATTGAAGGTGACGCAAATCGCGAAATTCGCACGATACGCTGCGTTTGCAAACAGTAGACGGTACTTAACTTCATTAGCATTACTCGTGACAATGCCTCGTTTACAGACAATCGATGTAGCAATATTATATCAGGTTGGTTATGGGTTTTAATCACCAAGACATTGAGTACTCCCCAGAAACGAAAATTATCTATCTATAATGAAGCTAATTTTTAATATTACTCAAATATGTGTGGTTACCTAATTAATGGATGCAATCATTTAAAAAAGATTATGACTTTGTATGTGTGTCATAAGGTGGAATTTCCGAAATTAAATTCGCTTGTCCCGGTCCACATTCATATCGCTTTTAGAGCAATCCATACCTCGCAATCGTCAATATTGGTCTCGCATGTGGGTCCAGTGAGTCCTTCCTGGCACATACAGGAGTAACTGTTGATTCCATCCACGCAGGTAGAACCTGACGCACATGGATTCGATTCGCATTCGTTTATGTTTATCGAACAGTCCTTGCCTGTAATTCATATAATATTTATAAGCCACAGAGATAACCCGCAGTATTGTTATTATAGTAATTATTACAGAACCGACCTTCGAAACCTTCCATACAAGTACACTCATAATTATTTTCCAAGTTGAGACATGTGCCACCGTTTTTACACGGCGACGAGAGGCACTCGTCGATATCTTGCTCGCAACTGTCGCCCGTATATCCTGTATAGAAATGGTAATGTTTGTTATCATTGAACATTCTTTTAGAATAATTAAGAGCCGGTTTGAGTACGTACCTGGTCTGCAATAGCACTGATAAGAACCAGGAACGTTGACGCACACGCCGTTGTTGCATATCTTCGGTTTCAAAACACATTCATCTATATCTGTCTCGCAGTATCTCCCTGAAATGATAAACATAAAATGAATATTATTATTATCTTATTATTGTAACTATTACATAAAATAATATTAGACACAATAACACTTTTTACCTTCAAAATTAAATAAAAGTAAAATAAATACTTTTATTCGCATTATCGTAATGTATTTCTTCGCCTTAATCACTATAGCTAATATCAAAAAAATTGCATTATGACTCAAATGATCGACGTAAATTAAATAATAAAATAAGTAGCCACCGAAGTTTACACAGGTGTTATTCGAAGGATTAATAAAGTATACTGAAGATAGTACAGATGGGTAATGTTACACAATAATCTGAAATTCCAATCCAATCCAATTAAAATCCAGTTTTTTAAATTAACATTCGATATGAATTTTGAAATTTTCTAAAATTACAAACCAAAAAGTTTACTATATTTTGCAAAGTTCAGCAAAAACTGAACTAGAACAATTTATCCGGAACTGACCTACGTAGCCACATCACTAGCAAACCCAACACAGCTGTCATATGCCAATTCTGTCAATTGTCAATGTCATACTATAAAAGCGAAGTTCGACAAATGTCAAAATTGGTCAAACACTGTCAAACAACATCGATTCTTCGATGACCTAGTTTTTGTCTTTTGTTACGAAATAATGCAGTTTCATAATAATGCTTATTAAACTTTAGAACTGTTAAGTATTTTATAAATTGCTATTTATGCTGTGAAGTGTATGATTCATCGCAATGCTTTATTCAATATACCGAGTTTTGAGGTTATGTGGTCGGCGAACTATTATTGTTCAAAACAAAGGTTTTATTCACTTACGTGCAATAAATGCCGCCGATAATAATAAGGAACCCGTGAACAAATCTGATACCAGAAAAGATTTTAAGACACTGCTTCAAGAAAACAAACATAAAATTACATTTAATTCTTATTTGGAACATGAGAAATTAGAGTTAGGTTACTTCAAATATCACTTGAAAACTATCAAGCGAGCAAAAACAGAGCTACAAAAAGAATATAAGTTAAAGTCTTTGCCGCCTTTGCCGTTGTCGTTACAGTATTATGTAGATAAAGACAGATTACTCAAACAAGAAAGTGAAAATATTGTTGCCGAGCCGGATAAAGCTTTTCAACTGCCTTTTGGTGAAACAACACAGATAGAATATGAGAAACACGACAATGACGCGGTGGAAATGAAACAGGCAAAGAAATTAGACGATAAAGAGGAATTTGATCGCTTGGACATTAACAAATGGATGACAAATTATGAGCATTTTGATGATAGTAAAATTTTAAATTCAGAAGAATCAGACGACGACGTGGAAGGTGAATGGAGCAGATATTATGGGACATCTGACCCCACAGCTAGCATCAGCAGAGTGCAGTGTGGAGGTTGCGGAGCACTCCTGCACTGCAATGACTCCGCCATTCCTGGATACTTGCCCGCTGAGATATTCAAGAACAGAAATGATGTGGAACTCAAGGGAATGGAATGTCAGAGATGCCACTTTCTGAAGGAATACAATATTGCATTAGATGTCAATGTTCAGCCAGAAGAGTATGAAAAATTGCTGCAATCTATTAGGTACTAACCTGAACATGTAGTTTTACACATTGACTTGTTTCAATATAAATAAAAATAAAATCCATTTATTGCAGGTTACATAGGCCCATAGGCATTTTATACATTAAAATATAATTACTTATTACAATATATAACTAATTCCCAAAATAAATCAGGTTTTATAAATTTAATATTATAGCTATTATCTATCTATCTACTCTGCCCATATCCACCCACAGCTGGGTACATGCCTTCTCTATTTTATATATTACCTATATATGAATTGAAATTATTAATATTATGTTTTGTGTGTTATTTTTTAATGTTTCTTTGAATAAATCTATATTTTAATATTACAACTTATAATATTATTTTTCTTTTCAGACATGTGAAATCTCTGGTGATTCTTATGGTGGATTTACTGGATTTCCCTTGTTCTATATGGCCTGGCATTGTAGATATAATTGGCCCTGACAGACCTATCTTTGTTGTTGCTAATAAGGTATAACTTGCACAAAACTATTTGAGCTCTCAGAACATTATGAGAATGGCTAACTGCATATTATAGGTGTCATACTGTGAAGCTATAATAGGTAACTTCCGAGTGCTCATAAAGTTTTTGCACAAGCTTTAGTTGAAACGGCAATTATTATCTAATAACTTGCAGACAAAAAATTAAATAAACTCCATTTTTCCAGGTGGATCTACTTCCCGGCGATAGCATTGGGTATCTAAAACGTATCAAGGAATCTCTAATGGCAGAAATCAATAAGACAAAATTATCTGAGGCCAACATAAAGTATGTGGCCCTTATTTCTGCTAAAACAGGGTACGGAGTGGAGGATTTAATATCGGCAATGTTCAAGCTGTGGGTATACAAGGGAGATGTGTTTTTAGTTGGATGCACAAATGTAGGCAAGAGTTCTCTATTCAATGCTCTCCTCCAGTCTGATTACTGCAAGGTGCACGCCGCAGATATTGTCAAGCGAGCTACAGTCAGCAGGTGGCCCGGGACCACTTTAAATCTACTCAAATTTCCAATCAACAGACCCTCAGGATGGAAGATATATGAGAGAACCAGAAGACTGAAAAATGAAGCCAAATTAATGAAAGTGGAATATGCTATTCGCAAGGCTCAAACGGAAGGTTTGCCTAATGTGGAGGCACCGTCACTGATCGGACACATCGGAAGATCATTCTCTATGTTTGTAGATGGAGATGATAAAGTAAATGAAAGTATAGAAAGAAAGAGACTGACAGTTTTAAATGAGAAGCATGAGTTACTCGCTCGGAGCAAATGGTTCTATGACACTCCGGGGGTCATTCACCCCGATCAAGTGCTCTCATTGCTCAGCACCGAGGAGCTCTTGGTGACTATACCCAAAAAATTAATTCGACCGCAAACGTATTACTTGCATCCAGGGATGTCTATATTTATCGGTGGTCTAGCACGCGTCGACTACGTCAGTAGTGACGTACCGAGCAGGTTCACAGTCTTCTGTTCGGAGACTCTCCCGATCACAGTGACCAGCACTGAAGACGCCGATGACGTATATGACAAGTTCGTCGGTACAGAGTTATTCGCCGCGCCTCTGGGCGGAGCCGATAGACTGAAAAACTGGCCGGGCTTGCAGAAACACGAGCAAATATTAGAGTTCAAGGGAGAAGGGCCGAACGTGTGCTGCGGGGACATAGTGCTGTCGTCGGTGGCGTGGGTGGCCGTCTCAGCTAGAGGGGGAGCAGCGTGTAGAGTGGCGGCGTGGACGCCGGCCGGGAGAGGCGTGCATCGACGGCACCCCTCCGTGTTACCTTACTCCATCAACCTGAAGGGCAAGCGGGTGCGCGACACACCCGCATATATGGTGGGGAAAGTGTTCTCCGAAGAGAACTAGCGACGAGGTGGACTGGAATTCCAATAAAATTAAGAACAATATTTACATATTTTATTTTTATGGTCATAATGGTACTCGTTTACTCATGCATACACAGGTGTAAGATGCAATATTGTAGTACCTCACGGTATGAGTGACGTCTCGAAACGCTATTATGTTATAAGAAAAACGAATCCTCACATAAATGACAAACTAAGTATTTGATTGTTATAATAATTTTAATTTATACTAGAAGGGGTTACACTACCTGAGTTCGTGTGTACAATTCATATCGTGGACAACCCATAATAGGGTTTCAGGTCCCCAAGATACCTAAATGGCCTTCAACATGACCTAACGACTGCCCCCTAAAATACCTCTCAGGAATCAGGCGGGACCTACAGTTTAACTTGCGATCCCAAACACAAAATAAAGTTATTGTGGGTCCGTGTTTTCGTCAGGGTTTCCGCTGTTCACACTAATTAGGATAGGCAGTCAGCATCGAAACAATGTCAGCAAACTGACCTGTAGTGCCGGGCGAGCACTGGCACTGGAACAGTCCGGCGCCGAGAGCGAGACAGGTGCCGTTGTGGCACGGAGAGGACGCGCACGCCGAGTCCGAGGGCGACACTGCGCACCGCCACGAGCCCGCCTGCTCCACGCACTCCTGCACGCACACACCGACCGATGTACTATACGTTACTACTGCACTCATATATCGTTCGATGTGTTGTAACATACCTGATGCGGCGGACAGGAGGAGGCGCGACAGTCCACCGCCTGCTCGCAGTAGGGCGGGCTGTATCCCGCGCGACACTCGCACGCGGCCCCCTCGGGGCCCACACTGCACGTGCCTCCGTTGAGGCAGGGCCGGGGACAGGGCTCCCCGGGCCCCGGGGCCCCGCCCCCGCCGCTAGGCACGTCGCAGCGCACGCCCGACCAGCCCGCCTCGCACTCGCATTGGAACCCACCCGACTGAACGACGATATTAACATTACATTTGTCCATGTCTCCCTATAGGCTACTTCTGGAGGTATGCCTATAATGTATGGCGTACAATAATATGCCAGCGGCGACGAGCTAGACATAGTGTCTGTGATTCAATAACACCCACTTGCACGTTCATCGATTAACGTAATCGATAAATCGCCATGTGAAGGAAATGTCACCCACGCGCGGGACTCGAACCGGCGACCGTTCCCCATCCGCGTGGCGGTAATCTGCCAACTGAGCTATCTATGTATTATATGAGCTATGTGAAAAAGCGTTCAAGCCGCTCCGGTCCGTGAAATATATAACATAGGATTAAATAAATATTAACATGGAATTAAATAAATAATGAATCTTGCGTCGTTAACATTTTGAGCAAAACTTCGCAAGCGTTGTTATATGTAACCCTGTGTTTATTAAATCTACATTTATTTAACCCTAAGTTGCGTCCTAGTAAGAATAAGATAAGTGTGTTCAAAATGTTAAATAAACACACAAAAATTCACTCCAAAACGGCAAGATAAATGTGACATGCAATAATACACACAAACAAAATACAAACTCACACATACAACAATAAACTTACAATATTATTGTGTCAAACATACCAACTACTACAATTTGGTATGTGTGCACCGTGACTAGTATCATGAAACACTCGTGGCCTCCAGACAGGTGACAGGCTACACTAACCTATATATTATAAGTGCTGGTTCACACGTGTTATGTGAAGTGTCGCTGCATTGCAGTTGCATGGTGGTACCTACAAAATGTGAATAGTTCGCAATGTGATAGCTATTTGCTACGAGACTGCGATGTGGTATCCACTTCACGCGGCACAGGGTGCAGACATTTCTACAAATTAGCGGCCGTCGTAAAGATGTTTTATCTACGCACATATCACAATTGCTCTATAATGCGTTCAGAAACCGTACGAAACGACCAGCATTGTAACAACCATTTTTATTATGAGAACTTTTTTGTCTGTGGTAGAAAAATCTATATACTGTTAACATCGGAGTACAGTTTCTATACTGTAACATTAAAGTACAGATTTTACCTACTACTACAAACAAAAAAGGTCGCATAGTAAAATTGTTTGAAATAGTGCTGGTCATTTCCTACGGTTTCTGAACCCATCTATATGTATGTATGTATTTGTGATATATGCGTGCAGATAAAGTAATGTGGGTATGTGTATGGTCCGTGGCGGTGGCGGTCGCCGGCACAGTGGACACAGTGGACACAGAGCTCACTCACCGCGAGATCGAGGCAGTGGGCGGCGTGCAGACACGGCGCGGACAGACAACGCTCCGCCTTCAGGTCCGCCAGAGCCTTCCCCGCGGCTTGCTCGCAGTACACGCCTGACACACCGGGACACACCACACACAACACATGACACATGACACATGACACATGACGGACGGCTCTATTCATACACTTATAACAGGTATATCAGCTGCGCCCTGCTGCACTATATCTAACCGTGTTGTCGCGCTTCACTCCGGAACGTCGTGTGGATTAATGCGAGGGTACTTTCGAGCGGGACGCAGACATTTGTAATATCGTATAAGGTTTGATAAATGTGAACCGTCCGACCTATACACATGCTCACAACAAAAATAAAACATTAAGGCGACGAAATGAGGGTACATTCAAAAAATTAACATCGAAATAGACACTATTGGCTGTGACATAATCTATGGCTCTCACCTATGCAATAAGTAAAGCGGGCACATCAAAATACACAATAAAACATCTAAATTATCATTCTTCTATCATTCTAGTATTAAAGCACAGCTATGAAATTAGTTTAATATAAGTTTTCACATTTTAAATTAAATTCCTTCACTAGATGTTACCAAAAGGTGTTGTAATACTTAAAGGGGTTAACTTACTCACCAAACTAAACAACTACTAGAAAAAAGCTATTTCAAAATCAAATTTCAAGAATATTTTTTTTACGGATCTCTATAGAAACCGTCCGATCATTCGACTAAGTAAAATCGGTTTTATCAAACTAATTTCTCCTTTTTTTTAATGTACAAAAAACATATACCATAAACTATACATTTTTCCTCTCGATTGCAACATAACAATGTGCACACATCTAATCTAAAATGAACAGATGCATCCCCTTTCGTATCACTACACCTTTTAGCGAGGGTCAGTGAAGGTAGGTAGAGGGCAGGCATCGTATATGTGCATACCCTTGTATCCGGGTGCGCAGGAGCAGTTGAAGTGGTCCCGGGCCTGCGCGCAGGCGGCGCCGTGCAGGCACACGCCGCCTGCGCACGCCGCCTCCGCCGTGCTGCAGTTGGGAGACGGCCCGGGCGCACCTGTGCCGTTACACCATAACACATTTACTCAACCTATCGACACTAATTGACACTTTTTAAACGGTCCTTTACCATTTTGGCAACTTTCTAAATGACCCGAGGGCGTCATATTATCTTGTATTATTTTTAATTGTTTCGCTTGTGTTACTTAAATACACATAAAGCCGTCGGTTGGAGTATCATCATAGACGATGGTCGCATCCAGAACTCCGACTCCGCAATAAACGGTCGGTCCCAGACGACATAAATCGACTCTACAAGAAGAATCTTCACTTATATAGCGAGATCTAATTTACATTTCAATCCTTAAAAAAAAATCAAAAAGTTTTTATTTTAGACAGAGTCCATAATGTTAGTATACAATCACGGCTTAACCTATGTCAGTACTTATTCTAATTTACCCCAAACACTACATTAAAAAACTAAAATGAACAAACCCTTAGCACTGGACCAGCAAGCATTGTGCATGCCTAGCCAGTGCCTCATGTTGGGTCCGTCAAATCGGTCTACAAAACCCGCTAGAAATTTGTTGGAACCGCCTCGTACTCTCGCCATCAGAGAAACTGCTCTTCCGCATTATCGTATAAAAGCCGTCTACGTACGCAGCCGCGAGCATCCCCTTCCTTTTCATCGTTCGAGCTGCCCTTCATAATGTAGGTATATACAGACAAACAACATGTAACGCTAGTCTCACCGTAGAAGCCCAGGTCGCAGATGCACATGGCTTGCTTGGTGGCGACGCCGCCCACGGAGGTCGCCACACCTACAATCAAACATTATATATTATAGTCATTTTTAAACTTTTGCGATTCGATTATACGAGTACCTATATATCTCGACGTTTCGATTGAGTTGCATCAGCCGTAGTCACGAGAAGTCTTCTCGCATATATAAAATGTTTCCAGCGCGATTACTTAAGTATCGTTTCTTTCATAAAATCGTAATATTGTTACATATCGTGTCGGGCGGCAGGCGCGCTTCACACGGGCCACAATCAATAGATACACACTTTTGCACGTCAATGAAAATAAACAGTACTGAGTCCACCGTGCGTTCGGAGAGATACCTCTACAAGAAGAATGCAAAAGAAACTTGTAGAGCTTAAATTTTTCAATTGATTAGTTTATAATATTTGGTTTGGTTACATTCGTATGTTTGTGTCGGTGCCGCGTGGTGGCTATGCAGCAGTTTCCAGGCATCTTCGTCCTCCGTGTAGTGATCGCCTTTATAATAAGCCTTCTTTAGTAGATTTTATATAGGTTTTGAACTTACCCTCAAAATCCCATTATCTCTTTTGATGTTCGGATTTTATTATAAAAAAAAACACTATCTTCTAAGAATGTCTTTTTATTTGTTTTAGATCATCTAAAGTTAGGTACAGCCGTTACTACCACTACTATTACTACTGACAAGGACGATAGAGGGTCAGTATGTTTATTTCTTTAGAGAATTCTCTCGGGGACAGAAGAGATCCTCCTCAAAATCACAGAAATATAAAGCGGCTGCAGTTCCGACGCCACCAGTATATGTAACAGATAGGTACGTACAGTGCGAGTTGTGCGGACACGCGAGCTCGGCGCAGGAGACGGGCGCGGGGGGCGCGGGGGGCGCGGCGGGCGCGGGCGGGGCGGGCGCGGGCGGGGAGGTGCAGAGCGGCGGCGCGAGGCCGCGCGCGCACACGCAGCGGAAGCCGCTGCCGCCCGCCTCCTCCACGCACACGCCGCCCGCGCCGCACGGGCCCGCGGCGCACGCCGACATCTGCACACGGACACATGCGCTCTCAATACCACACTCGCGGCGGGCGCGGGGCTACGCACACGTGCACACTTCGCATACTTCGATATGACGTGGCACGATAAGGTGCGGTGATATTTAAGGGGTTGCTTCTACCCATCCAACTGAACGACTTTGCTAAACGCTAAACTAGCGAAAAAAATCCACTTCCACACTAATTTGCCGATCGGCCGATCCATTTTGTATGGAAAGTCAATCATTTTTGCAAATCATCACTCATGATCATAATCACTCCTTTTTCCCGAAGGGATAGGCAGAGGTGTACCCGAGACCGAGTCCCACAGAAGTTACCCTAACACCGAGATTTTTTACTGAAACGCATTTTTATGCGTTTCGATTTGCGTTATAATTTGAACCGATATTATAAACAATGATAAAAAATAGTGAGTGTACCCACCCTATGACAGTGTTCCCCGGTGTACCCCGGGTGGCAGGCGCACACGTAGCCGCCGTACGTGTCGTAGCACACGCCGTGTCCGCAGATACTGCCGTCCTGCTCGCACTCGTTCACGTTGCTCTCGCATCGGGGCCCGCTGTACCCTGCAATATAACGCACAAATCGCACTCTTAATATAAAGAGCGTACGTGGCCTTCTTGGCATTTTACACAATACCATAGAAAATTTTTGTATTCTCCTGCTTCCTACGAATATTATAAACCCATTCTATAAATTTATATCCTGATATTTTTATAGTGATCCGACATTTTAATTTTTCTTATTAACCCTCGGTTTTGTTATAGTGAACTGCCAAAAACCCAGTTTTACTGAAATTGCGTGATTGGACGTTCACTACAAAAAAAATGTAACGTTTACAAACAAAACTAAAATTATAGAGACCTACTTTACTACATCTATTAAATATCTTATTAAGTATAATAAGTTTACTGTATTCGGAGGATACAGGGGAATACAAAACATTGATTTAGTAAATTTTCCATAGGATTGTGTCAAACTGCTAAGAGGTCCTCTTTCCTGTTAATTAACATACGCGTCATACAAATGTGTAGTTATACTCCAAGTTAAATTATAAATGTGAGTTTCAGTGGATTTGTGTCCGCCCTCCCTCCTTGCACCGAAACTACCAAATTGAGCTGAAATTTAGTCACCCTACTGAAATAAAGCACATTCAACACATTTAACGGTATCGTGCAGCTGGCGGCCAATGTTCCATTACAAATGTTATTAAAATTGTACCGTCTCTCCACAAAATTTTACGTTAGCGTTATGCTAAAAGTGCTAGGAGTAGACCAATGGAGGGGAGGGATCATTCAGAATAAAAAATAATTCTCTATGATAACGACAATTCTAGGTGCATTACATAAGGGGGTCTCCCTTTAGAATGGGTTGGCAACATATACAATGTGCAGTAGTAATACTGACCGGTGTCGGTACAGTCGCAGGTGAAGTTGTTGACGGCGTCCACGCAGCGGCCGCCGTGCAGGCACGCGCCCGCCGCCGCCGCGCACTCGTCCACGTCGGTCTCGCAATTACGACCCGTATAGCCTGCCACGTAAGGCTCATATTACTATCACACCACAGTCAACGAGGTAGGGCTACCCCACATAAGGTTCATATCGCCATTAGGCCCTCCATTAACTTTCTTATGATAGTAAATACGAAGAAATCAGGTGCCCACCAAGCATCATGATTGCCCATATCGGACACGGTGCCACCCAGTGTTTTAATATTCAAAATTCTGCGCGGCACTGCACTGCGCCTGTCACCCCGAGATATGAGTTGTTGAATCTCATCATGCCCAGTGATTTCGCTGGCAACATTGCCCTTCATACCGGAACACAGTAATGTTTGCACATTACTGCTTCGCGGATGAATAACTGGCCAAGATGTGGTACTTCCCCAGGCGGCCCCCTAAAAAAGAGGCCTACCACTACAAAAAACTATCATAAAATATCATAAAAAAATGATCGGTGGGCCGTGTAAGTAGGTATATAATATGTACCAGGCGGGCAGTCGCAGACGTAGGTGTCTTGTCCGGGCGGCACGCTGCAGCTGCCGTTGTTGCGGCACGGGCCCGCCACGCACTGCGGGTCCAGCGACACCTCCGTCTCGCAGTACGCCCCTGCGACACGAGCACGGTACTACGTCAGTGACGGTGGTCAGGGAGAGTCATGTCGCGCCACCCGACGTGTCCTCACCGCGGTAGTCAGTGTCGCAGTGGCACGTGTAGTCGCCCCTCGCGTCCTCCGTGCAGACGCCGCCGTGCAGGCAGGGCGCGGACACGCACGGGTCGCCCGCGTCCACCTCGCAGTTGTTGCCCGTGTACCGCGCCGAGCAGTGGCACTCGTACCTGTTACGTTGACCGCGCGGATCAGTGAACGCCTAAATCGACCGACGTACATACAGTCGCGCCTTATTCCCGGTGGGGTAGGCGGAGACTATTACCCTCCGCTTGCTACGATCCTGTCGTACGACTTTCGCTTCGTTCATGACATTTTTCATACATGCATCGACTGACAGCTATTGTAAAATCGCCAATGATAGAGTGGTGGTCTCTTCTATATGTTTATATTCGGCCCGAAAGCGTTCGGACGGCGACTAGAGTGCTCGGGGAAACTGAACTCCGCAGTTTAGCCGGTTTATAAAATTTGGCAACTAATAGATATAGCCACGGCGTGATTTCTACAGTTTAATGGCATAATATGAGGTTTTTTGCAGATATAGAAAATATCCTTATACATACTGCAAAAAAATGCTATTCGTGTCATCTATAATGAAATGCATGCTAGCGATCCCCTGAGAGAATTATTTAAAGAAATAAACACCATCCTTATACTCGTCGATCAATGAGAACATCATATCGTATGTACGTCAAAAATACATAAATTGTATAACAAATTTTATAAAGTTAATAACAAATTTTTTAATTTATAGCATAATAGCTTTCTTCTTGTAGAGTTGCCTTTCCGAACGCGCGGTATATCATTACTTCTTAGCTTCACTGACATGCAAATGTGTCTTCATAGGACCAAAGTATAATACAACGAGTAGCGAATTAGTAACAATGTCCCCAAACCTGTCATGTCTGGAGATGCAGGTCCCGTGCCTCATGCACGGCTCGTTGTAGCAGTGGTCCTTCGGAGGTATGCGCAACACGTCTTTCCTGTCTATACCTGTGACATTATAAAATGCTCAATTTAAACCTTCAGAAGAGGCACATGAAGCGATGCAGCATAGATCAGTCTAACAGAACACAGTGCAGTCAGCTTATAAAGGAGTATCCTTTGAAAACAAAAAAAGGTGTGAACTTGACACAAAGAGAGATAAAAAACAGACCAATATCCAATATGACGGTCAATTATGTGAATGGTACCCTAACCGAAGTGTCTGGGAATAACCGCATCACTGGAAATCTATCATTTCATTGTCTATCTTCATACGCAACGTCGGCGAAATTGTATATGTTAGAAGGTACAAAGACTAAAAATTAGAACTTAATTAAAATAAGATTCTCAATAAATGAATCATATCTATACTGGCCAATTAAAAATCAATTCAACAATTAATAATTCGTTAGTGATAAATCTCGTATTTCCTGTTAAATTCTGTTCATTTTCCTTGTAATAATTAAATAATAATAAAATATTATAACAATTTTTATCATAAAATTTAACAGGAAATTGGGTCGTTTTACGCATTCTAAAACGGTTATGCTCATTTCCCTTAGAGTAAATGTTTTTTGGTTTTCCTACGGTCACGATTCTAGAGTTGTTCATACCTATAGTGTAGGAAATGAACATAGTGGACCCCCACAGTAATTCCTCAGTCAGTAAAAACTTTATAGCATGATTAAGTATCAATAAATTAAGGTATTGTATAAATATCCAAAAAAAAATAATTTAAGAAGTTAGGTTTTTTTAATTAAAATCTTATTTCTATGATATCTTTTTTAGGAAAAATGCTCCGTTTGAACTTTCTTCACAGGACATATTCATGTAATCTATACAAACAATACACGAAATATCCAAAAAAAATTCCCAGCAGAATCGCCAAATTTTTTATAACATATGTTTCTTGGTGTAACTTGGACTGGAAAATTGCTCAGTCGAATTTTTTAACGGGAATGCTATTTTATCGAAGTCATATAACCACACAATAAAAATCCAAAAAATAAACCATGTAATTATATATTTTTTTAAGATTGTCTCTTTATTTGCAGTGGAAAATTTCTCAGTCTATTTTCTTTATTGATTTAAGTACACCGTTAACTTTCTTTTCAACTAGCAAAATATCCAAAAAAAAATCAAGCGGATTAATAACTAAAAACATTTTAATAATAAACAGATTTGAATCTAGCTATCGGGAGCCGTGAGTAGGGAGCGGGGTGGAGGAGCGGGGCGCGGGAGCGGTACTGGCCGCCCGCGCGACATTATTATATACCTACTTACTATTCACGTATTTATATTTGATTAGCCGCTAATTTGTAATTTTGTACATATTCCTTGGGAATAGTTTGAAGTTTCATTACATCACTTTAATTTTTTAGTAAACGACACTTGCTTGGCGCAAAGGTGCTTTACAATACGTATGAAAATGCGTGTGTAAACTGCTCTTAACTGCCGACCACCGGTGGTTGTGGTCGATGGTCCGTTTGCGCCGAGACTTATAGGGAATTTAATACATCCTCAAAACAATAATGTTAATATTAGAGATGAAACGGATATTCGGTAACTTTCCGGTATCCAGGCTATCCGGCACGAATTTAATATTCGGCCAGTTACCGAATAATGGACAAGTATCCGGCCAGATACCGGATTAAAAAAAATTTAAGAAAATTATCATATATCAATTTTTAATTACAGAACAAAATTGATAGTCAAACTGCACTACAGGCAAATTATGATAAATAAATATAAAGGCTTCTGTCCTCTTTCTATGAGCCTTCGGCCACGAATGAACAAACTTGTGACGTATATGAATATTAATAATAAAATAAAATAACACTTTTTTGCCGGTAATAATATATCAAAAAAGTAGTAACCGAAAACATTTCTTTTAATTAAATGTAAAACGACATTATTAGATTTACTATTTGAAAATATTCCGCCATTCCAACAAACTTCATTTCAACCAAAACGTTTTTATTCGCTTGTTAATTTTTAATTGAGTACTTTTATGACCAAACTTTTTTCATCAAACTCCTTAGGTGCTATTGAGAAATAATAATATAATAATAATAATATGGGACAACTTCCACACATGGTCATCTGGTCCCAAACTAGGCTAGAAGCCTGTACTATGGTAACCAGATGACTGATATACATACTTATATAAGCTTATAACACCCAGACACAGATCAAACAGACATGTTCATGCACACAAATGTTTGACCTGGCCGGGGATCGAACCCGGGGCCTGCGGCACAGAAAGCAGAGTTACTACCATCTGAGCCAACGAGGCTGTCGTGTCGTGGCGAGGGTGTGTGGCGAGGAAATAAAACTATCATGGTGGCTCATATTCATTATCATCATCTCAGTCGTTGGTAATCCACTACTGAACATAGGCTTCCCCCGTAAAGGGGGGTTTTGCCAATACTCGACACGCTTGGCAGGCGGGTTGTCGAGCGCAGATCGATGGTATTTTGCAGAGGACGCTGCTGCTCGTCCTCCGGATCTGTTAACCCTTAGCCGGCTCTTACGGCAACCACGGGTAGAGAGTAGAGAGGGTGGAGCACTGTTCTCAAGCTGGTAACTCCACGGCCAATACGGCTCATATTATTGTAGTCAAAAGCGGATATTGCTGAAAATACTTTTTATTTTATCATTATCTTTTCCCCCGTAAAGCTGGCTACTTAATAGGTATTAAATGAATTATGCTGCAACAAACGGTTTCACTTATCTTCGTATACAAGGTCAGCTTCCGAAAAAAGTCTATCGCTGTATACACTGCTGCAGGGTGCTAAAAAATAAATACTAGCAAAATTTGTTAAGTTTAGGTATTGTACAGAATTAACTGACCACCATAAGGATCACGTTTCACGATCGCGACCAATGCGTACTGAATTGAGAAAAGAATCAATATCACGTGCAATCGCGTTTTATCCTCTTCAAAAGGTGCCATCATCATCATTGTCATCATCATATCAGCCATAGGACGTCCACTGCTGAACACAGGCCTTAGATTTCCATCCAGTTCGGTTGTAAGCGGCCTGCATCCAGCGTGCTCCTGCCGTACTTATCAGATCGTCTGTTCCACCATGTGGGAAGACGTCCTAAGCTGCGCTTACCAGTCCGTGGTCTTTATTCGAGAACTTTACGGCCCATCGGCCATCAGTTCTACGTGCTGTGCCCTGCCCATTGCCAAGTGGATTAGCAAGTTGAAGTCAACTTTCTAATCCGCTGGGCTATGTCGGTAGCATCCGTTCGTCTACGGATCTTCTCATTTCTGACTCGATCTCGCAGAAAAATCCCGAGCATAGCAATCTCCATAGCTCGTTGCGCTATTTTGAGCTTACTGATAAGGCCCACAGTCAGGGACCACGTTCCAGATCCGTAAGTCATCACTGACAACACACATTGGTCGAATACTTTCGACTTGAGGCACTGAGGTATTTTGGACGAGAAGACACTACGTAGGTTTCCGAACGCTGCCCAGCCTAGTTGACCTCTTTCTCGAAGTTGGACCTACCAAGTTGGACTACTTGTCCTAGGTAGACGTAAGAGTCAACAACTTCTAGAATCGCGTTACTAACCGGTACTGGGGATCAGCGCAACATGGGCATTAGACATCACCTTCGTCTTGTCCAAGTTCATTTTAAGGCCGACCCGTTGAGAAACTCGATTGAGGTCTTCGAGCATCATGCTAAGATCTTCCATCGATTCTGCCATGACTAAAATGTCGTCGGTAAACTGAAGGTGAGTGATGTATTCGCCATTAATATTGATGGCGTGCCTTTGCCATTCCAGAAGCTTGAAGGCGTCCTCCATTGCGGCAGTAAACAGTTTCGGAGATATGACGTCTTCCTGTCTTACCCCTCTATTCAACGTGATCGCCTTCGAACTCTGGTCCTGTACTCGAACGGACATAATGGCGTTCCTATCCAAGCACTTCAACACTTCGATATACCGATAGTCAATATGGCATCGCTGGAGAGACTCGAGCACCGCCCATGTCTTGATCAAATCAAAGGCCTTTTCATAGTCCACAAACGCTAAACATACATATATACATGCAGTCACGCCTTTGCTACGATCCTGACATACAACTTTCGCTTCGTTCACTTTCATGACATTTTTCATACATGCTCGTCGGTTGTAGGTACTTTTGATTTTGCTTTTCTTAAGAACAACGTCAACTTGTTCATGAAAAGTACGCCTAGGTCGACCGCTACCGACTTGACCATTCACACTAGCCTTATAAATCTCTTTTGTTAATCTCCTTTCATCCATCCTCTCCACATGTCCGAACCACCTCAGCATTCCTTTCTCTATCTTTGTCACTACATCTTCTACCACGCCACAGCGTTCCCTTATCGCACTATTCCTCATTTTGTCCATCAAAGTCACTCCAGTCATGCTTCACAGGCTTCTCATCTCCACAGAATTAATCTTACTCTCATGCTTCTTCTGCCAGACCCAACATTCACTACCATACGTAAGTGCAGGGATCAGTACCCTTCTATGGACAGCCAGCGGACGCTAAACATAATGGCAAATTATACTCTTCGGTCTTCTGTATAATTTGGCGTAGCTTGTGGATGTGGTCTATGGCGCTGTAGCCTTTTCGAAAACCTGCTTACTCAGACGGCTGGAAGTCATCGAACCTGCGACTGAGACGATTCGTAATGACCCTCGAAAACAACTTATAAACATGGCTCAGAAGCGAGATGTGTCTGTAATTCTTCAACAAGGTGTTATCACCTTTTTTTGAAGAAAAATGGAAGAGATTAAAGTTAATTTAGCGATACCGGACGTCTCAAATTGGAAGAGATACTCATCACTCACGAAGTTGATACGAGTTATAGTTTATCGTCGACGCTTTCTCGAACTGAAAAAGCCAGCTAATGAACGAAATCGTCAGGAGCATCTCACGCCAGCAGAATTATCACATGCGCTTCAGACTTGCATAAAACAATGTCAAGGTGAACATTTCAAGGCGGAGTTGGATCTTTTTAAAAGGAACGACCATTTCATTAAAATCAAGGGACGTCTGAAATCATTGAATCCTTATGTTGATGGTGAGGGTTTATTGCGAGTTGAAGGTCGATTGAATAACATCTCGGGCAATGAAGATGTTAGGTATCCTATACTGCTGCCGAAGAAATCTGCGCTTACTGATCTAATTTTCGCGGATGCACAGCACACACAAATTTTTTCATCGTTATAGATGGGCTTACCAGCAACCTGAACCGGGGATTGGGGATGTGGTTTTAATCAAGGAGGAGAATTTATCACCATGTAGATGCCTACTTAGACGGGTGGTTGCCAAACATACAGGGTCCGAGAACGTTACTCGCGTCGTTACGTTGCGGACAAAAAACAATTGTGAAATAAGCGTCCTACTTCCAAACTCTGTATGTTACCGTTGCCGGTTTGATTGTGAAATGTAGGATTAGATATAAGCTAGATTTTTAATATTTAAGGATTGATTGTAAATACCTCACCAAGAACAATACTTGTGCTGTGCGTAGGACACTTGACCTACCTAGGTAAAGTCACGGTGGGCGGCGGCTAATATTAAAGGCCAAATTGCATTTGTCCTTGGTGGGCGGTATGTATGAGAAGTTTAGTTTAAGTTCGTCTCAATAGATGGCGCCTCCATACATTAAAACTCGCAAGCGTCTGTATCACCACTTAGCAATAATCGATAGCCAGAATAAACGGTATTACGTATCCAGGCCTATTCTTTATACCCACTTTGTACACACCCGATCGTTCGTACGGTTTGCTCGTGTAACAATTCCCCAATCGGCTATGTTCGGATGGATATTCGGCGGCCGGATATCTGTCCATCCGGCTTCTAGGTTTGCCGAATATTCGGTATCCGGTATCCGGCAAAACATCTATCCTTTTCATTTCTAGTTCAAATACGTGATTTGCTAATGTAAATAAATAAATCAACCAATATCATTTTATATATCTATAATTATATACAGAGATAGCCTATTAATATTATAAACGAAAGTTTGGTTGTTTGTCACTCAATCACGCTTTAACTACTGGACGGATCGGAATGAAACTTTGCACACATCATGTAGATTAGGTTCTGGAATAGGACATAGGCTACTTAGCTCCATAGGACATAGCTCCACCCGCATGGATAACGCGCGATAACCAAAGTCCACGCAGACGGAGCCGCTGGCAACAGCTAGTGTTGATATGTAATTACGTACATAGATGTATTATAGTATAGTGTATATAACACAAAAAATAAATAATTCTGTATTAATGTCTTGAAAAGCGAGTCAAAAGTTTTACTATTAACGCGAGCACGCTAATCTGCACCCAACTGGTAAAGCAATACGGCACATTATTGCGTGTAAACGCGGGATAGATTTATCTTCGCTTCCAAAATCTTGGTGTTCTGGATGGATTTTTTTTTGGATATTTCGGATTTGTGTGTTTGTGTGACTACTTAACATATTTAAAAAATAAAATAATGCTGAGAAATTTTCCATACAGTGTTATTTATAGTTTAACATATAACAATATTGGAATGCATTTTTTTTTGGATTTTCTTACTCGTAACGCTAAATAACATTCTAAGATCATATAAGAAAAAAAAAAGGACTGAGAAATTTTCCGATGAAAATGAGGGCCATAAAAAGGAATTGTATTAAAAAAGCAATATAATACTTGACAAAAGTTTTGGATTTTTATCAAGTATCACATACTGGTATAAATAACTCATTTGGTAAAATAAATTTGGACTGAGAAATTACTCGGTTCAATATATTAACAGATTTGTGTTTTTAGGTTAAATACCTAACTTCCGTGTGGTTTTTTTTTTGGATTTTTTAAAATAAGTCTTGGTTCATACTATTTTATAACCCTGCAAAGTTTCATCGACTGAGGAATTAATGCATGGGTCCCCATACAAAGAATCCGTTCATTTACTACACTACTACGCATGAGCACGAAAAATGATCACAGTTTACCAAGATCTGCTCTCCAAGCATGGCATCCTTACATTGGAGGTAAACATTTCATTTTGTAATCGTGGCGCCATGCCATCGTAGTCATTCACTCAGTAAATGTCCTTTAAGGCAGTACTATGTTAAACATCTATTTGTAACTTGCGTTCATATATTGTGCGCTTGAACGAATTAACCACTGGACGCGCCTTCTTTCCGTTCTCGCCTAATACCCCGCAGGTTAATACCATGAAACATCGGACATCGTTATAGTTTTACTGTCACAGTCGTTCGTACACCATCGGGAGAAAAACATATTTAAAAAAATGACGAAACGTGCAGTTAAATGGTGTAAAAGTTATAGTGGTCGAGCAACTAATGTTTCTTTTCACTTGTAAGTTTAATTTTTCTTTATTAATACAGCTATTTAAACCAAAAATTAATATTAATTGAAAAAATATATCCAACTTAATCCGACTATATTTAATAAACGGTCATGAAGTATTATGCACCACGAACAAAATACACCTATTTAAATTACCTGGATTATTTACGTCAAAGTCAAATTTACTAGGGCTTGACAATGTTTTAGGTAGGTATAATAATATCGATAAAAATAAATGACATATATCGATAAAACTGTACACTTGAAGCAAATCGGGAGAGTAAAAAAATTTGAACGATGGGTACCTCATGAATTGAGTGAATCGCAAACACGCGTCGACTGCTGTGTTACTTTGCTCAACTGACACAATAATGAAGGGATTTTAAATCGAATCATTACTTGTGATGAAAAGTGAATACTGTACGATAATCAGAAGCGCTTGTCGCAATGGCTGAACCCTGGAGTCCCAGCCAAATCTTCCCCTAAACGAAAATTGACTCAGAAAAAGATACTTGTGCGTGTTTGGTGGACTAGCGCCGGTGTCGTTCACTATAGCTTTCTAAAATCTGGCCAAAAGATTACGGCAGATATCTATTATCAGCAACTGCAAACCATGAAGGAAGAACTAGCTGCTAAACAACCGAGATTAGTCAAACGCTCTAGGCCACTGCTGCTTCACGACAACGCAAGACCACACACTGCACAACAAACAACCACTAAGTTAGATGAGCTACAATTGGAATGTCTGCGACATCCACCGTACTCTCCGGACCTCGCTACAACAGATTACCATTTTTTCCGGTATTTGTACAACTTTTTACAAGGAAAAAAATTCAACTCCGATTCATGAATCCCTTTACTAAAAAAACCATGGGGGCGAGTATCAATAAAATCTTTGAAGGCGGTTTGGACTACCACTCCAAACCGCCTTCAAAGAGTTTATTGATACTCGCCCCCATGGTTTTTTTAGTAAAGCGATTCATGAACTACCCATGAGATGGCCAAAATGCATAGATAACAACGGTGCATACTTTGATTAATTAAATATATTTAAAAAAAAAAAAATTACTATTATATATTCCTCCCGTACAAAATGCCAATTTCCTATGTAAGGACCTAATATTAACTAAAAGGCAAAATCAAGTCTACTGAATGGCGGGGATAAGCTTATCAGCAACTTAATAGTAGCACTAAATAGTAATAGTATCCGCGTCTGACAAGATATCATCTGGTTTCATCAACAGCTCGGCCAACCCATATAAAAAAAACCGAATTTTCAAAATCGTATTTGAATATTTATTGTCAGACTATCATAAACTCGTTGTTCTTTCATTCGTCCTCGATAGCAATTTATCGACTATGTCAAGCACTAGTGTAGGTGACATAATTTTACGGGTACTTCTCGCTGTCCACACCTTTTTGGTCAACACTGGGACTTTTTTCTAGGTCACTAATGGTGGCAAGTAGGACAAAATAAAAAAATATATTTAGAATATGTTTCATAAATCACAATATTAAACGTTATAAATTCATAATATTATTATAACGTCATTAATTGCATCATTATAATATTTTGTCAAGTACGTATATATATGTAATATGCTACGATAAATGTGTTTTATTGAAAATAATTATTGATAATTTTCAATTAATCACATCTACCGTAATATGTACATTACACATACCTATTATTATAATATCGTAATCAGAATGAATGGATGCACCAGCAGGCCCCGTCTAGTATTCTTTTCTATGGCTAGCGTAAATTACTTATAATTATTCTAACGGTAGCTGGAAGTTCAACATTATAAGGTGAGGGTTGAATTGAGGATGTAAGAATCAATATATGTATGATAGGCAATTCCCACATGTCACGAGTGGAATACATATTCTGAAATAAAAATTGCAGTTGTCACTAGTGGTGGGCAAGGAGATGGGGATCAAGTGGGAAGTACCCAATTTTTCTCTGTGTCATTTTAATCGCAATTGTCAGTTGTTTTGCTCTTAGACAGTGACAATGCTACATGCAAGAATAGTGCAACAATATAATACACAAAGGTAAATCTTTGTGTGCGCGCAATCATGGATACGAATATTACGGTAGTGTGTGTATATCTTTTTAAAAGTCAGCAATGTGTGAAATCCTCCTCCCCCCGCAAAAATCGGTTGAACGTGTTTTCATACTTCATTATGTACATTTCGCGTCCAGTGGTTAAATCGTCCTAGATTGTGCGCCATGGCACAGATTATTAAATAGTTACTCCTTTTCTTGTTCCTGTCCTTGTCTCACATTAGGTGAGGTCGGCACAGCACGTCCTCTTCCGTCACTCGTCTACCATCCTTCATCTCCGCACTCACTCCTCTTTCAACCACATCTTTAAACAGTTACTTCTACCGTAATATAGAGTGTAAAACGTAGTGATGTTCTTACAGTCGTCAGTAGTGAGAGGGCAGTGTCCGAAGACGACGTTCCTGAGCTGAGAGTGAGCGGCGTGGAACTCTAGCTGCGGGCCCTCGTGGATGCAACCGCTGAACACATTCCCGACCAACACCACCGCGCCGCCCGCCTCCAGCGCGCCCGGGGACAGCAGCTCCGGGTTCCATGTCACGTTTGATATCACCTAAGGGGTATAACATAATCTCATCATGGGCATGCCGGCTACACCGACCCATCGGTCGACGAGATCATTCTAATCGCGGGAGAGCCCGGCAGCGGGACGATAAGGGCCGATGATGATGATGATGATACCGACTGACAAATTGAAGAACGTGTCTAAATATTGAATTACATTATACTTTGATGTGAATATATTTAAAACTAACGACCCGCCTTCTCTTATACAGGTAATATATTATGCAACACTCTCTAAACAGATTCAGACCGAGTTATAAATAAGCATTAGATTAGAAATTCTTTACCTTTCACGCACATAATTTACGTTAATTTATTGTAATTCCAATTAATTTAAATCATTTTCATTACATACATAGTATGATTTTTAATAAAACATGTCACTTTAGAAAACTAAGGCTGTGTTGCACCAACTCACCTAACAATAACTAGAGCTTAACCGACCGTCTAGTCTCCGGTTAGACCCACAGATATATAGATCTAGTTGACCAATATTATGCGTTGCTCGTTCATGTTAACGTTATTAAAGACGTCATTTTCAGTTTAAAGACGTTTATTCCCATTACGACAATTGCCATTTACGTATTAACATTAAGAATCTTAATAGCAAGTAGAATAAATATGTTATACATTATACAAACTACTTATCTCAACTCTATGAGCTTTAATACAAATAGAGACGTTATACTCATTAAAAACAGCCCCTAAAACGTCGCGAAATTGTGTTGTACCTAAGTAGGTACAGTCCGCGAGGTATAAGCTGAGCTTTGCATTAGTGTGAGTGATCACCAAAAGTACAGAGACGGAATGGCGCCGCGCCTCAGGCCGGTTACCCAAAATCAGTTTAAACCGGTTTTTACCGGGCGAAAATGGCGCCGCGCCTAAGGCCGGTTGTCACACCTACACTATCCATGTACACTCACACAAATGCAAAGCTCAGCTTATACCTCGCGGACTGTACAATGGTGAAAGGAGTAATCATACTAATATTATAAATCTCGAATTTCAGTACAATGTAAAATACTTACGTTTTTAATTGTGAACAAAACGCTTGCGAGTTCTAACTCACCTCCAGCGCCATCTAGAGCGGTTTTGGTTAGATTGATGGATGGATGGATGTTTGTTACTTTTCACGCCTTAACTACTGAACCGATTAGGCTGAAATTCGGTATATAGATAGTTCAGATCCTGTATTAACATAAAAACTACTTATTACTTATTATCCTTATCCCACGGGAACGAAGACTACGCGAGTGAAACCGCGGTATAAACAGATATAATATGACGGTAGGTTAAGCATTAGTTAAAGTTATGTGGTGCAACTCAGCCCAAAAGAAATTGCGCTCGTAATATTTAATGAAACTATAACGATATGTTAATAAGGTAAACCTACTCGTATATGTTTAAATGAAAGTCAACAGTTATTTTAATGAGTGCTCAGACCGTCAGATTATATAAAGTTTACCTGTGTGTCCTTGTCAACCTCCAAGAGCAGCGAGGGTGGGTTGGGTTTGTACCGCAAGGCGACCCAATGCCAGCGGTTGTCGAGCGTCTCCTTGAGGAGACCCACCTCGCGGTGCTGCTGCTGCGGCCGCGCCCACGACACCACCACCTGCTCGAACAGCGCCGTCACGTGCAGCGTGTGCCCTTCGAACCTTTGAGAGAATAACTCTCCACCTGGAACATAGCACGACATACATTTCTTACATGAACTGAAAAGCGAGGAGATCCAGTGCACTCTCACCAGATCTCTTGTTTAAAGCATTTATCTATGTAACGTGTAGGGGAGGAGAGTCTCACCAACTCTTTCCGAGGGGAGGAGGAGCGAAGAAAAACAGCTAGAGTAATTCATAGGAACATAATATTATTATTACATCTCAGGAAGTTGTTAAGAAAACTCTCCAAAACATTCATAGTACTGTCTTTTAATAAGACCTGTTCTGACAATGTTACATACCTAACCTTAGATCAAATGTATGGTTGAATGAATCATTGGTCCATGAATAAGATTATGCTAACCATGTGAACAATATTACTGGCCGAATCTAATATCATTTTAAATTCTACTAAATCATTTTTAGATTGTATTATTATTTTATTATTCATAGAATTTTTAACACACTATTAAAATAAGGATACGGCTTATTATGATTTTTAGCATTAATCTAGCTTACTTTATTTGTGAACTATTTCCAAACTAATCAGCATACAAAAACTAAGCAATCCCACTAATGCGTAATCAGGTACAGGTCGTTCTCAGGGTGCGGTGCGAGGGAGGGGGGGTGAGGGTTTGCTTCACCTCAATGTTATCTCAACTAAACAATGTAATGAATTAACATTTACATTTAAAAAGCGTTAGCATTAGGGTCAACGATCCACAAGTCACAAGACAATGAGATTACTTCAGTCAGAGTGGAATGGACTACATCCAACTTGACTAACGGTATTGGGGAAGGTTTGCTTCGAGACATCTTTCTATAACTTGAAACGATGCCAACGAATTTAACAATACTGATGAAGATTAATATGTTTCTATACAATACAAGGTGATAAGTATTGAACACAACCATCTCAAGCGACTAGCTAGTCGTCTTATTCGCGAGCGAGAGTAAAGCGACTGTAATATCGTTGGGCCGCGATAGTTATTCTCGCTCGTGAATACAGCTCCTTAAACAAATAATACTTAATGAAGTGTACCTAGAATATCACACGATGAATTCCAAGTGTCTGCAAACACAATGAAATGAGGGTCACAAATGGATTGTGTATATTTACTCAACATATGTATCAATGATAATAGCGCGGATCCAATCGCGAATAATCACTATTTACTCGATGTACATAATATTTTTAATGAGAATTGTATAATGATGATAATGTTATTCAAAATGAATGACTACGCTGGTTACATGTATTTCCAGATGTGTTTCAGAAGTTGACTTTGAAAACTGAATCATACTATAATATTTGTGGAATCATACATAAATGGACGAATAATATTAAAACTCGAGCACATATTTTTGAGCTCTCGGAAGTTATCGTTAATACAGCCATTAACGCATTACATACGACACCTGAAATATGGGTAGGTAAGGGACTGCGCAGTGATAAGCTCTAACTTCCGAGGGCTCGAAGTTTTGCCTACAGCTGTGGCTTACAGTTAGCGATCCTTTAAACACATCTGAAACAGTCGGAGTTTACAGATTATAGCGCCATCCATGATAACGTGCCTAATGAATCTTCCTCCTGCAGAACTGAAAAGTCCCTGTTAATTGCTTGCAGTGCAATTTAAGCAAGAGTAGGGTGCGTCATCGTGATGAAGAAACACCTCAAAACGTTGCATATTGGATAAGCATGGTTATCGATTAGTTATGCCTCCAATGTATGGGTCGATCCTTTCAACTATACTCGTACACTACATGTGCCCGTTTGTTGACAGACGCCGGTGGTCGGTGATGTAATGCCTCCAATGTATGGGTCGATCCTTTCACCTATACTCGTACACTACATGTGCCCGTTTGTTGACAGACGCCGGTGGTCGGTGATGTAATGCCTCCAATGTATGGGTCGATCCTTTCACCTATACTCGTACACTACATGTGCCCGTTTGTTGACAGACGCCGGTGGTCGGTGATGTAATGCCTCCAATGTATGGGTCGATCCTTTCACCTATACTCGTACACTACATGTGCCCGTTTGTTGACAGACGCCGGTGGTCGGTGATGTAATGCCTCCAATGTATGGGTCGATCCTTTCACCTATACTCGTACACTACATGTGCCCGTTTGTTGACAGACGCCGGTGGTCGGTGATGTAATGCCTCCAATGTATGGGTCGATCCTTTCACCTATACTCGTACACTACATGTGCCCGTTTGTTGACAGACGCCGGTGGTCGGTGATGTAATGCCTCCAATGTATGGGTCGATCCTTTCACCTATACTCGTACACTACATGTGCCCGTTTGTTGACAGACGCCGGTGGTCGGTGATGTAATCGCGATACCACGAGGTGGGTGGAAATGGGTACGTCGAGTGCATCCTCACACACCACTCAATTTTGACTCTTATTCCCGATAAATAAAGTTAGTACTCCAATTGGAAGGTATTGTTTCCGCTATAGTGGTGTCAAGTTGATCAAGTGATGGAATGAGACCCCCCTCGCCTCGACGCGAACGCATAAGTTATACACACACACACACACATGCTAGAGTTGTTGACTTGATGTGGCATTTTTGTATAGGACACCACGTACTGCTACGGCTTCGCTATCAAATGCATAGAGAAAGATTCTTTCTACACAGATTTGTTAAGTTGCTGAAAATAGTAATCGTGAAGAAAAAGTGAAAGATGACAAATTCGACTCAAAAGCCAGTGGCAAGTAGCCGCCGATGATGGTGAATATTATTAATATTCTGAGAATATTGAAGCAGGTTGTCCCGATGTGGGGGTAAAAACTTGGCGACAACGCACGAGACACACGCACTGTGCCACTAACTTGTGTCGGACGCGATGCTTGATTGATGGCCAACTGATGACCGCTGTCGCTCTACGACGCAGGTGCAGCCTTTTTGTACTGCAACTGACTAGTTTTTGCAACTTGTTCCCGCACGCACACTCCGAGTGAGCAATTGCGATCGCATATCAAAGAGATTCTGCAATTATCCGGACACATCGCGAGGTCCTTGATCTTCTTTAGGACTTCCTTGGTATAAAAAAATGTCTTTTGCTATACGAAGTGTACTCACCAACACAAGTTCTAAAACTGAGTCCGACGAGCTGCTTGAGCGAAATGGGCCTGGAGAGACGTATATATGAGCTGCCGTTGAAGTATGCCTCGGGACGCTCCGAGGGTCCTAGCGGTCCGGCCGCGAGACCGCCCATTATCACAGGTAACCATATTGCCAGTGCGGTGAAAAAAGCTGCAATAATAAAAATTTAACATTATTGAATTATAGTAAGTACAAATCTTCAAAAATTTTTATTATACATCAATATACATAGGTACCTGTCAAACGCTGAAGCGCTTGCGAAATGGCAATTCTTCATTTGAAATTACAATGAGCGTAAAGGGTGGCCACTGGTAGCCAGTATAGGTGGTTGTATATTATGCGGTACCCCTTTGAATAGCAAATGAAATGCAGTCATATACAGGCGGAAGTATCGAGCGGTGACGCGGTGCAAATACTTCGATGTCGGGGATCGAAGCTACGCGGCCCACCAGTTAGGTATGTTGTATTATAAAGTAGGTATTATTGCACATAGATGCAGAGCCAGAAACCGGGTCACCAGTCACCAGTCAACGGCGCCCGGCGATACACAGCGGTCGATACTTATACAATTACCTCGCATCGACGCCCATCACTATTTGAATTTCGATGATGACAAATAAATATACACATAATATAAGCTTGTGACCAAATCGACACTTAGGATTTGATTTGCGACCTGTTTTTGAAAAAAACAACAATATTAACTCGTACTATCGGAGCAATGCACTATAACAGAGTGCTATTTCCCGAGCTCGCTAGCCATTCCGCCTAGCCTCCCGGTTGTAAACCTATACTATAGATTCTGATAGTGCATGACTGTAAAGGTGGATACAGGGCTACAGGCGATTCTTATGTACTCTACCTGCCCTAGATAGCGCTGGGAACCTCGATAGTCGATGCTATCTACTGTAACAAAGCCGACCAAATTGCACCATTCTATAGAGACCCTGACGACTACCGCTACGCTACTACTGCTACATTAAATACGTAGGTAGGAAAAGCTTCTTTAAATCAAATGAAATCACTTTTAATTCAAAAACAGGTATCGTGTTACACTGTATTTTGTGGAATTCCACGATTACATTGACCTGGATTCGGAAGCGAGCAATTGGCGCACACCGTTCCAAAAATGGTCATTGACATTCTTGAATATTTTACAATTTCATATAGCTTAGATTGGATATTTGAAGTACATAATATAGCATTGATGTACCTATTGGTTACAGCACAAGCCTTGGTTGCACTTTGACCTTTGCTTTCTCTTGTCGTTGCCGATAGTTAACCCATGAAGGATACCTACTGAAGAACCGTTAAACCGATCATAGGCAGGCATAAAATACTTGATATTGATCAACCTTGGACATTGTGAAAAATATTCAATTATTCCATATTTTCTCGTAAGCGTTTTCTTCCCCGTTTGTGGCAATATTCATAGAGTAACCGAATGCATCGTATGCATGTTGAATACAGACGCAGTCATCACCGAGGACAATAATGAGTGAAGAGTAACAACATGCAATGTTGATGCGTTCAATGTCATGTCTGCAGAGTTCTTTGACTCCGTCTGCTGTCGACATACGAGTTGCGATCACTAGCACTTCGTTGGTAATCCAATAAGGAGTAGTGTTGGAGCACGCGACACTGAGAGTGCCACGTTAATCGAGTTACAATCGATTCGTCACGATATCGTGTAATCGAGACTGGACGCGGCGCATATCGCCAAACGCCTAATGAAAGTTGTTTTGTAAACACGCGAGAGTAATCATAATTGATACTGAGGTAATGCAATGCTGTATGAGAATTACAACAAAGGCGATTACTTGCCTTCTTTAGCAATACAATAGGATAAAAAGTAAGTAAATAAGCAACTTTCTAAAACAGCAATGATACAAATTTTGTTTTAGATTTACAACAGCGCCAAGTCCAAAACGCATGTAGAATGTGTAGAAATAATTGCACAATGAATGGGCATAACTATCGCATGAATAAGTGCTGTTTATAATGCACAGAATGCGTACCTGCAGCCTGTTTAATTGCTTGCGGCACACTGCAGTCTGCACGACATGGCAGGCAAGCGCAATGTTCGCTGAAATACTTTACAAGATATGAAACTTCAAGGTCAGATCGCGGTGAAGGTCCATAAGGGAGACTCTTTGTAAATTGAGAAGAAAGACTGAAGACACATCTACATCTAGAACAACGAAATTAGATAGATCTAGTAGCAATTTCTTTCTTCTTCAGCAAGTCCTCGAGCTTGACCATATAGTGCGCCGTTGTCGATACGAGACTCGCACATAAATCATCTGATACTACGCGTGACAGACATTGAATTTACTACGGAAATCATAACACTACAATGACTTAATTCGAATTTAGTCTCGATTTGACAAACATGTTTTTGTGTCTTCAGGAGTTTTTATACGTCAGGTAAATACTTTATAATGAGCTGGATCCTAGCTGGATCACATTAAGGTTAGATAGCAATATATAACGAAATTCACTTAACAATCGGGATCGTATAGACAATGCGTGGGCGTCGAGCTCCGTGGCTGCATATTATACCTTGCGACATTATCTCACTGCTGAGGAACCATCGTCGCTGCTGAGGGATACTGGACACTATTCTTATTCATATAAAGTTTATAGTTACTCCATGTGTCCTGAACAATGGCCCGTTACTCATGAGACCTCTATGGGCATCTTATGCCATTGTGAACACTTACATTAAAGCTGTTTAATATTTTTATGAAGTTTTGATGGGTCGGTAGTCGGTAGTACGTCACTTTTAAAACATACATATTTTGTAAATCCTTCTGGTTATATGTATATGATATTACTAGCTGTTCCCGCGGTTTCACCCGCGTAGTCTCCGTTCCCTCCCATATGGGAATATCGGTATAAAAAGTACTATATGTGTTATTCCAGGGTCTAAAATATCTACATACCGAATTTCAGCCTGATCGGTTCAGTACCTAACTTCTCCTTCAGCAAAGGTAACACAAAAACATAATGTTGTCTCAATTTATAGTTATTAAGTATACTCATACTCATTACTCTAATAATATTATATTTTAAAAGTTTTATTAACACACGATTAAATACTTAAAATGTGATAATAACACTTTGAAAAGGGCAATATAAGTTAGTTTAAGCGCAGGCTCTACGGAGTTCTTCAACCAATAGCTGTGCGCGCATCGTTCCGCGATGACGTCACGTAACCGCGGCTCAGGTAAGGAGCGACCTCGGTGACTCATTACTCACAACTCTCAAGCCTCGGGTCTTCTGTTCCGGCAACTCAATGTTCATGGAAACCCGCTAAGATATGAGTCAGGTTCGACTTTCATTCATGGGCCGTTTACCTGACCCGAAACTACCACGATTTATAACGGTTCCTAAAAATTATAACATTAAACCGTTTCTCCGAATGAAGAGGTCCGAAAACAATACACATCCTTCATACCTAATAGCTTTTTGTTTCTGACATTCACAAGATGTTCTTGAAACATGAATATAAGTAAAGTGTGCAACTGCAAGTCGGAACTGCTCGAGATAAGGTACTTAAGTAGCGCAGCGACCGCTTGCTTTCTAATTTATTTGATATGGCATTATGGCATATTTTCAAGTTATGCCTCAGAAACCACAGACACAGCGGAAAGCAGAGCTGTGAGCTGACGTAGCGGCCTTCAGATCCGCTCAAAACCTCGCCTACTGCAAGAAAATAAATCGTGTGACCAGTGACCGACCACTGTGACAAAACTTGACTAGAGTTGCTCTGGGAAACTTTTAGCCAATTATATTACTACACTTAACAGGCAGATTGAGTCTGATTGGAATCATATTATTTCATACTGGATTTGGTAGATAACCTATTTGAATTGGCGTTTTATGTAGTTTATCATTCGGTTTGGCATAGGTACATACCAGCTTCTAAAGGTTGTGATGGAAAACTTAGCCTAAATAAACCAATCCCAAATAGCCGTTTCAAATTATATACACAAATGATCCCATAATAAAGTGTTTATCTGCGCTATAGTGCGGGGATTATTTATTTATCACCACTCACTGCTATCTTGGTAACGGTATAATAGCGTGTCGTGGTGTGCTGTTACGAATTTCAGTCGCCGCTCGCGATTCTTCCATACAAACTCGACTCGATGCTGCGGTTACGAGGGCAATTTTCTATAATACTCTGCCATCATAACCTAAACTCGCAAGCTCACGTACCAGATGGATAGCCAAGGCTATGATTGGTATACTATTTACCTCGCTTTCCCATAGAAGTAATCTCTTAAGCGCGATTGACTGTGTAGTCTTTCATCAATACGAATAAACTAGCAACAAAAGCACTGTGAATCGTATATAATCATTACATTTTAGTAGAAAGTCCATGGAAAATGAAATATGATCTGGGAAGATGCTACAACAAAGTATTTATTACCAGACTGTGAAACACACACAGCGAGCGCACTCATCACTCCGTGCAATTTACCTACGTAGTAAGGAGACGGTGAAAGATTGGTATCAGATCTGATATTATATTATGGAAGAGTCGCATACACATCAGCAGCGGTAGTCATACTCACTATAATCACGACATCACGCAATGCGACCTGATATGCCCTGGGATAGAGTCGCGTGACTTCCTTACTCATGTTTGATTCTGTAATACACGTACTGTTTTTATATTTCATACCACCGACAAGAAACCCAAATTACCCGATAGTCATTAAACGTTTTCTGATATTTTGTGTTATGTATCGCTCTGCTCATTTCGTTCATTGGCCGTATTTTTGTAATTAATGTTTGTTTATTCGACAGCTACAGAGTTGGCGGTTTGATGAACCATTGACCATCAGACAAATGGGTTGAGCAATTACCGACGACGTGCGATAGAATTATGAACGCAGAGTTGTTGCTGTTATAAACCTATGTAACAACCTCTTCTTACTTTTCTTATTAGATTTTCTGGAGCGGAGCGTCCAACTGGTTAGTGGATTCCAATTGGACGGTGCTCTATGTCAGAAAGGGTTCGTGGCCTGGCTAGTGAGATACGGGCACGGGCAGCATTAAATACAGACAGACGATGTAACAGGAATCACGTTTATTCACAAGACAAAACGGCTTAGCACTAGTTAACACTTATACGTGGACATTCACACTGATGTCTTATACGTACAGTCCTTATTTCACTACACAGTACAGTCCAGAGTCCTTTCACTAAGAACTACACTGGGGGTACGCGGCACATTGTAGTATCACCCGAAGCGCGACGCGACGTCTTTATCGGGCGTGCTAGTACGTGAGGACGGCCTCCACTAGCTACTACTATACTGGTTCCGATCAGCTGCAGGAGAGCGCGTACAGCATCACGGTTACCGGCGGCGTACCAGAGTTTAGCATCCACCAACGGCTATATGGTCCAGATCAGCTGCAGGAGAGCGCGTACAGCGTCACGGTAAGCCGTTAGGGTCACTCACTCAGAACAAACCCATAGAGCATACCAGTCGGAGAGCCAGACGGTTAGTGCCTAGGGCAAGTTACTGAGTTGAGGGCCAACTCGGTACTGTGTGTCGAGATGATCCTGGAGGGCCCTTTTATACTAAGAGCGGCGTGGGGACGCTTCGTCGTTCGCGCCCAAAGCTTCATCGTTGGTGACCACATGTGCGCATTCCAAGCGGTCGCGCAGCGCGTATAGACAATAGGGCTTTACCTACGTTGGGTCATTTCGAATGATGCACGCGCTTTCTGATGCCCTTTGGTTGTGCGTAATATTTATAAAATAATGGTATGCTACAGTCTCCCCCTCTGGCTCTGAAGTCGACCCGACGAGGAGCCAGAACAGGTAGCATACCTACTTCTTGAAATTTCTGTTCTTCATTTTTATATTTCCAGCTCCTGCTGGTATCTGGGAAACCCTGTACGGTCAGCCTTCCAACGTCGCTGCTGACTTCTGGGAAACCCTGTGCGGTCCGCCTTCATATCCAGCGCCTGCTGGTTTCTGGGAAACCCTGTGCGGTCGGTCTTCCTTCGTCGCTGCTGACTTCTGGGAAACCCTGTGCGGTCCGCCTTCATTTCCAGCGCCTGCTGGTTTCTGGGAAACCCTTTGTGGTTAGCCTTACTTCGATGCTGCTGGTTTCTGGGAAACCCTGTGCGGTCAGTCTTCTTTCGTCTCTGCTGACTTTTGGGAAACCCTGTGCGGTCAACCTTCCTTCGTTGCTGCTGGCTTTTGGGAAACCTTGAGCGGTCAACCTTCTTTCGTCGCTTCCAATCACTCAGGTGGAAGCGTGGCATACTCCTCCCAGGCTGTATTCTATCGTCGTTTTTAGCTTGACCCACTCCAGGAAGTGTGGATCCACGACGTCGTTGAATAATATCTGGCTTATCCAGACATGGTATGAGTAAGGCACTCAGGCCTCTGTTCCCGTTGCTCGTAGAGCAGCTGGTGACTAGCACACGATCATCGGACTGGAACCTCGATGCTTTGCTACTTTTCCTTGTAGCGGCTTCTTTTCTTCTTTCTTCCATACTGCAATAACAGCGTATCGGGTGCTCGTACTATCAGGGAGTTCTTATTAGACTCCCCCTCGATTGGAGTACCTCGCAGCGATGCTTACTCCTCGAGTTGGCTTCCACCGTCGGAGATCCAGGCGGTGATGCTCCTTCTAGTGCACAGGTGTCGACTTCTGAGTGGCGTTGTCTGTAGTGCCCACGTTCTTGGTTCCGTAGCCAGGGCCGCGAAGTTGGGCGCCAGTTGTAACAACCTCTTCTTACTTTTCTTATTAGATTTTCTGGAGCGGAGCGTCCAACTGGTTAGTGGATTCCAATTGGACGGTGCTCTATGTCAGAAAGGGTTCGTGGCCTGGCTAGTGTAATACGGGAGCGGGCAGCATCAACAAACAGACAAACGATATTACAGATAACACGCACGAAGTGTGAATTATCCATTTAGCAATAATTCAGCAATTGTCTATGTAATAAACGCAGCGCTATCTCAGCAAAATAGACCAATATAATTAGAAATTAGAATATTATATGAGAAAGTTTGTAATCGTTATCCTTTGGTGTCGAAAGTAGAGTCCCGAGACATGTGTATCCACTTGAGATTTGACGATTGGGCTGACAAATAGAAGTAACAAAACTGCATTATGGGCAATCTAAAATTGCTTTTCTGAATGAATGAAATGGTTTTTAAAATAATAGGTGTAAAAAATCCAGCCCTAAGCAATAATAAAGAATGCAAAGGATCAATGGCGTCAAGAAGTTAAGAAGATTATAGTACCAATTTTATAGAATGTTACTTGTAATTTAATTCGATAGAGTTAATTCTGAATTAAGTGATAGAACGTGTGTATGCATTAAACACATTAAAAATGTAACTGCACACCCAATTGATATGGGACAAGAGATCAACAGGCAATAGATATCGTATTATAGTCGTAGTTGCACCTACAACGGCGTCAGACTTGTTTTATAAGCGTATACAAATTCGAATTTCATAATTAGCAAAGCCGTATAGACAGCCTGCTTAAAACCAGTTTGTGACTAATATTGACGAATTAAATTGCTGATAACAATCATACCAGTACCTACCCAATAGGAGGCGCTCGCGCCAATGCCAACACATTGCGCGATCTCTCAACTGTCAAAAGTTTCTATAACATAACAAAGGTCAATTATGAACACTTCAAGAGTTGGCCTTTTTGTGTGGTCCTAAAGTCAACGCATTTCATTGAAGAGCATCTCAAACTAACAATCGATTCAGAGTTTTTGCAACAGGTTACTCAACGTCCGCCGGACTTGAGCCCCATTGTCTCTAAACCCAGAACTAATGACTAGACACATCTTGCTTCTTGATATTACTACTGTAGTTTTCTCATTACTAATACATATTAGAACATACCAAAATATATCAGATAAGGAATGAGGATGGAATCGTAATACAGTTTGTAAATTACATACCAAAATATTAAGCTATACATGTGTATAGCTTAATATTTTGGTATGTACCTATAATAATATCAGAGATTAATTTACAAACTGTATTACGATTCCATCCTCATTCCTTATCTGAAATAGATTCAAGTTTCTACAATATGTACCTAGTAGCTAGCATTCTAAAGACTATTTTAGACACTTTCGTGTGGGAGGATTTGATCAAGAATGCCTCAGAAATGTGATTCCTTGTGACAACGGAGTTAGTGGGTTCAATGTTCGAGTGTGCTGCTTTATCAGGTGCAATATAACAGGACTCTGCTAACTGGGAATTTGCAACCGCTAAACCGGCATAATTATTATGAGAATCTCGTGCCTCTACCATACAACTATTTATTGTGGTTATGGATATACCGTGCAGCTTATCATTAAACTTTGACAGTGTGATGAATTCCGGTTCGGTTTATCTACCTACGCACATTTATTTTATTGATTAGATCATCAACATGTTGTACATCATTTCATTTGTTGGCATAGTGTTCCGGCGCTTTAGGGAGGCGAGACCGAAACATATCATCCCTAAAGCATAGATATAGTTAATATAATATTATTATGTATGTTAGTCTGTAAGGTATTTATTAATATGGGCCTCTGGTGCGTATAATTTATTATACGCACTATTGCCTGAAATAAATAAATAAATGAAATGAAATGAAATTTACAATAGTTTACATAAGCAACAAAAAATACATGTTTAAATGCCAACATAATTACAGGTGACGACAACATGCAATTTGACAATTGAGCGAAAACTGAATAATATGGATATATGGGATATACTTACAACACATGAATTTAACTCAAGTGTGTTAAATAAGTTCCAAACAATCAATTCATTAATAAAGTGATTATAAAAATTCAGACGAAACAAAACATTAAACATAACAGACTCAAAATATGTAAATTAGATAATAATAATTATAATAATAATAATATGGGACAACTTCCACACACGGTCATCTGGTCCCAAACTAGGCTAGAAGCCTGTACTATGGTAACCAGATGACTGATATACATACTTATATAAGCTTATAACACCCAGACACAGATCAAACAGACATGTTCATGCACACAAATGTTTGACCTGGCCGGGGATCGAACCCGGGGCCTGCGGCACAGAAAGCAGAGTTACTACCATCTGAGCCAACGAGGCTGTCAATTATGATTTGCTTGTTTATTATTTAAATTTAAAAAGGCATGTTATTGACTGCCTCCGTGGCGTAGTGGGCGCATGCTCGACTGCCAATCAAGAGGTCCCGGGTTCGATCCCTAGGTCAGGCATAGTGCTAAATATTGGATTTTCCATTAGGAATTATCTCAATAGCTGCCTGGAGTCTGGAACTGTGCCCGGTATATGGCAATAGGCTCGCCCCCTATTACATGGGACCGATAACATACTGGCGAAATGTGAGTGTATCTACTATGGGACTGAGTCCTGGGTACACCTCTGCCTACCCCTTCGGGAAAAAGGCGTGAATGTATGTTATGTTTATGTTATTTATTGATTTGTAATTTGTAGTGCATGTGTTGGTGGAAGCAGTTGCAAAACAATACATTCTTGCCGTATTGTTTTGGGCCAAGTCCCGCAAGGGCGTCACGCACTGGTGCACGGGAGCAGCGTGGTGCTTGCCACCTGTCTTCGATTTGTATCCCTGTAATATACTGCACGTACCCGACGAGTATGTATGACTCGTAAATTATTTTATACACTCACTGCTTGAAAGGATATTAATATGGGGAATTATAAGTCAAGCTGCTGATTTTTTTTAGCCATGGAAATCAACCTCTGATTTTATAACTAAGCCACGGGAAAATGAGAAAGAAGACTTCTAACAAACTAATTTTCCTTTATTTTAATGCTACCTAAATATTCCACGGTGCCTCGGTGGCGTAGAAGGCGCATGCTCGACTGCCAATCAAGAGGTCCCGGGTTCGATCTACAGGTCAGGCAGTGTTAAATATTGGATTTTTTCATTAGGAATTATCTCAATAACTGCCTGGAGTCTGGAACTGTGCCCGGTAGATGGCAATAGGCTCAATGGCAATGACCAATAAAATACTGGCGAAATGTGGGTGTATCTACTATGGGACTGAGTCCTGGGGAGCTATTGGCGTTCTTGGTGACTATCACTTTAGTGACTATTAACTTGATTTGACATTAAATACAAATGTCAAAGTCCGGTTACTAACCAAAGACATTATGATAAACTTACTAAGTAGACTGTGCACTGTGTCGGTGCCGAGTGAGAACCACTCGTAGTGTCTATCCTTTTCCTTTTCTCTCCTCCAAATTTGACAGTAAAGTCTTGTTAGAAAGGTAAAACGTCTTTGTAACTAACTCAAACCACAGAACATAAAGACATAAGCCTGATAGCGACTGGTGATCATGAAGAACGCCAATAGCCCTGCTGGGTACACCTCTGCCTACCCCTTCGGGAAAAAGGCGTGAAAGTATGTTATGTTATGTCTAAATATTCCAAAGCAAGCGAAAATCATTTCCAATAAAGAGCAACAATTTACTTTTTATAGAGAATGTTGATATTATATTAATGCGCAGCTATCCATAATGACGAATTAGACATTCAATATTATATTGTTGGTTAATTAATTTAATTATTAGACAATAATATGTCATTAAATGTACTCTTACGTCTTTACATATTATCGTCAATGACGAATGCTTTTCCCACGGCCTTTGCTTTGCTATAAGATTTGAACAGACATCATCTGAGGTTTGTTATTTTCCCCATTCATCGTAAGTAGGATAATACTAACAGCACTCTTGAGCAAGATTTGTTTTGTGAAACCAATGGCTACGGGACCGGAGGTTTATAGGTAGTGACAGTCACCATATGTACATAGGGGTCGTTAGAAGTCACGTCCGAGGTGCGCCCTGAGAAACAACCTCGGACTTGCACCCAGACGACGGTTTATGGTTTTTGGAACGGACACTCTTCAGGAGACTTAGCGTTTGCTGAGATTTTTATCTCAAAGAGAGAAAGGATCGAAAGTGAACTAGAATCTAGTTCTAGTTACTAGATAATCTGGATCTGCCTAGACACTGTGTGTATTGTTACAAGCTAATGAATTCAAAGTAAACGACATAAAAGAAAGTTGACAAAAACAAAGGCCACTTTTGAGCGAGGAGCGCGAGTAGTGCGAGACTGGTGACTGGGGGCACACGGCACACAATGATCGTGCGCTGCTTTCGTTTCAGTGAGAGCCGAAAATGGCGTTTCACTTTATACCTCTATGCATATTGCGCTTATGACTTATCCGCGAACTCCGACGCCGCGCCGCGCCGCGCCAAGTCGCAAGCCACCGCGGCAATACAACTACGAATGAAGGGCGTCGCCAAGGGGGGGCAGGGGGGGGGCTACTGCCCACCCCTAAAGAATCGAAAAAATTTAGTCTTTATTTTTGTTAATGTTGATATTCAAATGCCGCCATGCGATAGACACGTATTTTTAAATACAGAACCATCTGGGCCCTATTTCATAAAAAATATCCACACAACTAAAAACTCTACAAAATTGTAGGATTTTTAATTGTAAATTGTATACAGGCAAATACCTGTAGAATTGTATTTCTACAATTATGTTTCTGTGGCTAAAATTGGAAAATTTACAAATGTAAAAATTTCAAAATTGTCATTATTATAATACATTTTGGACAATTGCAATTACAATTTCAAGGAATTTTTACCCGACAATATCATGCAATTATATTTTAAAACACCAATATCTTATAAAATGGACCTTTTTTAGGTTATCTCGTAGGTATGTATCTTATCTATTTATTTATATTTTGTTTCTTAAAAACTACATAAAATATGGTAATTAAAAACCCTTGGATACGATGTTTAGTAACACGAATAAAACGAAAATATTTGATGGTGAATAAATTACACAACGAAACTATAAAAATACGAGTCACATTATTTCGTTTAATGCATGGGAGATTGCAACGAAAATTATATAAACTATTATATAATTTATATTATTTTATTGTAATAGATCACTATCATTCAATAGCCATAAATTATCTAGATCGTCACTTCCAGACAATAAAACACTAATTTTGTAAATTAACTATTTTTCAATGATCAAAAAACGCAATTGTAAACTAATAATACCACAATTTTGTAGAATTGTAAATTATAATCTGAGGAAAATGGCTGAGATTTTTCTACAAATTTGTAAATTACAACTGTAACTTACAATATTTATATAACAGAAATTCGTGACAGTTCTACAATTCTACAAAGTTGCAGATTTTCTACAACGCTTTTCTTACAATTACATATTTTTATGAAACAGAATTATTTACAATTGTAGCATTGTAATAGGGTAGTGGACTAATTTTGAGAAGCTCTTCTTCTAATGAAGGGACACAACACCAACTTAACAATAACCATAATATTATTTCAGAATTACATGCTAATTATTGCATTTTTATAGCTGTCTTAAGCGTGACAGTCTAAAGAACGACGCGACAGTCCAACGAACGACACGTTTGTCTCTTTCTTTTTTGGAAGTTATACTATCAGCATCCCTTTTTTACATTGAAGTTTATGGGAATGCTTATCATGGCGTATATTCTCTGAGATGTGCATTCAAAAATCAACTTTCATACAGACATTTAAGAGTTCAAATTCGTTTATGACCGTCGATCCGTCTATGATGTTATTCAATAGATGACAACCGAAACGAAAATTATTATGCGTCTAAGTTTAGACACGTTACTGTTCGTCCTTCGTCGATGAATGTCTCGCCATAGAATTCTACGAACCGTAGGAATTAAACTAGTCCATCAATGGATGGTGAACCGTCCATGCGTCGCGCATACGTGGACAGTTGATTTAACTAGTTCGTTAATTCAACGCTCACCGCTACTAAATACCAGCTTGAAGCCTTGGACTCTATAGAAAGGAAAGCAAAAAGACCCAAAGGTAATAAACGCTAAACTCCAAAGTCTGGAACATCAACATAGAGTGGCCTGCCTTTCGGTGTTCTACAGAATACATTTTGGAGAGTGCGCTGCGGAGCTACATGACTTGATTCCGCCATCCCCCTTTCACCTTCGGACGACGAGATTTACAACTTTATGCCATCCTTACATGGTTGAGATACCGTCGACTCATACAAAGAGGTTAAAGTCAACATTTATTGTTCGAACTGCCAAGGAATGGAACACCTAGCCAGCGTCATTGTTTCCCGAAAAGTACAATCTGAAGGTCTTCAAGTCAAGAGTGAATAGGTATCTTCTAGGCAAGCATGCACCATCATCGACCCCGTCGGCACTTGCCATCAGGTGAGACTGCAATCAAGTGCTTGGCTATTCAGTAATAAAAAAAATAAAAAATGCTTGATTAAACCAAGTTTAGTTTATGTATGTTTGGATTTGGTGCTGGTATGTAATAGTCGTTCTCAAATAATTAATACTTAGTTAGACCTCATTGTAACACTTTGCTAGTACCTACATAGAAAATTGAATTGGATGAGCATCAGTGAATCTCTGTTTTTACCCATAATTTACCCGCCCCCGTGTTGTATGCGGCGGGAGCCATCACCCCCTGGCTTGCCTTAATCCAGATCTGGATTTAAAAGGTAATTAAAGCTTTGATTATTGTGTTAATTAAAACTTCAATGTGGATGAGGCATTATAGGTACATGCTCACAAACCTATACATTAAGACAATTTACTATTTAGATAGGTTCGTTATAATTATAATAATAACAGTACAGCTTTTTAACAGGTATAGGCTGTAGGCGAGACATACCTGCAAGGTTCAGAGCGCCGCGTCGCGGCCACCCCACGTCCACCTTCATGTCGAAACAATCACAGCAACTGTTACACGATACCAACCCACGCACTATAACTTATACACATTACAATAGTCTAACTGCTACGCATTAATCTAATTAAATTATATCATACAAAAAACACAACTATTCAAATTTCTATTTCAAAATTAGCAACAAAACCTAAAACAACAATCGACATCACCGACGACAGCTCATGATTGACTGCCAAATTGTGACAAACTGACAAATGATTATGACTATTTATGACAATGACAAACAAACTGACAATCAACTTATCTGACTCGATCACAGATAGATATGTCGTTATTTTATTTATTTTTAATTTATTTATTTAAATTTTAAAACAGACAGTGTCAATATTATAATATTAGTAACAAAAAAATCTTAAAATCTATGTTAGTAAATAAAATGAAAATGAAAATCGAGCCAATAATATGATACCAATATTATTGTCCAAAAACAAATATTTTTGTTCAGCTATCATTGATCAAGCTAAATGGACAAAGTATAGTTGGCCGTATTTATCCAGAAAGGAACCAACCCACAACATGGGTATGTGGTTGAATTAAAAGCATAGAAGGCGTTTTTTACATTTCCAATATAAATGGTGTACTTGGTACTTAGGAAACATTCAGAACCAATGGAACCAAAAGTTCATGGTTCAGTTTAGCAGCCTTCAGCCATATTGCAGAATGGAACTATCCTACAAAATAGTTTTAAAATTATTCATGCTACTTGGTGCCATAAGGATTTACACACAAGGAAACATTCAGAATACGCAAAGTAAGAGATAATAAAATTGACAAATTTACTATGAATATAAAATTAATTATGTTCATTAATAATTTAATAAGTTTGCATTATTTATTACGATGCCTCATAATATACCTATCACGTTTTTCACAAATGTCTCATTATCTCGAAACTAACTTGCGGTGCATTGGTTTCTTTCTGTATAAACACTTCCAGTTATTATTATTCAGTTGGTAGTTTTATGTAAAGTGGCAATCTTTGGTTATATGCTGTGGTGGCAATTTTATTGCAAAAGGATAAAAAAGTGTTACAAAAAAAAAAAGATTTTAATAATAAAATTATCAAAAAAGAATGAGGTTATTTTAATTTATTACGTTGATTTAATAATTAATAAAAACGTTACATACAATGTGTATGTTCCTTTATAATAATAAAATACATACACGGTGGAATAAAATAATTATTTTAATAAAATGTTTCAAAGTTGCCAGTTTCTAACTGTCTTTGTGTTCTGTGACTTTAATAAAAAAAATAAAATGGCAGCCTTTATGTCGTAAGCTTTTCTTTTCTTTTCTATCAATGAAAAGTTTTTATTAAATTTTACGGACGGTCCTGTGTTAATTGTTATTATCCAGATGGCCAGAACATTTTGTACGATCGTTATATAATTAACATATTTGTGAAGTCATGCTCCTTATAGCGCAGTGAGTACTACGTGGTTATGATTCTTTTGGAGGATTGAGGATGTACATTGTTCAATAATTTGTTGTAACATTCCTATCGCTACTTACTGTTTCAATCCGTTTAATAGTTTTAATCTGGAAATAATTCTCTAATGAGTATTTTGTTCTCATTATAGGTGGCGTGAAGAAAAGGCGTGAACAAATGTTGAAAGGCTCGTATCGAGAGCAAGCAAGGAGACAATTGACTAGAGTACAATTACAGTATCGACTACAATCACAATGAGTGCGGGAAGTACGAGCTTGGAGCAGGAGTTGTCGCGCACGCGGCGGCTGCTTTGGGGAGAGAACATGAAAGAGGACGTGTTCCGGCGCTGGGCGCAGGGCTTCCACTTCAGTCCCGATGAGCCGAGTGCGCTTATACAGCAGGAGGGCGGCCCGTGTGCCGCCATCGCGCCCGTACAGGGATTCCTTCTCGAAATACTACTATCAGAAACCCCCGGACACAGTTTTCAAGATTTGACCCAGGAGAAGTGCAACTCTCTGCTAGTTAGGGCCGTGTGTGCTATAATAAGCCAGTGTCTAGCTCCTAAGTACAATGTCGCCGTGTACCGAAAGAGTGAAATGGACGCGACCACCAGCGCCTCCGATAGTGTCGCCACAGAGGAACACCCATGCGACAACATCGACCATTTCCATCGACAAATGGAAGTACATTCATTTCAGACATTATCAGAAGTGGAATCCTTCTACACTAGGAACATTCGAATTTTGAAAGACAAGTATGGTGTGTTACTTTTATTGTATAGTATCATTCTGAGCAAAGGTGTGGACACAGTAGAAACAGAACTAGCTGAACTCTCTGATCCTTTAATACACTCTATTTATGGTTACGGCTCCCAGGGGCTGATCAACTTGATGTTGACGGGGCGAGCGGTGGCTCACGTGTGGGACCACGACCAGGTGGTGGGTGGCCTGCGTCTCAGAGGCATAGAGAGACAGAATAATATTGGATTTCTCACTATAATGGAGCATATGCAATATTGTACAGTGGGCTCCTTCTACAAGAATCCTAAACATCCAGTGTGGGTGTTGGCATCGGAGACTCACCTCACGGTGCTGTTCTCGCTGGAGCGGCGGCTGGCGGCGCCGGAGACCATTGGCGAGTCCGCTGAGAGAATCTTCCGATCATTTGACCCCGAGGGTAATAATTTTATCCCCTCTGCCGCCCTGCAGGACGTCTTGTGCGCCGCTGACCTCGTTAGCGAACCAGAATACGTTGAGCTCATGAGGAGGAAACTAGACTCTGAAAATTTAGGTATAATATTGTTGAGTGCATTCATGGATGAGTTTTTCCCGGGCTGCGAGCGAGGCGCGCCCGACACGTTCACACTGCACCACTACAACGGTCTCTCACGGAGCAATCCCGCAGGGCGCGTGGTGTACCGAACGGGACGCGCTGCACTGCTTGAGTGTCCCATGCGCGCCGCCACCACCGACCCCATGCTCACCTGCCTGCAGACCAAGTGGCCCAGCATCGATGTGGTCTGGGATGAGGGACACTCCCCCTCCCTCAACTAGCCACGCGACACTGTGAAATTGGACTCCGATCATATGTCAAGGGAATTCCATTACTTTATTGTATTAACTTATGTATAAAAAATTGTATCAGATGGTTTATGATGAGATTGGGGAGATTCTTGTACTGGTATAGACAGCTATTTTGCATAAATTTGGCACCTATGGTCAATAAAATAAGATGATATGTGACATTGTGATGCGGCCGCAACTCTTGCATAGAATATTGGGAGAAGCTCTGAGTTGTCAAATGTGTGATCTGAAATATAAGCAATAACAGTTATGCAACTGAATATGTATGTAGATAAAATGTGATTTTACACCACTATATTTTTGTGTACAAGTTTTGATGTGTAAATCAACCGTCTCAAAATAATTGTTTATTTTGGTTGGTGAGTTTATGGTTTGTTAAAGAATAACAAGTGCACACTAGGTGATGGTCTAGTACTACACACATACTCACCTATATGTTATATCTCACTTGTATACCTAGTTTGTTTAAAATATTTGCTAGACTATGTTCACATGCTGACATTGCAACCAGCACCCGTAGCATTGCACATTTTACCTGACTATGAGAAGGAGGGTTATGTTTTTATCATAATATTATACATAACTGTCATTTTTTGTGTTGTCAATATGATGCCAATTCCCCATGCAATAGATTTGGGTGTTTGATGGTGTTACTGTTGATTTTGATCCATAACTAATAGGCTGGTATGTATTTTACTTTAAAAGGCAAGTTAGGCCTCTTGTACACGCACGGTTTACCGCCGTGAAAATCTACGGTTAATTGCCGCCGTGAAAATAACGGTGGCGACACGGCGCGGCGCCGCGGCCGTGTGCGCCGTGCGCGTCTACAAGCTTTCATAGTAATCCATACAACACTGACGACCGTGCCTACACGCGGCGAATTAACCGTAGATTTTCACGGCGGTAAACCGTGCGTGTACAAGAGGCCTTATGCTTTATTATAGGACTGTACTATACTTATGTTGTATGTATGTTTGTACATCTATACAAATTATTAAGTATACTCTGTTTCATATTATTGAGAAGAACAAAAGTATTTTGAGGTATGTATCAATATGTAATATAATTGTTATCAAAACTTTTATTTTAGATTGAAGCATTACATGAAGCAGCCAAAATCATCTTTCACCAATCAGCCAATTTCAATCACAACTCTCCAATGGTTGTAACTACTCCTCAAGTGGTTACTATACTGTGTAAGCTACTTTATTTGCAATGTTATGAGCAAGATATAAATTAATGTACAATGTATACAAATAAATAGTACAATTATTACATTAGGAATACTTATGTATAAATTGTAATTATTTACTTGCATAATATACACTTAAAAGCCTTTGCAAGGTGTTACAAATCTGTGTGACGCTAGGAATACTTATCGAGGTGTATCTGAAATAAACTTCGAAAAACGATTAGCAAAAGGATGGGAAATAATTTGTGAATCTGCATTTATTTTGAAAGTTCTTTAGTTTGACCAGTAGATGCATGTGTCCTTTAGTATTACATCATCTTTCTGTTAAAATGATCTGATAGAACATCCATGAGATGATTTTCAGTGTTGACTATTTATTATTATACTTTGATTTATCTGGCGCTGACTGTACTTGTTATTGTTCTATTGTTTCGTACTGTACTGCCTATATACGGTTGCAAAATTAAATGTAATAAAATTGTTATTATAGTTAATGCCAATAAACTTACAATTTCGTCAGATTGATGTAAAATAGCTGTGGACATTAGTGTTGCATTATAAAGAGTATATTGAAAGATATTTTCATTTAGTCATAAATAGTGTAACATGCTTTTTTAATTACAAAAATGTGTTTTATTTGTTGGTTACAAACTAGGTGATGCTTAGTTCGCTGTCCTGGGGTTCACATGCCACCTGTACGCTTTGGAACTGATAAAATTTCATAAATATTTTATTAATTAGATCTTCGAAAACCTGTTAAATATATTACCTATGTTAAGTTATAGGAATTATTTTATTTTATCTTATTAGTAAAACAAACAGCTTCTTACTTAAATATAAACAGGAATGCAATAAACAGTTAGCCCCAATTTGGTACAATATGACCCGAATTGTAGACTGAGGACTGAGGTAAATTATCACCTAGGTAGGTGATGTAATGTAATGTCTCCAAAACTAAGCACAAGATAATGTCTTGACAATATGATAATGACCTGCGGCTCTAGCGCTGGGACAAAGGGATACTTTCTATGGGGATACTTATTAGATCCCAGGGGTTTAGAATGAAATGTTATTGTACAGTATGTTTAGTTTGGGAAGTAATAATATATAGCAGGAAAAATAATACATCCCATGTCAAGCGTACTGAATTTCAGTACCCAAAAATCAACAACATAAAATCACGCCTTTTTCCCGAAGGGGTAGGCAGTAGCACAGACTTGTATAATATGTGTTCTGTGAGCACAGATCACTATAGTAGTAGAGCAGTAGGCAGAGGTGTACCCAAGACTCAATCCCATAGTAGGTACAAGCACATTTCGCACGTATGTTATTGGTTCCATGCGTACTAATATAGTGATCTGTGTTCCATGCTTAGAGTAAATATTATAGTCTTATTTATCTGAGGTTCTATGTAATAGAGGGCGAGTCTATTCCCATTTAATCTACCGGCCACTGTCTTTTGAGTCCAGATATTGAGATAATTTCTAACGGAAAATCTAACACTGCCTGACCTGGGGATCGATCCCGAGATCACCCGTTGGCGGCGTAGTGGGCGCCACTACGCGAACGAGTCAGTCCCAAGAAAATTAATTAATCAAATTTGGCAAATCATTTAGTGTATGTGTTCATAGTGTTTTTCAAAAAAACGTTGACTGGCTGTTAACTGTCAAAAATGACACAATAGGCTAGTTGCCTAAATTTGAGTGATTGCTAATTAATATACCCAGCCGTGGTTCACTCCCATACAAACACATGTAGCCTTAGTGGCAGCCATAGATAATACATATAAACGGTGGCAGCTATATATGTCTATGAATTTATACTTATATATATAGTGTTGCTAACAAGCGAACCTGAACTTTTGAATATTTGATTTAAGACCCATTTTCAAATACAAATTCAGTCACTGTGGGATATGACATTACTGACGTTCCTGAGGGAATTCCTTGTAAGTCTGTAGTCGTTTAATCATTCTCTTTGTTAAGTCTATATGGCTCAAACATTTCTCATATTAATTATCTATGATATATATATTTTATGTAAAGTAGCAACACTAATGACCGCCATCTTACATCTAAGTAGTGATGCCCTCCGATAGCCCACTATCGATTATCGCCATATTAAATAATGTTATGATACAACATAAAGCCGCGGCACCGTTCGCTCGACTGCAACATTAACATCCACATCGTTCAAAAACATGCCGCGATCCATACGCCAACAATTTGAAGTAAAGTATTAGGGGACTGAGTCCTGGGTACACCTTTGCCTATCCCTTTTGTTTATGTATTGGGGTATTCATTATTCGTTTATGGGGAACTGGACAGCCCATTCCCTCAGGGTATCTGGGCATTAGTATGCCAAGCTTCGGCCGAGGAAAACCTAGTTAACAACATAATATAAAATAATATACGATTAATTTTGTAAATATGTATTAATGTACAATTTTATTTATTGGTTTTAATAAATAGGTATAATAAATAGAATGGTAATATATATATATACGATAAAATTATGTCTATGCTCATATTAATCAAAACTTCACAGCTTCACTCATATAGCTCATAATATAAGCTAAGCTGCATTATTATGAGAATATCCCGATTTTTCTTTACTGAATAATAGTAATGATAACTATAGTTTTCGGGTACGACAATTATATCGTCGTTGCGTAACATAACATACATTCACGCCTTTTTCCCGAAGGGGTAGGCAGAGGTGTACCCAGGACTCAGTCCTATAGTAGATACACCCACATTTCGCCAGTATAATGTTATAGGGGGTGTAATAGGGGGTGAGCCTATTGCCATGTACCTATGGTCACAGTTCCAGACTCCAGGCAGTTATTGAGATAATTCCTGATGGAAAAATCCAATATTTAACACTGCCTGACCTGAGGATCGAACCCGGGACCTCTTGATTGGCACTCGATGCGCCCTCTACGCCACCGAGGCAGTCACCGAGTTGCGTAAATGGAATTTATACTATTTAAAAGTCATCTACAATAACATCTGCCACATATTGTGGTTAATATCTATAAATATCATAATTATAATTCTCATAAAATATAATTTTGATTCATAACTAAATTTTTTACACAATTACTTATTAATATCACCTATATCAAAAATTGTTGATCTTCAAGAAACTATCATCATTGTGGATAAGCCGATCGATACCTTAAAATAATTTTGAGGTCAACCATCGACAGTTAGACATCACTAGTTTTGTTGTTTTGATCGCTTGGCTTTTTACGTGTTTAAGAATTTTGAATAATTATTTGAAGTATTTATCCATAATACCGCAAGGAAAAGATGTACTAATCATTTATATCTCTAATAGATGTAAATCATACGTGGATATATATCAACAATGTTTAAAAGATCGAAACCATGCCGTGTTGTTTTGTGCTATTTGGAAGTATAAAGAACAATTATATTCATATACAATATCATCACATTTTAAGTAATAACATTGATTTCGGACAAACGTACATAACAAAATGCATTATTAAATTAATAATTTTATCATGTCATATAACCTCTAATTTTCATCGAATAATTATATTTGATTAGTTTATAAAAGATTTTCACGGAATGATATACATTCTAGGTCACTACAGAGGATGAAAGCTCGTAGCAAGCTTTCAATTATATAGAACTTGGCAAAGTGCAGCAGCCGATCAGAGAGTGAAAGTACTTGGTATAGTAAGAACTTCAGCTTCAGTCCACCTAAGTCTTGTTCACACCCCACATAATATTATATTATACGAAGTCGAGAAGCACTTAGGGTAAGTGGACCATAAATTAAATTAAAGTCAGCAATGTCAGTAATGAATGAAAAATTATATAAGTAACATACTCCTATAGTCACTGATAATAATAACTTACACTAGTTTATTTTGTCTAGGATGTTGTCATTTTCTAATCACCACATAGGCTTATAAAATTATAGCCAAGTTATCATTGATGCAAATATTATCTAGTACATAGATTTGACGTTTGGTTCCCGGCTTTAAATAGTTCCCAAGTATTCCACCTACTGCGATCATCGAGCCGCCTGCCAAGCATGGTGATGTTGGCAATATTTCTCCATATTATGAATAGGTAGACAGCCTCGTTGGCTCAGATGGTAGTAACTCTGCTTTCTGTGCTGCAGGCCCCGGGTTCGATCCCCGGCCAGATCAAACATTTGTGTGCATGAACATGTCTGTTTGATCTGTGTTTGGGTGTTATAAGCATATATAAGTATGTATATCAGTCCTCTGGTTACCATAGTACAGGCTTCTAGCCTAGTTTGGGACCATATGACCGTGTGTGGAAGTTGTCCCTTAGTTTATGGGCGTTATATAGGGGAGGCCTATGTTCAGCAGTGGACATCTTCTGGCTGATGATGTGATGTGACATAGAATGCCAATTTCTCGGAGTTTTAACTGTAAAGGGCACCATTATGTTCTATTCAGCTTATATTTCGACTTGGAGCTCTGGTTTAGTATTGTATTGACATAATGTGGACTTTTTGTCTTGAGGCTATCATATTTCAGATGGCATGTTTACCTGAAGGTCCCGGATATAGACAATATAGTAATAATGTTATGTAGAGAAAGCCGGAGAGTCCAGAGGGTTTGTATGAATCTTGGTGACCCAAACATTTTTTGACCACATACCCCACAATGGTCGGACTCAAGCAGTTTAATTGGGGAAACCCATTCTGTTAGAGTATAAATATACACACAATTATTTAAAATTATACTCAAACAGAACGGGTTACCCCAAGTACACTCCTTGATTAATTCACATGAGTTATGTGGACAACCCGTTTTGTCCGAGTTACGGGTCGCCAAGATTCTTACATGGCCTCAGACATGACCTTATCACTGCCTCCTACATATCTTATATGAAACTATAGGGACGTACAGTTTAACGTGTCATCTGAAACATGGTACCGCTCAGGTGAAAAGTCCACATGGTAAGATTTGCTCCAGGGACTCCCGATTTAAAGCCGGACATATTTCCACTGGGCTACAGACTCAATGGCTTGAGGTCTGAGGGCTGAGAATGTCACACTGTCGGATAGGGAATTCTATGAATATGTGATAAAACCTACAGGGAGGTCTTCTGGGTGGAACCCTGGTAGAACAGGTCGATGGATCTTGGAAACGTTAGGGCTTGTGAGTGGGTGGCGGAAAATAAAAATGCATAAACCCTGAAGATTTTAGATGGGCGAAAAAAAAGATGGCCACTGATTCAATATTAAATTAAATTTTCAAATTGTTTCAGGTATGGTTCCTTAGACTAAAATGATTAAAACTTTGGGACGCTTTTGGGTGAAAAATTATTTGGAACTGGTCAACGGATCTCGGAAACTAAAAGACTTAAGAGGTATGGTTCTTAGACATCCAAAACACGGCCTTATCACTTGTTTGCCACCAGAGAGCGACTTTTCGTTCCTGCATGAATAGTTTTCGGAATGATTTATGAGGAGATCAAATACGCCACAATATTGAACTAGGTATTTAGCTATATAGTAAAGCTATGAATTGATATTTTATTATGTATGTGATGAGTTTAAGTTCATCTGATCTGGTCAATACAATGTGTTGTGTATAAAATCAGATAGCAAATCCAAAAATATAAATTAATTAGCAAACTATTAATATCAAATTACAAGAAGAGAAGGAACCTATAAAACACATTATGTGGTATGCATGATAATTGAAAATACCTAATTACCTTTGGCCTACATATTTATCACTAAGTATTTACGTTATATGCCAATTCTTAAATGGAAGCCGTACATTATCATTGATTATATTATGTATTAGTATATGTTATATTAATATTGTGATTAATATACAACTTGATAAAATAGGCTCTAGTAAAACTTACAAGTACCCGTAAAGCTGAACAAATAACTTCAAACAAATAAACACATGAAATTCACAACAAAAATTTGGCAATTCTTTCTTTTGTTACTTATTTACTTTAATTCACCTCCTTATGTATTACTACACCCATTTATAACACGATGTGTGTATGTTTTGTTGTAGCAATCCAATCAAGTGGAAAGCCCTTCAACGAGACTACGTCAGATGCAGTGCTGTTCTTCAACAAGCTCTTCGACAGTGTTAACGACTCACGGTCAGGATCTGCACCAGGAAAGAATAGGGGACCAGTCAACATCATGTTACATTTTGGCAAGAAGCCATCAAAACATTGGAAAGTATTTCATTTATCATCAGTAAAAGTAAAGCCATCTGCAGGGCACAGTTTCAGATTTCAGGCTGTCACTTAGAAAATTCCTAATAGAAAAATTCAATAACACTGCCTGACCTAGCTGGGGATCGAACCCGGAACCTCATGATCGGCAGATAGAGCTTGCACCCACTACGCCACCCATGCAATCCGCAATAATTAATTTTTACAATAATGTCTATTAATTAATTGTTATTTTTAATAATACATTCATAATTATCGTAACATTAGTATAACTTGAATATATTTAATAATCCTTTCAAATGAAAAATATATGTCGTATGTGTAATTTATGTTATAAGCTATATTTAATATCAATCCTGCCAATCCTGGTGAACCACAATATTAATTTTATCATAGTAGTAGTTTAAGGTTACATAATATTTTATTAGTTTTTATAATGTTCATTATATAATATTGTTATTATAAGTTATTGTAATCATTGCATAATATTATTAAGTGATTTATTTGGTATTTGCATTACATTTACATTTTTTTGGTATTGACATTAGGTTTTAAAGAGTGTTTTGTGATTGCATTATTATTAAGTATATAAGCGGTTTTTAATATTGTTATTGTAGTAATATAGTTAAATATTATTAAGTCATACATAGTTGAGCTATAATATTGTCATTATTTTAGTTTAGTAATTTATATAATGTTACAATCAGTAAAATATTATATCATCGTTAACTATTCGTTGGCGGCTAGTAT